>JBAIZL010000001.1:39813770-40241270 GCA_036971475.1 Prosapia bicincta
TTGACCGGGTGACGGAAAACGACATACCATACCATCAAGTTTTGCTGCTACGTCAGATCAGAAAGATGGCTGTAGAAAAGGCAATCAACAAATCGAAGCAAATGAAAATTTCGGATGTCTTAGTAAGAAGTGAAGTTCCATAAAAAAGTCAAGTGTTTATATTCAGTAGCTACAGTAAAAGTTTATTTGTGTTTTATTAGGTGTGTTGTTCAAGTGTTTGTTATATTGTTCATTTTAAAACCTCACATGATAAAAACCTGTTTCAATTAATAATACTCTTAACATTAGACTGTACATACTTTGAAATAACATAAAGGTATATAATTTGATGGGATATGTAGTACAAATAGATTCCAGTAATTCAAAAAATACAGTATTCCGAAATGGTTTTACTTTTATTATTTCGGATTACAGGGATTGGACTGTAGTATCTTTACTCATACATTTTATTTTTTTATAATTTATGAATTAATAAAAGTAGTGAACCAAAATACATATAAGAAAATCAACTTGAAAAAACACTGAACTAACTACAATTTATCAATCCAAATTTAATTATTACACTTACACTGACTAAATGTGGTTTTAAATTAATTTTTATAAAAAATGGAATAATCATTTATGGATAAAAAAATTTGTTGCAAAAAGGTAAGGTGATAAGTTTTTTGAAACCTAAATATCAATAAATAAAAAAACTTACAATGTTGGGTTTAGATGGTCTTCTAACAGAGCCTCTTGTGGTAGAAGGTATATCAACTTCGGAGTGCTCAACAGTCCATCCTATAGCCAGTAGTGCTTTCAGGGATTCTCGTACAGGTTCCTTATATCTTTCTCTTTCCTGTTTCATATAAAAACAATACAACATATATTTAATAACTTTACATTTAATTTAATATAAAAACAATACAAGATATATTTAATAACTTTACATTTAATTTAACTTTACATTAATTAAGTTTCACTAGATGGTAATGGACTACGAAATACAAGATATATTTTATTAATAAATTAAAATAAAGCGACAATAAGAATTTATGGTATATAGAGAGATAATATGTAAATAATTATTTTAAAAGTGATACATTATATTAGTCCAGTGGATCCCAACATGTGGTTTGGGAGCTACCGTTGAGGAACCTAGGGGAGCAGGTATTGTCTTAGGGGTCTGTGGGATGTTGTTTAAAGACTTTTTTTTCATGTGAACTACTTCATACAACAGCAGATGATACTTTTACTGGATTTAATGACATTTTTACTAAACATAAGATCGCTTGGAGGAGGTGTGTGGGTTTGTCTACAGATGGAGCAAAATCCATGGCTGGGTACAAAACAGCTTTTCAAGCTCGTATCAAACCTGTAGCTCTTAACATGAAATGGTCGCACTATTGCACTCATCAAGAGGATTTAATAGCCAAGAGATTACCTAAAATGTTCCAGAAAATTGTTATTGATGTACAAATTATTAACTACATTAAAACTCGACCTTTGCAGTCTAGATGGTGTTTTTGTTGTGCAAAGAGATGAGCAGTGAGCATGTGCAGCTTCTTATTCATACCCAAGTAAGAGTGGCTCTCTACGGGCAGCTATGTGCAACTGCTTACTTAGTTAATGTGTTTAAACATTTGAATGTTTTGAATCTAGGCTTATTAGGTAACAATATAGAAATGTTCGAAGTTGACAGCAAAGTTCGTATCATAGTTTAAAAATGTCAGTTGTAGGCAACTAGGGTCAATATATGCTCTTTAACAAATTTCCCCATGTTGAGAGTTTTTGGAGTCTTCTAATGCAAACTTAATACACCAAATAAAAGATATCATAATTGAGCACTTTTTTAATATGTTGAAAACAATCAGACATTATGGAGAAGGGTGTAATTATGAAAGGACCATTTATAAGGACAAAATAGGTTACAATTACTACAAATCTATTCTTACTCTTAGATACAGCTTTTTTTTAAATAATAAACTCAATTCTGTAGTTAGTTCTCATATATACTATTACTAAAAATTCTAACATATTTTTTTACCTCTATTTCATCAGCAAATTTGATTGAGTTGTATACTATTATCAGAAACAAGAAACCCTATCAAATTTAAGAAGAGATTTCAATCTTCTTCCATTGGAAGATCATAATACAGTTCAGAAAATAATAATTTTACTGCAAACATTATCCACGTTGATTTTAGTTCAAATGAGACAATTTACTGAGATATATGTAAATATATTATTTCAAGAGGAAAGCAATCCCTGTTTGATGAAAAAATTTGATGCATTCTACACTAACCATTTCTGTATTTAAAAATGTGCCATGATAGTCTGAATTGTCTGTGATTCCATGATTAACCTGGCTAATGCTGTCAGCTAGATGCTTAACTGTTGAAAGTATCATTTTGTGTACATGGCATTATGAAATACCATACCTGAAGAATTTGGTAATTTTAGAATTACTGAACCCACAGTTTTTGTAATGTAATTCATAGGGAAATTTCAGAATCCAGGTTTAGTCAAGAATACTCATGATCTGATATTGTTACCTGATATAAGGGGTTTCAAACCAAAGAATTGGTTTGAAGATTTTATAAAGAACTGAATAAATCATGATAAACCTGTTTTATGTAGATTTGAAACCTGTTACAATATAAAAACCTTTTTATGTCACAGTAAATAAATATTCAAAATCATATTTTGTATACAATTTAATTAACACTTTTTTACTAAAGCTTTTCATAGAAATGGTAAGAAATTTACATTATTATTACTAAAAAAATATGTTTTAAAACCCTTCAAAAATATGTTTTTACTATATTTTTTAAATTCCTTCTATTACCTCACACTCTCCTAATATATATCTTGTACAAATTTTCAATCGTTACTCATTCAATCATGTTCAAATACATTTTTTTAAACTTATAGTGGATGACAATTGATGTTAACCTTCGAGAGGACACATGTAGAGTTTTTCTCCGCATGTATCATTATTTGTCAAGAAAACGTCTTTCCAGTTGTCAAATGTTTATTTCCTGCTCGTTACTCCACAACCTGCATTCTAGGAAACGACCCAACCTATTTTTGTTAATCTTTTTCCAAGTATCGTTATTGTGAATTTAATCTTTGTCAATCGCGGTCAGTTTGCTGAGATTGTAACTTTCCTTTCGTGTAACTTATTTGTGCGAAGTTCCTCATGCACGGCTATTTACATTACAAAAGACTTTTTGGAGTAAATCATTACTGTTTTTGTGGTTATTATTATTTTAGTGTCGTATGTCTTTTAAGTATATAAGTTCCACATTTTACTGTTGTTTCATTTGAAGAGCACAGAATTCGTAAAATGCTGGGTAGTATCGAACAAGAGGAAATTTAAGAAATATGGCCTACTTGTTAGACAGTTTTTAGATGATTCTGATGAGAAGGAGTCTCTGCTAGATGATGAACCTGATGAAGAAGTTAGTGAAATCGAAAATGAAACAAATAAAGATATAATAGGTGAATCTGAAAATGACAAAAGTGGCCAATTTGTTGAAAATCTGTAAATTTTAACGTTGTAGCGAAAATTTTGCAAAAAATGAGGCAGGAAGCGATTACAGTGCAGTTTTACTATGGGAAAAAAGCATTCTTTAGTAAAAACTGAAAAATGATGTGATATACTTAACCAGTAAGGCAATGGAAGACAGTAAGAAGAAACATAATTCTCATGAGAGTGGGTCATGTTCACGTTACACTAGTGGTGACTAGTGAGTTTGAAAATGAATGATTATGAGTTGTTTTTTACACAAATTAAGTTTATGATAGTTTTCTTTAACTGTAGAACCTATTGTGATATAAAGGGAATATTTTTTCATCCACTAATTTTTAGAGCTATATATTTGAAGTAAAACATTCCTTATTGTGACTAAATATTATAATAAATTTCATATATATATATATATATATATATATATATATATATATATATATATATATATATATATATATATATATAGATTTTTTGGACTAGGAGACTGACAGACTTACCTTGGTAAGAGTCCACACTGTAGTCTTGAAATAGAAACACATAAAAGCACTTAAACAATGATATATTTCAACCACACAGTGGTCTTTATCAATCGAAGAGAAAACACAAAAAGAAATATGAGAGAATGAAATAAAATAAATATAAGTTGTAATCACAGATTGTGTAGAGTAGAAATCAGATGACACAGATGCACAGATTAAAGATATATATATATATAAATTGTTTCCATGAGCATATGAGTGATTATAGTTTATATAAGTCTGTCAGAGGAAAAGAGATAAGGCTATTGGGGGAAGAAAAAAAAAAAAAAAAAAAAAAAAAAAAAAAAAAAAAAAAAAAAAAAAAAAAAAAAAAAAAAAAATGGATTTATCTGATGTTGAGGTTAGGGGATTCTCTGGACTTGGTATACCACTGGTATGATAGTTCCCACCTTCTCAGTTCTGAGGGATTGCAATCAGGGGGGAGTGATTTAATTATTTTTGTGGTATAGCAGTCATCAAAAGTTGCGATGTTGTGACTCGCAGCATGTTGAGCTGTTGGTCTATCCATATTCATAATTTTAACATCATGTCTGTGGCCATTCATTCTGATATTCAGACCATCCGTGGTCAGGCCTATGTACTGTGCTGAGCAAAGTTTACATTGTAGCTGGTATATGACATTTTTCGATGTACAATTATGATGACCCTGTATTTTGAAGACCATTTTTGTTGTTTGGCTGTTGAAACTATTTGCTGAGGGGTGTATTGGACACGTCTTGCATCTAGGTCTATTGCATGGGAAGGAGCCATGAGGAAGTTTGTGTGGTTTCTCTGCATCAGGGTCTGGTAGTTTAGGATGTACTAGGATGTTTTTCAAGTTGGGAGGTTGCTTGTACCAAATTTGCGGTGGATCGGTGAAAAGATTTTTGGTGTGGACGGAAGCTTGAAGAATTTTGAAGCCATCTCTCAATATCTTGTTGAGTTTATGTAGACCAGGATGGTAGTCTGTTATTAAAGACAGTTTATTTTGTTCTGTTTGTGGTTTGGGGCGAACCGAGGATTGTGCTGAATGAATTTGGTTTTCAATGAGTCTTTTTGGGTATCCTCTTCTCTGGAAGGCTGTTGATATCTTTCTATTAAAATCTTCCAATTCCCTATCATTCGAACAGATTCTCTTACCCCTGATTGCTTGACTGTATGGGATGGATCGTTTTATGTTTATTGGGTGGTTGCTGTCGAAATGGAGATATTGTAGGTGGTTTGTCGGTTTGATGTGAATTCCTGTGTTGATATTTCCATCCTGGAGTGTTACCTCTACATCCAAAAAGGTGATGGCTGATGTAGATTTCTCCCAGGTAAATTGAAGTGTGGAGAATTGTGTCAGGCTGTCTAAAAATGCCTCAAGTGTTGAAGCACCCTGTGTCCAAATTAGGAAGATGTCATCTATATATCTATACCAACATAATGGCTGGTGTGTTTGTGTCTTTAGAAAACTTTCTTCCAACAATCCCATGTACAGATTTGCGTACGATGGTGCCATTCTGGTGCCCATTGCTGTTCCCTTTATTTGAAGGTAGTTCCTTCCCTCAAACTGAAAGTTGTTCTTCTCGAGGATGAACCTGGTCAGGTTCACAAGAAAAGGTGTAGTGGGAGAAGGCTTGCCTGGGCGTTTGTTTAGAAAATTCTCTATTGCAGATAGGCCGTGTGCATGAGGGATGTTGGTATAGAGAGAGGTGACATCTATGGTGACCAAAATAGTTACCGGGGGTAGAGGTACAGATATTTGTGAGAGTCGGTCTATGAAATGATTGGTGTCCTGGGTATGTGATGGAAGGTTCTTTACTAAGGGTTGAAGGTGTGAGTCGAGGAAAGCTGAAATTCTTTCCGTTACTGAATTGCAGCCAGCAATTATTGGTCTACCAGGTGGAGGGATTATGTTTTTATGGATCTTTGGTAATATATAGAATTGAGGAGTAGATGGGTTTTCATTATATAATAATTTTAGAGATGTTTCTGAAATGTTTTGTTCAGGAGCTGTATATTTGAGTAGGTCCGAGAGTAAATTGTTGAATTCTGTAGTGGGGTTATCTGTAAGTATTTTGTATGTTGTGATGTCTGACAGTTGCTTATTTGCTTCTTTGATGTAGTCTTCTTTATTCATAATGACAGTGGTTGAACCTTTATCTGCTGGAAGAATCATAATATCTTTATTGTTTTTCAACGAAAATATTGCCGCTTTTTCTAATTTGGTAAGGTTAGGTTTAGTCTTCAGATTTTTAGTGAAATTTATATCGGTGATGCTTTGCATGATAAAGTTGATGTAAAGTTCAATGGGGTGATCAGGTGGTAGTGGTGGTGGATCCCAGTTGGAGGGGGGTTTGAATTTTGCAAGACATACGTCTATGTTTGTATCCGTTTTGAAGGTTGGTGTCTGAGCTATATAATTTTTTATCCTAAGTTTTCTGGCAAAGCTGAAAACATCTTTTCCTAACTTGAATTGGTCTATTTCCTTAGCTGGTGTGAATGACAGGCCTTTAGAAATTACTTGTAGTTCATGTTCCGAGAGTGTGTGGTTGGAAATATTGTGCACGGCAACTGTTTTTGGTGAAGAGTTATTTCTTATATCAGGGCTGTTTTTATTATTATTTTTGTTATTTAGCAATAATGATTGGGTTGGCAGTTTAGGGAGTTGTCCACAGGGTACTGGTATCTTGAAGAGAGAACTTAGGCTAGGTTTGTCACAAACAAGAGGTGGTTTGCCGGCAGGTAAAACTGGATTATCATATTTTTTGATTTGGCCAAAAAGATTTATTTCTTGAATGCAGAGTTTTGAAAGTTTATGTATTTTATTCTTTGCAAGATTGTCTTGCAGTATGTATGCTTTATTGAGAGTATCTTCCATTTGTTGTATTAGATATGGAAAATTGGAGGTAATTAATTTGGCAGTTGAGGTTAGTAATTCAGATAATTTGACTTGTTCTTGTTTGTGACACTGTAAGACCAAACTTGTAATTTGGAAAGAGTTGTTTTTGTAAATTGGAGAAATAACAGTTTTGATATACTGGGGCATACCTGACAGTGGTGATTTCATATTTAAACCCTTTGGTGTAATGCCTAGATTTAGACATGCTTCTAAAAACAGTATATGCATGTTTATTTTTGAGATTTTAAAAGCCAGGTTTTTAAGCTGTTTCAAATACAGCTTAGGAAGATTCATTATATATAAGATAGGAAAGGAGGAAAGAACACATACAAAGATAGAGAAGGAATATGAAAATGGAAAGATTAAATATATGTTTATATATTTTTTAGGTTAGTTTTGGTTGGTAAAGATTATTTAGATTTTTTGGACTAGGAGACTGACAGACTTACCTTGGTAAGAGTCCACACTGTAGTCTTGAAATAGAAACACATAAAAGCACATAAAAGCATATATATATATATATAATCACAGTTAGATATTTTATGTTTAGACGATTAATTACTTTATTACAAAAAAATAACCTGCAAACGCCTCTCCCATAATGAAAACAATGGTTTAGTATACATTGCTTACACGTTTTAAAAATTCAAGATATTTTTAGAAATATGACATTTAGAAATTCCAAACTGTGCAATAATGATTTCTGATATCATTTACAATGTATTTATATAGTATTTATTTATAAAATCACCCAAATATAAAAACAAAAACCGTTTAAATTTAAACGTTTTTTTGTGCTGAATAAACCTCCGCAAGCGCCCTCTCTCATTTGAAAATCTATGCGGACCTTCGAAGGTTATTAAAGTTTTTTCAAATATTTATTCTATTTTTAAATTATAAAAATTTGGGGGTTTATCAGGATTTGAAGTGTGAATATTCATGTTCAAAGTCTAGCGTTGTTTGGTATTGCACCAACTTTCCAATACCAAGACACGAATTTCTCAAAGACATATATGAATCTTTTTACCCCATTTGGTTGTTGTCGAAACCCCTATTGTACAACCTTAAACTGTTGCCATGGTTACCAGAAAATATAAATAGTGCTGTAGGGTTAAAAATGATTGAAAAGAATAAAATAAACAAACTGGAAATAAGCAAACAATGATAAAATTTTTCTTTCTTCACCTCAATAGGAATTTCCTTAAAAACATTTTATTATTGCTTGTTTTTGATTTTTTATGGTCTTTTAATGAGCCACTATGTTTATGATAAAAACCTAATCCTTTATCCTTAGATTATCATTCATTCTATACTTATACATTACAACTACAACAACTGTGTATGAATTCTACAAACCCCACTTTATGAAGGTTCACATTTATAATATTTCTGAGTGTAGCGAAGAATAGTTACAGAAATGAAAATATAAAATTGAAAACACTCTTCTAAGCAAAAAGATAAGAATGCAATACTAATATACTTACATAGTCATTTAACATTGAGTATGGTTTAAGTCTTGGATGACTTTTTGATGAATCAGACCATTGTTCTCCATAAACCCATAGGTTTTCCATCTTCCTACTTGCCCATGCGTCATGGAAGTGTTCAGAGAATTTCTGAACTATAGTATTAAGATCATTGTTCAAGGCAATGCTAAACAAATTATAATATTTATTTAACCACAATAAAGCAATATGCTCTTTAATTTACTCTTATTAATTTTACTTTTATTAATTTATACTTTAAAAAGACAAAAAGTCAATTTGTAAATTGTTTATGTATTACAATCACTTAATTTGGCAGCATTTAGAATGGTGTATCATAAATATTTTTTGTAGTTTCACACACACATGCAAGCAAGCACACACACACACACACACACACACACACACACACACACATACACACACACACAAACACACACACACACACACACACACACACACACACACACACATAAAAATGGAAAATACTGGCAATAAAACTACATTACCAACAATTTAGTAGTTGTTAGTAACTTTAAGATATTAGATTTTTTTTAAATAAAGAAATGAACATATATATTGAAGTTAATGATAAGCTTGGAAGATTAGCAAAAGTCCAGGTTTGTTTTAATAGAAAGAAATTTTAACAGTAAAAAAAGATGAATTTTTTTCTAAAAGAAGAATCCATCATGATAAAAGATAGTTAAAACTAATAAAACAAAAATTCATGTATCAAAAATGTCTAACATGATATGGTAGAGATGTGTGCAGGGATGATTGACTTTTCATGATAATATTAGTACAGATATATTTCATGACCAATGAAAGTACAACTTGTAGGAATAGCGTGTTGCTTCAATTCAAACACCCAATTATCAGTCAGTTAACAAGAGGTTAGACTGTCTTGTGAGGTTACAAACCCTAATCTAATGTGAAAACATTGTTGCCATGAATTTATAATAAAATAAACCTTTTGATGATATTTCTAAAGCCAGAGATTGCTATTCCTTCAAGAAATTGTGTTTAGCAGGTCATTATGAGAAGAAAATATCAATAAAAGATTTGGATGAAGAAGAAGGAGAATAAAGGACTCAAACTCTACTATACTGTAAATAGCAAAAACAATAAACATATAGTTTATTGCAGACATCTTGTTATAAACAATTATACCTTTAAGTGATGCATAGATGACATCAAGATGATTATATACCAAACTGATTTGATGCTTCAGGGCTGTCACATTCGGTTATAACACATGCTAGTCACATTCTTAATCACACCTTGTACACAATAACTTAAAAAAAGGTTCAATGGATCAATTCCAGTTCAAATTGTATATTTCTAGGTTTGTTTCTATACAAATGATATTCAAATAATTTGATTTTTTAAATATTTTTAAAATATGAACTAATCTGAATTATGAAGTATCACAGAAATAAAAAAGGTTAATTTAATTACTTATAGCGTTTCATGGACGAAGTAGCTCGACACAACACATTATTGGTAGAGGCTGTACAGATGTCTGTGTTGTCTAAGGAATATTTATCACGTCTTGAAACTTGCAGCTAAGATAACAGTATATATTTAAAGCCTATAATTTGTTCTTATATCAGTCATCCTAGACAGGATAGACCCGTCATCAGTTTTTATGTCAATTGAAGGTTTTTGCTCAGTGTTGTTATTTGGTGTAGGTGAGTAACTGATGTTTTAACTTGATGTATTATGTCAACATAGAAAATCTGTGATCATCCAAGGTAGACCTCTAATGGGAAATGAGTGAGAGTGCGTATAGGAGAATTTATAGCAAACAATGAGGATTTAGTGCAACTCTGTCCCAGCTTTTAGTGAACCACTTTAGTAATAGTGAAAATAGTGACTATTTAAATACTGACAATACTCCAACAACACCCGAACATTGCTCCCTACATCAGGTTCAGTAATAATCTCAGGGAAGTGGGGGGGGGGTTAGGACCTCAAATTTTGTTTGGGAATGACTTTAATGAATTAGGTATTTTTAGTTTATTTTACTCTTTTGAGGTGATCATGCAGGAAACCAATGATTATGCAAGAGGAACATATAAATAACCCATAAATAAAAAACCCGTTATATGTTAATAGATGGACACCTATTCAAAAATATTTATCCATGCTATCTAGGTTTCTGCATTTTTTTTATGAATCCATAGAAGATCCTACTGACAAATTTAAAAAAATCAAAGCTGTGAGTTATTTGGAAACAATTAAAAAAAAATTACCAACCAGAACAAAGGTTATCCCTTGACAAGAGCCTTATGAAGATGAAACCAAGATTGCATTACATGCAATTAAACCCCAAAAAATTAGCAATATTTGGTTTAAAAACTTACAATGTTTGTGAAGTTAGTTCGTTTGGTGCTCAAGATTTACATTGGGGAGGATAAAGTACGTAATTCATTTTTAATTTGTGAATCGGTTGTTTTAAGTCTTATACAATCCTTAATAGACTTGGGATACATTTTTTTTTTTTAGTTGATTGGTAGGTTTTATCTAGGTTATTTGTCAAATTAATAAAGCATAACACTCATGCTATCGGAACTACTTTGACAATTAGATTTGAAATTCCAAAGGATTTCAAAGAACCAATTAATGACCATAAAGATTACAACACCTCATAACAAATTTATCTGTGTTTTAAATTTCTATTGTCTCAGTCAACCAAAGAAAATCATTATTTTTTCTCCATAGTTTATAAACCTAGTTCAAATTTATATTGTTTCAAAAATAACCTTTTTTACAATTGGTATGACAATGGTAGGGGACAGTAGTTTTAAGGATAGTTTGTTTTATGTTGCAAAATGTTTATTAAAAAAAAATAACAAAAACTCATAAAAATTACCTTAAAGTATTGATAGGTTGTGGGTTATAAGGTCCATCTGATGGTCCCATCTGTGCTGGCGTTTTAGCTCCATAAAACTCATCATCATAATTTTTGGATAAGGAATAGTCGGGTGGAAGAGCACAGCCAATTGCTGTCAAGCATGGAAGTGCTTTGCCAAACAACTCTGGATCATAGTCCTAACAGAAAAAAGCTCTATAGTTGAAACTATAGCCGCTAGTTAAAACTACAGGCATGTTTTATTCTAAAATAGGAGTTTTTGTTTAAATACTAATAATACTATATTACAACTATAGAAAATCATCTTATAAATCACTTAGCAGTAACTATTAATCCACCAAACATTTCAGGGTATTTCTTATTATCAGGGTATTAATGTTCCTATTATCAATTAAATACAAATTGAGTTTTTATGATGAAATGAGTAGTGGGAAAAAGTAAAAATTATGGAAAACACTAGAACATATACATGTTACACTTGCCTAAAGTAACAGTTACTTAATTATTGAGGACAGCCGCTTTGGGAGATGTGTCCCATTGTCAACTCATATTATAACTGTCCACTGAAATATGGTCTGAGTTGATATAATAAGATATTTGAGTGTTTTAAGATATTTTAGTGGTAGAATCTTTACAACTTAAAGCAACTGTCATAATTTTAAATTTAAATAAATAAAACCTTCTAACAACATATACAACTTTTTATTTAAAACCTTATATGCATTGCCATTACAAAGCAATCATATTGAGAGTAAATTATTATTAAAATAATTTTGTTCATTTTTGTAAGTTTGTTACTAGCTACATATTTCCTTTCAGATTCAGTAAACATGTTTTAAATTTATTGATGTATTAATTAATCACTTTTACATTAGTTTATGACTTTCTGAAATTTAATTTATTCTGTAAATTTGTAAAAACTTACTGAGACGGAGCGTTTTCGATCGATCCGAGGTGTTGATCTTCATCAGTATCTAAATTTTCCGCTTGGAGTTGTTAGGTTAAGAGTAGACGGTTTAAAAGGCAGGTTTTCGATAGTATCAAAAAGTATGTGTGATCTGTACTGGGTCTGTTCGTTTAATATGTGTTTTTGTGTGTTTGTAAATTTCATATTGTTTCATTAAAGTACATTAACTTATGAATAAAATTTATAAATTTACAAAATTAAAACTTGAAGTTTTTGACGTTTTGAAAATAAATAATTTCTAACTAAAATATAGTACATACCATTTTTGAAAGTGAATCAAATATGTTACTAAAGAGCATCATGGTGAGTCTCTTTTCTTCATCACTTGAAGCTCCATACAGACCTTGCCCTCCAGTTGATCCATAGTACTTAGCACACCTCTCATAGTGTAGTGTTAGTAGCTTGAAACATAATTATAATATTAGAATATGAACTAAATCTAAGTAAAATGCAGAAGATAATTCAACTTTGATATATTTATTTTTAGTTTTAGATAAAATTAACTCCAGTCTTATAGAAGTCAGATAGAAACATTATTTAAAAACGGTTTCAAGATATTTTCGTGGAAGAATCTTTAACAACTTAAGGCAACTATCATAACTTTTAATTTAAATAAATAAAACCTTCTAACAACAAATAAAACTTTTTTTATTTAAACCCTTATCTACATTGCCATTACAAAGCAATCATCTAGAGAGCAAATTTGTATAAAAATAATTTCGTTAATTTTTGTAAGTTACTTCTGAAGATGGTTGCTTTGCAATTGAAATATACACAAGTGTTTAAATAAAAAATTTTATTTGTGTTTTAGAGGTATTATTTATTTAAATTAGAAGAACTTTTAACTAGGCCAATGAGAAGTATTTAAAAGTCGTGAGTGTATTCATTTACAGCATATTAAATTTAGGTTTATCAACAGTAATTTAAGAGGTGATCACAATTATTCATATAATGAATAATCTGGCCAAACAAGAGTGACGGCATTAATTTGCTTGTAAAACTTTGCCACTACTTGTATTCATGACGAGAAATAAAATTCTGGCCATTTCAGTTCTGTCAATCAGTAGAAATCAAAGATATTTTTTGAGCATGAACGATTTTCAAAGAAAAACACTTTCTGGATAAATGTGATGGGTACCAATAGCCTAAGTTTTATAATAATATTTAATGATTCTGCCTATAGTACAGATAGTTGTAAGGATTATAAATAAAAGTTTTTTTTTTATAATAAGCTTTTTTTTATTGGTAGCAAAATCAAAATTTATAAAACTGATTGAGGGGAATAAAAAATTGTTTAGAAAAATTATTTAAAAAATGCTCTAATATATTAATTTTAAGACAAGAAAATTTTTGAGTTAAGAATATCTTCATTATTTTCTGTAGAAAAGTTGTATAAAGGGGTTTTAAGAGAAAAAATTTATAAAATATAAAAAATTAATTGTTTTTAACAACTTTATAATCAGAAAGTCTTCTGAAAAATTTCATACTTAAATTTGCTCGTTGCAATCAAAACAATTGTTCCGTTTACAAAGCAAAGCCTCTACTTACAGTAGATTTAGCAAAGCAAAGATTATATAATAGCAAAGCCTCTATTATAGTTTAATCAGTGAATTCAAGATGACAACAAGCAACTTTATTAACGATCAACTGTCATCAGTAATCAACCTCTACCAATGGACGAAACTCAAGGTATACAAAACTTCCCTAAGTAGAGGCTTTGCTTCGTAAAAGGAACTATTGTTTCGAAACTCGTCAGCAAATAAGCCATTATATATTCACTTAGTTAAGTACATCTAACTATATTATTATAATTTTATACTTTCTGACACTTAAACATATTTTCCTGGTTATAAAAAGGATCCATTGATATCTAATGGTCGGAATAGGTTACAGTCTTTCTTTATACTTGCTTTTAAATACAAGCTGGCACAAATGAATTGCTGGTGTTTTTAATAAAGTGTATCATTTAGACAGATTATATTTCAAAACATTTATTAATTCACAATTTTAACAACTATCAACTATTTGTTGCTTCATAATAATAAATTATGAATAGTTTCAACATTTGTCACCATTTTCAGGTGAAATTGTTGAAATCTTGTTGTTGACATTTTAAAAAGAAATTATTTAAACAAGTTAAACACATATACTGTTTGGAATATTTACCTTCAGTTTACATCTTATTTGATTATAATACATTGAAAGAAATTGTTAGAGAAATACAAACAGAATTTCTTGTAAGTAAAACAAGGAATATTTATTTTTCATTCTATGAATAGTAAATAACCAGTTTCTTTTAGCCAGTTGAGAGCCTTTAATCTCGCTTAAATAGGAAATATTTTATTTTCATTAAAAAAAAATCAAAGAAAATAAATTCAATAGATACATGATGCAATTAAATTTGTACTGATTTCCTCTAATGTCTATTTACTCATATCAAAAGGTCCTATACATCTTACTTGTCACTAATCACAGTTTGTTACAGAATTTATAAACTGTTTATGTTGAGCTATCATGTTAATTTTGCTTGTACACGTAATAATTGATGGCATAGTAATTTAATTTATTCTATTAACCTATTTGATTGAAATTACTATATTAGAAAACAAAATGAGACATATTTTTAGGTAAATTGATATTTTTTGTATCTTCCTTACTCTATGTTTTACTAATATCTATCCAGATTAAAATGTAAAAGTATAATGATGAAAACTTACTCTTAAGGCCACAGTTGTATATTCAGAAAGGTTTGAGACATCAACCGTTAGTTTTCTTAAAAGTTTTAACAACATACTAGGCTGCATTTGGCTGAAATATTAATTAACATGTAATAATAGCAATAAATAATAAATGATTTTTATCAATTAAAAGATAGGAAACAATATATGTTATGCTATAAACAGCTAAGGAAAAGATTATTCAAGATTGGAACTTAAATAGTTTAGACTGTGTGATAATTATGACTTGAGAACATCTTCTTTTATAATGCATATTATTTGGAAACTATCTTCATACATACCAATAAAAGTTTAAAATCTTAATAACAATGCACATCTTTTATTGTTATGTACCTAAATATATTTATATAAGAGGTAAATAACCAATATAATTTATCTGCTTACTATTTCAAACATAAGTAAATCAAATTCAAAACACTTCTCCAGATTCAACATATTAACCTCAATTTTACTAGCATTAATAAAGGAAGCAATTAAGACCAAACATTACATTTCAATCAAATTTAAATTAAATGAGATAAATACTGACCTAGTAAGTGCAACTAAGAAATCTGAAACAGCTTCTCTCTGGCCCTTAGTAAGCATGCGATTCTTTGACAGCCTATACACAGTATGTAATGTTGCATCTAAAAGGCTGGCATAATTGTCTGCTTCATTGTAGAATTTAGAATGTTTTATTAGAAGTGGCAAGACAGAGTTTCCAATGTAGCGATTCATTGCTAAAGCCATGTCTGATTCCAACCCATCATTCTAAAAATAAATAACAATTTTCTGCCTTATAGTATTTATGTTAAAAGGTGGAATGCATAACAAATGTTCGTTTCCCTAGTTTACCAAGATTTTAACCTCTCAATCTATTATAAATCATATTCTTCTCTTAATACTCTGAAGTATAAAAGTTATTGTAAAAAATACCTATTTCATTACATGTTATAAAATTATACAGATAAATTTTGTTTTGATATTCCCAGTTTTTAAAACTTTTTTTAAAATAATGGAATATTGAAAACTATAATCACAATTTATTATTAGCTATTAAAAAAAAAAAACAGGCACAATAATTGAAGCTGAAGGTGATTAAATTTTAGAGTAAACTCAAAATGCCACAGCCTATTTAAAACAGTTTGAGGTACTTTTTTATTTAATTCTATTATCAGCCTAAAAGGAATATTAAATCTTTTATATATTTAAAATATATTGAAATTTATTCACATAACAAAATTTTGGTTTTTAATTTTAATGATTACTTTGTAAATACACTTTTTAAATATTAAAAATTATGTTTTGTACTCATATTATGTAAATAATTAATAAACTACTATAAATCAATCTATTTAATTCTATCTGAATTTATTGCCTTGTAAATAACTTTGTATTTTACTATAAACATTAACAAATCTCAATGTGTTAATACTTGACTATAGTATCACTCAATAAAGACAATTGTTTATATATTGTATATGTTAAATTATTCAAGTGTAAACCAGTAGTTCCAGTTAAAGATAGAAAGAAACAAATAATGCATACTATTTTACTTCTATACACTTCATTAAGTATGAACATTTGAATACAATTTAATGGATAAATTGTGCAAATAATACTATAATTAATTCAAATAATACTTAAAGTACCACTGAATACAATAATAACCACTGAATAATACAATATTGAGTACCACTTAATTTTAATCGTAATTACTTACCCTATCCAACATAGTTGCTGCCCTGAGATCAGGGAGAAATGCTTCTTCAAGTAACTTAAAGAAGAGTTCTTGGGTTTCAATTCCATAAACACGTTCCAAGAATAGTACTACACTCTGTTTATGACCTGGGATAAGACCTGAAGGCATATCACTCTTAGGCCTTTCCTCTCCAGCGGCTGGATTCTGCAAGGTGAACCGTAAACTAAGGACACCATGAAGATCTTCTAGAGGAACTAAAGACCGTAGAATGGCCCGGGCTCTTAGCGACTCATTTTTACCCTAAAATTATTAAAACAATGTTAAGAATTTAAAAGTTGAACATTTTTTTTCTACATAAAACATGTTGATAACTAATTACTTTAGCCGTTTGGTTATAATAAAACCAAGGTGCAGTTTAAACCTTGTTACACACAGTGATTAAACAAACAAAAATAAATCATTATGTAATGGAACAAACCTTTCAATACTGAGCCCCAAGTTGTAATAAACTACTTACATACATCACCAGATAATTACAAAGTAAAAATTGAATAGCTATAAATTATTTTCAGTAAAAATAAGTTAGACTAAACATTCTTAAGGAATACCAATTTAATATAAAGTGATCTGAGAAATAATTGTTTAGAAATAGATAAAGGAGATTATATACAAAGTTACTTAATGCCAAGTATTTATGGGCAACTATTAAATATAAAAACAATACCTTTCAAAATAATTACCAACATTGTATTTAA
Source organism: Prosapia bicincta (assembly GCA_036971475.1). NCBI lineage: Eukaryota > Metazoa > Arthropoda > Insecta > Hemiptera > Cercopidae > Prosapia > Prosapia bicincta. The sequence goes on from JBAIZL010000001.1 coordinate 39,831,187, forward strand.
TAGAGGATAATGATCATTGATTGAGAAGTAATTAGAATACATTATAACACCAGTAGTCCTTAGTTAGGTATATCCACTGTCATCCACATTTACTATTATGATTTACCTGTGCGATAACATTAGTATCAGGAGCACACCGTCCTAAGAGATCAACTAGAGTGCAGTAAAATGCAAGAATAGCAGCTCCTGTGTCTATGTAATCCTCATCTTCCTCTGATTCGGGAAGAGGGTGTTCAAACTGCATTACAATTGTACCTTCTGCTTCATCCATTACTTTTCTTCTGTCAGCTATACGCTCAGACATCTGAAAATTTAAAAATTGTGATACTTTAAACACGAATCATAATTAAATTTAATGAGTAATAACACACTCAAATGATCTACACAACCTTAACAAGAATAACAAACTGCATAAACTGAATAATACAAAATAAACAATTATTCAACATTCAATTATACTACAACTCTCTCTTGCTATTTGATATAATTGCTCTTAAAATCTCATAGAAAAACGAACTCTAGTTCCCCATCACATCTTATCCTAACAAAGCCAAGAGTTCAGTTGCAATTCTAGTTGACAAATTAATTTCACATTTAAAATGGTATTGTAAATCAGAAAGTGTTACTCTAAAACAAAGCTGTTTTATATTTTAAAATGTTAATTTTTTTTAATAACTATAAAAGCAATATATATAAAATTGTTTATATAGTAAACAATATTTCACCTTGTTTGCATCAATGATAGCACGAAGCAAACCTTCTCCTTCTCCCCTAAGAGCTGGACCTAAACATTCTGGCCGTCGGATAAGAAGTCTAATCACCAAGTTAGCGTTCTCTTCCACACTTTCTCCTGCATAATGTAAAAGAACTGAAGATAGTTAAAGCAATAATATAAAATATAAAAAAGTTTAAGCAAATTTTGTTGTAATTGTTATTAAGAAAATATTCTTATAAATCTACTGGGTTACTCAAGCAAAAATATGAATACTATAATTACATTGATTCTTTGTATAACTAGAATTTACTCCAACTTAAGGAAATAGCACAGCTAGTCAGTACATCATTTTTATACATTATGATTTTAGAAATAACCGCACATTGAAAGATGACCTTTGTTTACAGGGACAAAACCTGTTGAACTACAACTTTCAATAACTTACTGTTTCATTCATTCTTAGCTGTAGAATTTATAAAGTGAACTTGATTTTATATACGATCTTGTGTTATATTATAATTAGAATTTTGACAAGTTGTATGTTGCATGGATAAGACGCTTTCTATTCCTTGTAGTTAAATTACAATATTTATAAATTTAATCAATATTATCGAAAGCATCCAATTAATTATGAATAAAATTAATTTACATCAGCAATGTCTGGTATTAATGGCATCATAAATTTTGCACTGGCTCTAAAACTCAGCTTTTGGTGCTAGTGGCCTGTACATCGTTTATTAAACTGAAGATTTACTATATTGGGAAAGTCATATTTACTGACTCCAGGATGTCTTCTATTTACAGTATAAATAATGGTGTATCAGAGATAGAGATAGAACTGGTTTACACTTTAGTAAACACTTTTAAAGAAATTTAATCATTAGTAAAGAAATCTAATATAGAGCAAATATGTACCCCCAAAAAGCATTTCAAATCCAGATTTTACTACCTCCATATAAGAAGCTTTGTTACAAAGGCTTTGCTGATTAAGGGTTGTAACTATAGCAGAATTAGGGTAATTAAAATTAAAGTACACGCATTACTTCAGTCTTCATTAGTTAAAACAAAATACAGAAATTTCATTTACCAAAAGCAATAATTTAGAGAAATTTTATGAATATGATAAGATAGCCATGTTAAACAGAAAGAAAACTTATTAGAGTTCATGTATGGAAAGGAAACACATAGAAGTAACTATTTCCATATAGCTTCAAAACTAGAAGAGAAATTGGAAAATAAGGTGGAGGCACAGTTAAATTCATGACATAAAGTGTATCAGTGATAAAAATGGGGAGTTATTAAAATGAAAGGATTCAAGCAAATGAAATTTAATTTTTGAAAATTAAAACAGGAGAAACCTGATTCCATGAAATGAGAAGGTGAAAAAAGATTGAATGGAGAATATAAACAGACCAAATTTCAATTACAATATAAATCTGTATATTTTAAAACCACTTACCATTAACCCAGACACAGAAACGTAAGAAATCTAAGTAGCGTTCTCCTTCTACTGGATCCCATCCTAAATCAGGATAACCTTTCTCCACTAGTTCTGAATTAGACTGTAATCCACATCTAGACAGGTAAATTGCTATCTTCTCCAAATAGTGTTCTCTGTTTAAAATCAAGAAATAATGACCCATTTTAGAGAATAATTATTCACAACTTCCATTTTTTAAATAATTTTATAAAATTTAATAGTTTATTACTTTTAACTGATAAAACTCATTTTCTATAAGAGATATTTTTATAAAAGGTGGTTTTTATGGTATAAACTTCATTTAAACCCATATAAGATGCCTTATTTTTAAATTCAAGTTATACTGATATAATATAATATTATGAAATCTATAAAAATATGTTCATATAAATGACTAAAACACTTGTATGTTACACTTGCCTATAGCAGCCCTTAATTTTATAATTCTTGAGGACGGCTGTTTCGAGAGATGAGTATCATTGTCAACTCATATTGTAACCGACCTTAAAGTTTTTGTAGGTTGGAGTGGGGGTGGGATATTAGGGTGAAGATGTAGGTGTGTTTTGGTAAGTATTAGGAGTTATGATCTCGAAAAGTTTATGTGAGTTATATTGTAATTGAGTGTTGAGCATATACCAAAAACCCACTAACAACAATACTACCATTCACACCTCTTTAAACCACCCACAACATCATAAACTAGCTGATTACAGCACCATGATATACCGTCTGTTAAAAGACTATTAGACAAAGAAGAACACTACCAAGAATTAAACATCATACAACATATAGCAAACCAATGGATACAACACAACAACAATTGACAAACTATACAACTGTCTAAAAATCAACTCAATAACCCAAATACAAATACGCAACACGGCAAACCCATAAAATACTTAACAATACCACATAGATCACACAAAGCTCCTAAACTAACCAACACACTTCGTAAATACAATTTCAGAATAGCCTACTCCACACAGAACACCCTCAACAAACAATTAAAACCCAACAACATAATCAATGACATATACAACTTCGCTGTAAACTAACTTGGAGTTTGTGATCAAGTTTTTACACAGGTCAAATAGGGAGGCCATTTTATACACGCTACCAAGAACATATAAAAGTACTAAGAATCATAGACACCCAATCAAACTTCACCAAATATCTCATTTCCACAAACCATAACTACACAAACATAACATCTAACCTACAAACAAAACAAAAATTACAAATGATACACAACCGAACAATATGAGTTATGCAAACATTTCAAACTACACCTTACACACATAATCAACACCCAATTACAATATAACTCACATACACTTTCCGACATCATAAGTCCTAATACTCACCAAAATATACCTAGATCCCCCCACCATAATATCCCTTATTTTTGTAGGTACATACAAAAACCTTGAGGTTAGTTAAAGTCTGAATTGACAATGGGATACATCTTTTGAAACAGCCATCCTCAACAATTATAAAATCAAGTGCTACTATGAGTAAGTATAACATATTTACAAGGATTTTTAGTTAAAAACTAGTAGCTCAGGTGATGATGGAATCAACTAACATGCATATTAAGGGCTTCATAATTTTACTAACTTCTATAATTGGATATACCTGAGGGCTAGTGCAAGTTCCGTGTTTTCCATGACAGATGAGTAAGCGACATCTAGAGGTGTGCTACCTCTTAATGATGGTCGAGACAAGAGGATGTTACTATTTTCCAACAGGAAGGCCAAGTGGTCAAACATTGCTTTTTGATTTTGTCTTGATGTACGGCAGAAATAGCACAGAAATCTACAGCATGCTACCACCATTTCGTGAGATGTATCCTATGATTTGAGAATAAAATTTAAAATACTTGATAAAAATGTATTATCATGGTTTAAAAATTAACCTTTAATGAACAAAACAAAAAACTTTGCTCAGTGAAAACATGTTATTGTATACAATTTAAAACTACGGTTTTCAAATCACTGTGATAAGTTAAAACAAATTGATAGTTTGAAGAAGAACTATTCGAGTTTCCTTTCCACTAATCTCAGCAACCTTGAATTATAGTGAAGAATTTGAAGATCTTAATTGTTACCAAAGTGCTGGTATTACAGTTACTAATTCATATACGTAAACAGAGTAGGTAAGCACTTGAAGGCAACTGTAAAAGTACTTAACGGTGATTTGAAGGATAAGTCATAGGTCTGTTAAAAGGATTAAAAATTTCCCATTTGAATTTTCTACCAATGTCAAAGTAAGAACATTGCTAAAAAGTAGAGGGTAAGGTACTTAACTAAATGCTGGGTAACCTTAATTTTGTCACATTTTCATGTACATTACTAAAACGTATAACCTGAATACTACAATGTAACACAATTGTGCTTCAAAGACAAAGTCAGCATGATCTTATAAAATTTTGCTAGTGGGTACGACGATGTGCTCAGTTCTTCATGCAATTTCGCTATTGCTTCAAAAGAGCATTTGTTAACTACAAGAAAATTTATTTACAGTGATATGTCACATACAAGCATAGATATCTGTGGTGTTTAAGGTATATTTATCACTTCTCAAAACTTACAACATAAATAAAGAAAACAGATATTTTAGTTATTAATTTTACCTTCTGCTAGAAGTTCTAAACATAATAGATTTTTGTTCTCACTCAGTATAGTTTTTACTTGGTGTCAGTCAGGAGCTTGTTTATCGTGTCGCATTACTGTATAAAAATGGAAAATCTGCGGCAGTCCAAGATGGACCTTCTATTGTGAGAGAGTGAAAGTGAGTGTAGTGACATTGTAAAGTTCCAATACATTTACACAAAGAGTCCTTCAAATTCTATCACAGTAAATTAAAATTTGTATTTAAAGTTGAGGTAAATTTATGAAAATATTTTTTTTAACTAGTGAATTTGTGTGTATATCTGAAATAAACAATCTTAGTGAGAGCCTAGTGTTTATGTTTATGAGTTGTCATATTTAAGTGAAAAGGATGGCTTTGTAACAGCTGTGGTTTCACTTCAGTATAAGTTTTTTTTTAGAATTTTGAAACATTTTGTATTTAAAAATTTTCTTAATTCACTCTTCACCTCAACTTCTGTATTTTTTGGATAAAATAAATACTGTTTTAATGGACCCAAAAAAATTCTGGACTAAATAAGCAGCTTTTTGGAACAATTAACTGGTGTATTTTGTGTGTAAGATGCATTAGTTTTGTCTTTTAAATTTTGGTCCACTAACAAGTCTGATAAACTTTGGTAGACTTAACCCATTGAGAATTAAATTATTCATGACCCAAGAGATCTAGCTGCACGAGTTAATTTTGTAACATTTAGATAGTTTTGTTTGTTCATGGCAGGCAATGGGTCTACCGGAATCCACTGTATATTAATCATATAAATAAAAACAATAATACACATCTAATTATATAACATATAAATCATTTATAGAGTAAACTTGTCCATTTTGTATGCAAAATGATCGAAAACTATTATACTAATTTGCAAGATCATGTATTTAAATTAAAGACTACTAGAAAAAACCTTTTCTTTAGCTGGCGCTTCCCCTTCTTGGCCTGTACTTGCTTGAGGGGCATCCGACTGTGCTTGGGCTCTACGTCCAAGTGTGTTCATCATTACTGCCATTACATTCTCATGGACACGCAATACTCGAATTAAATCAGGATGTTGGAAGAAGGTGTGATTATTAACCAATTTCCTGAAACATCCACATGCAAAATATTTATGTTGTAGAAAATCTACAAAATATCTTAGAATCAGAAATAAATTAATAAATATTTTCAGTTTTTTTTCAGGAGTTTAATTTTCTGTATTTCAACACTTTATTTTTGTGTACATTCAAATATTAAAAAAAAGTAATTAGCTTGGATTTAGTTACTAAATTTCTAGTTGTCTAATGCAATTTATATAATTGTCCAATGTGATTTAGAATATTAATCACATTATTTATATTTAACTGGAAATAATAATTTTATTTCATTAAACCGTTTTATTATATGAATGGATGAAAAATGAATTAAAAGTATGTCGACTCAAAATAGTGATATTTGAAATTGTTTAATTAACCCTTTGAAAAGTATGGGTTTTACCAGGAAATGAGTAATGACTCACTGGTATGTCATTTATTAGTTTTGGTCAAAGGAGTAATAAATTACAGGTACATTTTTGCCATGTAAAATAAAGTAGTGATGTTTTGATGTTATTAACAAATTGCGTGCTAATCTATCAGATCGGCATTGATATTCAAATGCCATGAAAGTATGAATCTTTCCTTATCCACAGTACAATGACAAACACAATCCTCAGTATGAGATTGGCTCCTAATGCAAGTGGTATGTGTTTATTGTCAGTTTATAGTGCTAGATTTCCCCTTGACATGAGTGTTTGTGGTTTTTCACTATCATGACTTTGGCGAATTCTGATAGTCTTTTAATCTTTGTTTATTATTTTGCTAGTGTTTCTTTCTAATTGCTTTTATAATTTTGTCCTTTGTGTACAAATTAAATACCAAATATGCCACAATCCCATGTTTAGGTTACCTATATAATAAAGTGACTGTCGAGAAAAGTGTTTTGACTCTTATCACAAAGATATGTTAATACGTCATAAGTGAGTGAATGATATGTGGTTTTGTACATGTTTTGCATATAGAAAGAACTTGTACTTAAACATAGTCTATTTCTGATAAAAAAAATATTTATAGTGTAAATAGACCTCCTGGCAACAGTAATTCTCACTTTCCCAAAGTAGTAATGCTTCAGTTGTAATAAATGTTACATAGACTCTAGCACCAGACAATTTTTAATAAAAAAAAATTAAACCTTATTTTGTTTACTTTGCCTGCAATTTTAAACTAGAAATAACTTACTACTTAATAATAGTAGTATTCATTTGAAAACTAAATACATTTGTTTTTACAAAAATTTTATAGTTAACTCCTGATCATAGTTTTTATACATACGGGTACTATCCTCCCCTGTGAGTACTGTTGTTGCTAACGAACTGGTACTGTATTACTCCAGATGAGGTTAAGAATGTACAAACAAATAGCAATGACATCAAAATATTTTAAATTTGTTTAAAAAAATTATTTTGTACTAATATAAAAGTTATGTAACAAAACAAAACACACCACAAGCGCTCTCTCATAAGACCTTCTTCTTCTTGGGACATCTGAACAGGTAACAAAGCTCGGATCTGGCTAAGTCCAACCCACATTTGTGCTGCATCTTCTTTTGTTTTACTATTAATTATGTATGTTTTCTCTAATGCTCGAACCAATTCTCCAACACTGTCGTACTGGCGAACTAATAAACTGTAAGCAGATAAGACCAGAATGTTGCTTTATTTGCCAATTATAGTAATGATAATGTGATTTATGCCAAACTCAATCAAAATAAAAGGTTTGTAAATAAATATTTTCACAAACAAATAATAAATATTTTTTTGTAAAGACTTACTCAATTTTTGAGATATTGGGAAGCGTCATCAGTGTACAGTTGTAAAATTGATGGTAATTTAAAAATATAATTGACAATGTTCTCTCAATATTTCAAATAATTTAACATTTGTACAAAGCTATGATAAACAAGCATACCTTAAAAGATTCATCAAATTTTTAATTTTGATCATAGTTCAAATTTTAAAAGATTTATCAAATGTCATGAGCAATAAAATCAACATAAATTTGTAATTACTACTGAAATTTTGCCAAAAAACAATACCATCAATTAGTTAATAACAGCACTGTCATTAATAAATAAACACAGTTGTATTAATAACAAAATATATCTGACAAATATTATAATCAAATAAAAAAATGGAAATTTATTCATTTGAATTCTATATATTAACTACCACAATGAAACTCATTATGTGGTAGAATGGTACTGTTTTATTTTTGGTTTTGCTGCACTGGTCAATGTCGAGGGTAAAGTTTGTCAAGTTGAGTATTTTTGTCAATTTTTTGTGGACTTGTTTGTTTAATTTATTATTTGTAAGTTTATAAATTTGTAGCTGAACTGAGATTATCATTTTTATGCATTTGTTTATAAAATCTATGTGCTATATTATTTATAATGTAATTTTGATGACATGTGTGGCTAGGTTTGAGCTATAAATGTTTGGTTTAATATGTAGCAAACCAAGCCAGATGAGGCATACAAAATAATTATATACAACAGGGTACCCAAAAGTAAATGGAATAGTGCATATCATTGCTACTTCAGTGCTGCCTGTGTTGTTGACCTGGGTTGTTGTGTTTACCTACAATGATTGTTTTTCCTAACTCTGATTTGTTTTCTATGATGGCAAGTTTAAATGAACAAAGTGCAGCTGTGTAAATTTATTTTCTACTCAGTAAAAATACTGCTGAAACTATTTTAATGTTGAAAAAAGCTTACAAAGATATAGCGTATAGGAAAAACACAATTGTACATGTGATTTGCTCGGTTTAAAAATGGCAACATGTTGATTGATGACAAAACTCGTTCTGGACGTCCATTAGATGCCTGAGTCAACAAAAATGTTGAAAAAATTCGAGAGCTTGTGCTCACAGACCATCAACTGATCAACTGTCAGAGAGCAAAGAGAGCAGTGGGTTATATTGGAGCTCCATTCAGGGAAATTTAACAGAAGATTTGGCATTCAAGAAAAAAAAGAGCTGTTGGCCATTTCTAAAGATGACTACAAACATTTTTCGAACAGTGGAAGCACCAGTGGGACAAATTTATTAGTTGTAATAGAGACTATTTTGAAGGGGCTGAGGTTCTTTCGCAAAAAAATTAAAAATAAAGCTTTAAAAAAATCAGTTTTTTTTGGTTCACATAGTACTATCTACAATAAAACAATACATTTATTAAAAAAAAGTACAAAAACACTACTTCCATTATTAAACACCAACTTCATTCCAGAAATTGATATGTTAACCTTGACATTACACATCATTCTCCACAGTGTCTGATAAAGAGACAGTATCATATACTTAACTTTGAGTCTTAAACACAATCAAGTTTAAGGTGAAAGAGGTCTTTTGTTTTCTGCCAAATTGGTGAAGACTCCTGGTAGCAAAATAAATTAAACTCTCCAGAACTTGCAAAAATTGAAAGTACTAACAACATTTCTTAGTTTTATTTTCTCGGCTAAGAATAGAATCTTTTGCCACCATGATCCATTTTCAGGTAGAAAAAATTAACTAGGAGCAAGGTCTGGACTGTAGTGAAGAAGGCTGAATTGATTTCCAGTGTTTAGATAATTATTGACATTGGTAAAATAATACTGATATTGAGCAGTCGAAAGAGATTGTTTTGTGACACAAGATACAATTTTCTAAGAAACTAACAATGAGCATTTTTGTTATTCATTTCATTCCTCAATAGAATAGAACACCATGTCTGTTGCAAAACTAAGAACACTATACAGGTTCGCACCCAAACGTGGTAGGACTGATTTTCTCTGGCGTGAACGGAGCGGTGGAGGGGGTCTGCCTGGCAGGGTAAGGTGGAAGGGGGCTCTTAGCAACAGACCGACACCAACCTCATTCGCCTGCGGGCTGTTGTTGAGTCAGGACACAGTTTTTATTGAAGCAAGTTTTTTGTCCTCGTCGAAAAACAAACTGAATCCGAATTTAGAGCAACGTTATTCCGTGAGGTTTTGTGCGAAACTCAGGAAGACGGCAACTGAGACCCTCGATATGATCAAGCAGGCTTATGGGGACACTGCCTTAAGCCGTTCCACAGTATTTGAGTAGCACAAGTTGTTTAAAGAGGTTAGGGAGCTTGTTGAAGACAACCATCGCTTCGGACGGCCGTCGACGGCAAGAACTGACACGAATGTGGACAGAGTGAGGACACTGCTGAACACAACCCAACGCTTAACCAGTGGAGAAATTGCAGACCAGTTGGGTCTGTCTGCATCCAACGCCCAACGTATTATTTCACAGGATTTGGCCATGCACAAGGTGTGCGCCAAGATGGTGCCGAAAATTCTGAGTGTCGACCAACAGGCAACGCGTGTGCGCATTTCCGAAGAAGTGTTAGCCAATTTACACCGAGATGAAAATTGTTTGAACAATGTGATCACTGGTGATGAAACATGGGATTTTCAATATGACCCCGAAACGAAGACAATCCGCGGAATGGCACACTTCCGCATCCCCACGTCCAAAAAAGGCTCGCAAGAGCAAATCAAAAATCAAAACGATTGTATTTTTCGACCGTCATGGAGTGGTTCACCAGGGGAGACTGTGAATGCGAACTTTTACGTGCAGGTGCTCACCCGCCTCTGAGAACGCGTGAAAAGAGTCCGACCGGCCATCGCAAACTGCTGGGTGCTTCATCATGACAACGCGCCGCGCTATGGCGCGCTCGTTGTCAGACAGCTCCGGGCCAAATACGGCGTTCCCACGTTGCCTCACCTGCCCTATTCTCCCGATTCGGCACCACCGGACTTCTTCTTCTTCCTCCTGATGAAAAGACAGCTCAAGGGACGTTTTGACTCGATAAAGGCCGTTCAAGAGGCTTCGACAACGGTCATCAATGGCATCCCCAAAGAAAATTTCCAGCGGGCGTACGGGGAATGGGAGCAACGTTATACTAAGTGTGTAGCTGCTCAAGCAGCTTACTTTGAAGATTATTAAGTCGATGTAAGTATATCGTCAATAAAATTCTTGTAAAAAAAATCAGTCCTACCACTTTTGGGTGCGACCAGATATTATGATTTATCAAGATCTGCTTTCTTTGCTGATGAGGACATGTGCCTCTATTCTAAATACTGTCACTTTGATTCAGGGGCTTATAAGCTTTTCCAGTCAATACAGTAATACCTCAACTAGTACTGGAGATCAATTCTGATGTTACACAGTGCTGAATAAGGTTAAATGATTACATCATGTCCCTAGGTGATAAAGTGTGTTTGCACTCTGGTGCAAAAATACTATAATACATTTCTTTATTAATTTGTTTTTCTAATTGGGTTTAAATATTTATTATTAAATAACAGTATTAATAATTAACAATACTAATGTAGTACTAATATCATTAATAGCATACATCAGGGCTGTTGTATAGTTTGTTGGCACCGGGGCAAGATTTCATCAGTCATCCACTCTCCTTATTTAATCCTATGTAGACCCACCTAATATTATACTTATTAAACACAAACATTGACCAATGTGACATGACCCTATCAAATAAATGTAAACATAGTTTGGTTAAACACAATGAGCAATGCAACCGAGGGCAACATGGAGAAGTTCAGCTCCATTGCTTCGCCTTGTCGCCTTCCTGACCAAACGTTCCTGGGGCGCCATGACCTGGGCCAAATGTCCCAGTTACCCTGCCCACAAGACAGTTCTGGTAAACAGTGCCAAATTTAATGAACTGGCTATGTGAAACTCAGGGTATCTCATGTCAGATCATGTTGGAACTTGAAATTTACATTTAAATATACATCCTTCCTTAGATTCAATGCTGAAACTTTTTGAAACTTGAATTTAGTTAAATTGAACAAAATAAATAGTTGATGTTCTCTCAGTTGCTTGATTTACAAGACTGAGATCTAATAATAACTTATCAACATAATTACATAAGATAGAGTTACGTAAAAACAGTATGATATATGGCCAACATAAATGCCATATTAAAAATCATAGACAGGATGTTTATTTATATGGGACAGTAGCTGAGAATGTAGAATAATGTTGTCTGCCATATTCCAGATGTCTAAAAAGCAGTAAGGATGTTTGTTGTGCTTTCCAGTATTCTGGCAACGACTATAATGCGTTGACACAAGTAACTGGTCACCTTGAAAGTAAATTGCATAAGTGGTATAAAAAATCAGCTCTGAACAAGGAAGCGTTAATTGAGCTATAACTATATATCAATAAAAAAATTCTCTTCATCATTATCTTAATGTGTCAAAGACTCAAGTGCTCTACCTATGCACTTTTTTGTATTCCTTAATAAGTTTTTGTTACCCATTAGGCTTAAAATTACAAACCTCAAAACCTGAATTTGTTTCCAAACTTACAGATTCTGGGAATTTTTTCATGAACTGCAAAAACAAATTAATCATTAACAAAAGATGGGCACCCACTTCGATCATCATCATATACACATTTTTATGTCCATCATTGAACTATCTCAACCATCTCTTATCATCAAATGGCATTTTGTACCTAGGACTCATAAATCTAATCTTTCATACAGCTGGATTTTCAATAAACTTAGCCATTTCAACCAGGCACCATAAAGTGTAAACAACAAGTTGTGCACAGAATGGTGTCTTCTCATTTTTAAGATGTCTAATTTAAAACCACCATGTACAGAACTGCTATTATAACACTGCAATGGCAAGAGATGCAAATTTAGCTTAGTGTTTGGCCATTCCTTATATTATTTCAAATTATTTTTTATTGTCTCAATGGCTACAAAACTGAATAAAAATATATTCTATTCCACTAGGTAAATTACACGAGAGTCAGGTGAAAATAGTCGAGTAGTTAGTGTTAAAATGAACTTGCACGATTACACCATCAGGAAAAGTTGAGAACAATATATAATGTAATAAAGAAAAGGACATATTTCTAGTACAACAAGCCATATAAGAATATAGATTTATTGTCTTTGTAAAAGCTGAGAAATTCTTAAAACCCTATTACTTTATTACAGAATGACACAAGTTTCCACATACCTGAACATTTCTCTCACCAGTTTTGGAGTTTCAATTTGTGTTTCTTCAGCCCATTTCACTATTATACTAATTAACACTTTTCTGAATACCTCTGGAAATAATATAAGTTATAGTTGGATTAGAAAAGAACAAACAATTAGCACCTTTTAATCAAATAATAATATCTATAATATTACATTGACTTAAATCTTGTTTATTATTTACACTTAACAATGAAAAGTTTCATTGATATTACGAGTAATTATTAGAAAAAAAATGTTTGAAAAGAAATCAAAATTTCTAATTCTTTTAAAAATTTTTAAAATTGATTATGTTTGAAATAAAATCTTAAAACTCTTTCAGTTGAGAATTCATGATTCTAAATGTGATTATGAAAAACAAGCAAAACCTATATGAAAAATCTTTTAATAATTAATGACTTATAATAAATGCCCTACTCAACTTGAAAAATTATACAAGATTTTAAATTAGAAAATTTGCAAATTCATTGAAATTGTTTTTCTAGCTCTTATACAATATAAAAATAATGTTGACACTTTTTAAACTATATTTAAATAGCATATCTGACCATATGGATGGAATAACCATTGTTAATCTCTGGCTGAGAGTGTCCTTCCAGTCAGAAAATAAAAAATACCACGACTTATACTTTCCCAAAAAGCAAGTTGTAAGTAAAATTATTGCAATGTTAATTCTAGAAAAAATTATCATCCAAAGTTTGGTCTCGTGTGATCGAGGGTCAAGAGGAACATTAACATATTTTAATAAGTCAAAATAGCGTAACAATTTCCTATTTGGCTACTATTCCAATAAAAACCTTTTTTAAAAACATTATATGTAAGTATCGAATGAAGTTTTAATTACAATAATAGGAAAAAGATATTACCTTCTGGTGTTTTCTTTAGAGGTTCTGGTTCTTCTTTAGGAGATTCTTCCAATTCTTTAACTGCACTGATAAAGTTAGTAAGTCTTTTCATTGCTCCTGGTTTTAAAACATCAGCAGGAATCTCCTTAAATGTAGTTAATTAATATATTACTAATTTATAGTTAATTAATAATTTATTAACTTAAAAAAATATATAAAAAAATGTACACTTTATAAAAAGATTTGTAATAACTGTTGTAAAAATTTTGTACTTAATATAATTATCGATTTGCATTTGCTATTGACTCACAACCACTAAACTACAATATATATGGATTTTGAAAAGTAATTAAACATTTATTTAGCCCAGTGAAAGAATTTTTTACATAAGTACAATCTCATTTTTGTTCATTTCTCCAAATAATCCCGTTAACATTTACATTCTCTTATTAGTATATTGCTTACATTTGTTATATTACACAATTTTTTAATATAGTAATCAGAATTTACCACATGCCAAAAGATCAGTTATTTGTTTGGTTCAGTGGATAGTAGATACAATAATTACAGTGAATACAATAAACAAAATATTAAATGTTTTTGTATTGATGTTAATTGATAGACCTGGGGCTGACAGGGTAAAATATATGAAATCTTTTGTCACAAATTGTGAGAAAAATGCACATTAAATATTTATTTCACTACCTAAAATAGCACACTGACTAAGGAAAGACATAGATTCTGATATGAGAACTTATCTGTCCTCACTGTTCTCCATCCATCATGTCGCCCATTGGCTGATCAGTTGCAAATGGTTATGCATCAAAATTCATCATTTTCCTAATGTTTTTGTTCTAATACTCAGTTCTTTATAAGTGAGAATATTTTCATGATGAACACACAAAAATTGACGTCATGAATTAAATCTCAACCATTAGTTACCATAAATTAGTCAAATAAAGGGATAATTTTCTAAGCTACTATTGTAATAATATGTTTTTTACCTCTACTACTGGTTCTTGTAATGCTAACAATGAGACTTGGGTCATCAATCCTTCATGAAAGTTATTCAATCTCTCTCTAAGTTCATCTCCACAAGGACAGTTTTCCTTATCATCTTCTTCTAAATTTTTAAAGCCTAAAATTGCATTCATCTGAAAAACGGTTTAGTTTTCAATAGTGCTCCTCAGTTTGACACAAAAAACATTAAAGTTAGTTCTTTTGTTTATTCTGTTACTTTATATACTGAAGTAAGCTAATTTGTTTTTGGCAAATGATTATAACTGTAATAAGTTAACATGAATTTTTATAAACAAAAGAATAAATAGGCTACAACTCACAATTATAAAAACTGAATTATCAGTCGTATTTCAATGACAATATGCCATCATCTTCAGTGATACTACAAAATTGAAACTTAATAGAGTTTTTTCAATTAAGTTTCAATTGTGTAGCATCACTGAAGATGTTACATATTGTTATTGAAACACATCTGATAATAAAGTTTTTATAATTGTGAGTTGTAGCCTATTTATCCTTTTGTTTATAACATTCACTCACAAGCCAGATCGAATATCGTTTATATGAATTTTTATGTCTAATTAAATTGTTTATGATTAAAACAGTCTATTAATAATATATTATATATATATATATATATATATATATATATATATATATATATATATATAATATATAATTATATTATATTCTACTATTATACTATATTATATATTCATAATATATTGTAATAATTGGTAAATTCCCTTTTATAAGTCTTAATAAAAGTTAATAAGTAAAAGAAATAACGATTCAATGCTGCTTTAGTTACAATAAAGTTTTAATATCTTAATATGACATTCCTTATTTTGTTTCACAAAGTCACTTACTAATTACAATTTCTTATTTCCTCCACAAAGAATTACAAAAATTAAGCTTTATTAGCCTAAGTCTAAATTTTGTTTATGGCAGCAAGAAGTTTAGTTATAAATTTTAATATTAATTGAATTTGATTTAATTACTTCAATTTGAGCTTGAGCTCTCTTTATCTCGGGTTAATAGGTGAGTTTTCTAAATTTTGAATAATAAAATTTGAGTTGGCACATTCAAAAAAATATCTAAGTTACAATTCTTACAAGCTAAAATTTTTACAAGTTATTTGGTTTCTAATTAAATATTTTCCTGAATAATGTCTTCTTAATCGATCAGTTCAATGATTTGGCTTAATGTTATTCTGTAATTATGATTTGAATACGATACTGCACTTTCCGCACCAGTTAAAAAAATAAAATTTCTACAGCCAATTCTGAACACGTCTTCCTCGTTCAAATGCTCTATTCCAACTCCCACTGACGCTACCTTTTTTAGCAATAAAATGGCCAAGTCGTGAATTTCCGCTATTTTCTCGTTTATTCCTTGTAAGTAACAGCTTTACGGATGTCATGTTCACCGCCTTTGATACACTTCTTCTTCTTAACAACTGCACTTAAATTTCTTTGCAAAACAATTGCATTTAAATCTTATTTCCCAAATTGTTTTAGATTATATATCCACGAGAAATATTTAAAACGAATATCTTTTGCCGGTCATGCGCACGCAACTCTACAAATCCGTTTCCCATCTTGTTTACTACAGAACATTCACTAGCTTGCTGTTTGAAAGTTTTAAGTGTATTTATATCGTTCTATTGTTCTATTTAATTTGTTATCTATCAATTACTTCTAATACATTTTCTTATAAATAGTGATTTGAGTGTTTTTTTTTCTTTTTATATAAAATCTTGTGATTAGATCTAAAATGTGGCCGTGTGCATTTTCTACACAAGTGAAATTAGGTTATGTTTACATTTCGTTCCTGGTATATTTTAGTAATATTTTACATACTCAATTTATTTATATATATTTATCTTATTTTGTAAGTGCCTTTTATATATATACTACTTCAAAATGTTACATAGTCCCCAAATTTAGATTTAAAAAAAATTTTGATTCCAAAATTCCTTTTTTTTATCTCAATTTTCACATTTTGGGAGTAAACTCTTACCCTATCCTTCTTGCTTGTCTGCTGCCCTCTAATTACATATGATATACTTAACTCCTAACAATACAATAAATTAACAATTAACACTTAATCAACAATTCTCTTATACTTTTAACATCTAGTACATTAATCATTTTCTGATTCTTAGAATCTATTTTATAACCTTTTTTCTTTTTCTTTCTTTATTTTAATTTTAATAGAATGGAATCTTTTCAATCATAAGTCTTTTTATTTATCTATATAATCTATCTTCTGACACAGTGTTTTTTTTTTTTTAAATTTTAGCCTAACCGAGTCATAGCATGTCTAGGTTGTTTGTAGGTTAGGTCCTAGTTCTTATTCATTCATCCCTTCCTATTTTATTTTTATTTTTCAATATCCAGTTCAATTATTTTCTTATATCATTTCAGTTTATTTTGTATGAAGTTTAATATCTAATATTTTTTTAAAGGTTGCAATCTCATATCCTCTATTTGATCATATCTATAGCTCCTTCGATTACACTGTCCCTATATCAACGAATATAAATTTTGTTTTAATACTTATATATATCAACGCAGATTCTCCCTTACAATACGACGAAGTTTAAATACACAATTACCATATTCTTATTACAACGATGCTTTAATATTTATTATCATAGATTCATATTTCTTTTATAATATAATATATACGACGAAGTTCCATTATTTATCAACGCAGATTCTCCGTTACAATACGACGAAGTTTAAATACACAATTACCATATTTTTATTACAACGATGCTTCAATATTTATTAACATAGATTCATATTTATTTTTATTCATTATTTGACGAAGTTTCCAATAAATTATCGTAGATATAGTTACCATCCCTTAAAACTTATCTCCTGCTAACGTTTTTCTTATACACATAGTCACCTAGAGTTTATTCATATTGCTTCCTTTACCTATATTTAATATCTCCCTTCCTATTTTATTTAAATTTATATATTTTTTATTTCTTTATTATTATTTTTTTTTCAAGTGTTTGTTTAATTATTAAGTCATTTCTGGTCCATTGTCATTTCCGGTTTATTTGTTATCTATCCCTCCTACATTCGCTTCCTTCTCCTAATACTTTTATATCCTGAGTCATTCCTGTTGTTACCATCTTATTATCCCTTGTTATTTTCCTTTCTCTCGACTTCTCCCTTACAATTTAATTTGTTCTATCTGAAATTTTTTTTTTGATTCTCGATGGTGTGCCTCCCTTGGTTCATAAAATTTCTTTAACAAGCTAATATGGAAAATTCCTCTAATTTTATTGTTTCTAGCATCTTTGATTTCATTCGCTTCCTTCTCCTAATACTTTTATATCCTGAGTCATTCCTGTTGTTACCATCTTATTATCCCTTGTTATTTTCCTTTCTCTCGACTTCTCCCTTACAATTTAATTTGTTCTATCTGAAATTTTTTTTTTGATTCTCCATGGTGTGCCTCCCTTGGTTCATAAAATTTCTTTAACAAGCTAATATGGAAAATTCCTCTAATTTTATTGCTTCTAGCATCTTTGATTTCATAAGTCGCTTTGCCATATTTCTTGGTGATCACATAAGGTCCATCATATATATAAAATAATTTTGCCATCTCACCTCTTATACCCTGTGGTTGCCAATTTTCTTTTACTAATACCTTGTCCCCAACATTTAATTCTTCTATTTTATGAGTTTTATTAAATTTCTTCGCTCTCTTATGAGCCTTCTTCTTAATTCTACTCCTAGCAATTTCTAAATGTCTTTCTAAATTTATTAATTTTGAACTCCAGCCTAAATTTTTTATTTCCTTTTGCCAAAACCTTTCATCCTGAATTCCTAGTTGTAGGTGGTTAGGTGTGTATCCTGTAGTCTCATGAGGAATTTCATTAATTGCTTGGTTAATAACCTCTACATATTTTCCCCATTCTCTATGGTTATGATGACAATATGTTCTCAAACATCTAATGATCTCCTTATTCACCCTCTCAACGATATTGCTTTGTGGCCTCCTTATTGGAGAAAATATTGGTTTCATTTCTCTATTTTTAATATACTCCAGCCATTTCTTATTATTAAACTGGGTTCCATGATAAGTCTGTATTCTTTCTACTCTCCCGAAATTTTCTATATAATTTTCTAAACATTTAATTGCCTCCCCTGTGGTTGCCTTTTTCAATTTATAGATTTGAACGAATTTTGTAAATACATCTAAAATTACTAATAAATACTTATAGCCTCCTACAGTTCTTTGAAATGGTCCTATAAAATCAATTGACAATTGTTCCTTTGGTTTTTCCACTTGGATCCCTTTCATCTCTCCAAAATTACCTTGGGTTACATTTTTAGCTCTTTGACAAATATTACATGTTTTAATAATTCCCCTAATGCTTTTTCCCATTTTCTTCCAAGTGAAGCTCTCTGATAATATGGTATGACATTTCTTCTCATTATTCCTCCTTCCTTCTGTTTCCAATCGGTCAATTCTATCATTATTATTGTTTTTCTCAATCGCTATCTCCCTATTTAAAGCTCTTAACTCTTCCCTGTTCTGTATTGTCATTTTTTTTACCTTCTCTATCTTTTTCTTATTAATTTCTGTCACATCAGCTATTATTTCTTTTGTTTCCTCTAAATTCTCCTTAATCTTCTCCTCTAAGTCTCTTCTCATAACTTCTACTACAGCATTATTCTCTGTTCACAACTGTTCCCTCATA
Source organism: Prosapia bicincta (assembly GCA_036971475.1). Lineage (NCBI taxonomy): Eukaryota > Metazoa > Arthropoda > Insecta > Hemiptera > Cercopidae > Prosapia > Prosapia bicincta. The sequence continues at coordinate 39,850,713 of JBAIZL010000001.1, forward strand.
TCCTCTATCATTTTCTTACTTTCCTCCCTTATTTCCTGTGTTATGAATTTGAAATCTTCCTTCATCTCTCTCATTTCGTCTCTATTTTCCTCTAATTTTTTGTTTATTTCCCTCATATCCTCACTCATATCTTTCATTTCCCCTTTTATTTCATCTATCTTATCTAATTGTCTATTTATTTTTTCATTATTTATATTTAATTGTCTATTTATTTTTTCATTATTTATATTTAATTGTCTATTTATTTTTTCATTATTTATATTTAATTGTCTATTTAGATCCTCTCTCCCTTTTTCACTCATTTCCATGAGAGTTCTCATCATCTCCCTTAAATCTTCATTCTCATTATTTCCCTGTTTTTTTTGTTGGGTTTGCATAGGTGGTAGTCCCCTAACCTCATCTACTTGGGTTTCCACCTCACTCTCTTCTATAGGCATATCTGTGCCTTCCGTTTCTGTCTCTAGTATTTCTAGGCTTGTCCCTTTTTCCAATTCTATTAGGCCTATTGTAGCTTCTTTCTCTTTTTCATTTATTTTTTCTTTTAATGTCACATAGTTTCCTTTTGCAGCTTCCTCAATTGCTGTACCCTTCCTAGACCTACTATGTTTGTTATATTCCTCTAATTTTTCTGTTTTTTTCGCTTTCTCCCCCCTTAAATTATATGTACCTGTTTCAGATTCCATTTTTTTTTATTTCTTTATCTAAAATTTCAAATTTCCCTTTATGCTATTTAAATTTTGAAAATTAAAAAAATTATTGACTTATGGTTGCAAAGTCCTGAAAAGTAAACAATATTAATACAAATATTTAATTAATAATCTTATCTAAAGTGCCTTAAGGTTAATTCTTAAAAATTTTTTTATAATCGAGCCCCACGTTTGTGTGCCAAATGTAATAATTGGTAAATTCCCTTTTATAAGTCTTAATAAAAGTTAATAAGTTAAAAGAAATAACGATTCAATGCTGCTTTTGTTACAATAAATTTTTAATATCTTAATATGACATTCCTTATTTTGTTTTACAAAGTCACTTACTAATTACAATTTCTTATTTCCTCCACAAAGAATTACAAAAATTAAGCTTTATTAGCCTAAGTCTAAATTTTGTTTATGGCAGCAAGAAGTTTAGTTATAAATTTTAATATTAATTGAATTTGATTTAATTACTTCAATTTGAGCTTGAGCTCTCTTTATCTCGGGTTAATAGGTGGGTTTTCTAAATTTTGAATAATAAAATTTGAGTTGGCACATTCAAAAAAATATCTAAGTTACAATTCTTACAAGCTAAAATTTTTACAAGTTATTTGGTTTCTAATTAAATATTTTCCTGAATAATGTCTTCTTAATCGATCAGTTCAATGATTTGGCTTAATGTTATTCTGTAATTATGATTTGAATACGATACTGCACTTTCCGCACCAGTTAAAAAAATAAAATTTCTACAGCCAATTCTGAACACGTCTTCCTCGTTCAAATGCTCTATTCCAACTCCCACTGACGCTACCTTTTTTAGCAATAAAATGGCCAAGTCGTGAATTTCCGCTATTTTCTCGTTTATTCCTTGTAAGTAACAGCTTTACGGATGTCATGTTCACCGCCTTTGATACACTTCTTCTTCTTAACAACTGCACTTAAATTTCTTTGCAAAACAATTGCATTTAAATCTTATTTCCCAAATTGTTTTAGATTATATATCCACGAGAAATATTTAAAACGAATATCTTTTGCCGGTCATGCGCACGCAACTCTACAAATCCGTTCCCCATCTTGTTTACTACAGAACATTCACTAGCTTGCTGTTTGAAAGTTTTAAGTGTATTTATATCGTTCTATTGTTCTATTTAATTTGTTATCTATCAATTACTTCTAATACATTTTCTTATAAATAGTGATTTGAGTGTTTTTTTTTCTTTTTATATAAAATCTTGTGATTAGATCTAAAATGTGGCCGTGTGCATTTTCTACACAAGTGAAATTAGGTTATGTTTACATTTCGTTCCTGGTATATTTTAGTAATTTTTTACATACTGAATTTATTTATATATATTTATCTTATTTTGTAAGTGCCTTTTATATATATATTACTTCAAAATGTTACAATATATACAGTAATTTTATATATATATACAAATAAACTTTAGACCTCTTAATCTTCTGTTCTGAAACTGCAAAACATTTTCAAGGCTTTTGTTTTTAGGTAAAGTCATACTTACAATAGTTTTAAAAATTCTACCAGTATGATTTAACTAGGTTTTGAGTTTCTACATGAGACAAAGACATGTTTAGATTTTTAATTGTTAAGTGGCTTGTAGATTTTTTAAAAGCTGTTTTAAAAAACTGTCAGTAAAACGTTTCACTTTACTTAAAAATTTTAAATAAAAATAAAAAGTAACATAATTTGTTAATAAAAGTGACAAATGAGTCATTTAAGCATATTTTCTAATAGAGAAATGAACTGGTTCAATCTCACTTTTATTTAATAATCCTTAAATTATATTCCTTAGTAAATCAATAAACTAAAACAAAAATCAAAATAACAAAACATATAATCAAATTTACGTGAAAATCTAAGGGATGTATTTACAAAATGGGATGTATTTACAAAATTTCTAAGTATTACAAGACAGTTTACCAAAAAGTATTTTGATTGTAGATAGAACTAAACAAACATGTTGAAAAATTCTATTATTATACAGAAAACTAAATATTAGAAAAGAAATCAATTACTGATATAGTACTTGCTCTGCCTACTTACACACCTCAAGGATGTTTTGAAACCAAGTTGCTCTAAAATAAAGTAAAATAAATTTATTTTAATTAAATTATGTAAATTTTAGAACTGGGATAAATACAATAAGAGTGATTAAAAATTATGAGTTTAGAGAGAGAAGTAATGCCCATATGCTTGTAGAGCATGAATAAAATAACATTGAAAAGCATTGAATAAGTAACATTTCCCTTTAATATATACATGGTTTGAGGTTGTTGTGTTAATTCAGCGTATCTTGAAATAAATATAAGGAGATGTCTTCTACTGTTATAATATTAAATGTTCAACAGGTTTCTGTTATCAAATACTTTACTTCTGAAAAAAAGTTCCTACTGAGATTGATCATCATTGTTTAGTTGAACTGATTTAAATCATATTTGTGCGGACAATCTTGTTGATAGATCTATCGTAAAATTTTGATGGGTGATAAAATTTTGAGATTGTGAGCCTGGAAAACATAATTTTTTTATTATGTCGCTGCCATAGACAATAATCATCACAGACTTATCAATAATTTGATAAAAAATGACCAGGAAAGCACTCAAAAGTATATTGAAAATGAAATTAGAAATCCAAGAAAAAAGTCAACTTTATTATTGAACAAATGTGATACTGTAAAAACTGTGAACTGTGAGTACTGCAGACAGGAATAAACATTATCAATTTCAATATTGCAGGCAACATTTACATCATTAGTTCCATATCAAGAGTCCATCATTATAACCTGTAAGAGGAAAGACAGAATACTGAATATCGACATCTCAGATTAGAAAGGTCAACACACTTTATTTTGGAAACCAATTTTTGATGTTCTAGATGCTCTCTGAATATACATGACCTATTTTTTAAAATTAGGGAGAAAAGTAAATTCTTCTCAGTATATGCAAACACTAAAACACCTATGACGTCGAATTTGTTGTTTTATAGACAACCTGGTGCCAATAATCTTACAACATAACAAACATGTTATGCACAAGCTTTGGTAAACTTTAAGCTTGCACTGATTCTATACTGCTCTTATTACTCTAATTTTGCATCATATGGTTATTATAATTTCCAAATAGTCAAGAGATACATTAAAGGAAATCATTACACTTGCTTAAGGGTTAAGACTGCTGTTGAGTCCTGGATTTGGGAAAAAAATAAAACATTTTTCAGTAACGGAATGACAGAAAATGTTACATTTTGGGGGAAATGTATTAGCTATAATGATGGTTACGTTAAAAAATGAATATATGACTTTGAAACTTAGGAATTGTATTTTGATATAATTTTTAAACAATCATGCTATTTATTTTGTTTCATTCTTAAAGTAGTTTGCATTACTTTTCAGCCTACCCTTTTAAGACATATAAGGGTATTTGTTTAAACTATTCTGCTCTTTGAAATATCTACTAATTGTATGGAAAAAAGTACTAATACAGTAATTTACAAGTAAAGTAATTTATATAACCGCTATTGATAATATTAATTTAAAAATAAAAATAAGTTCCTAAACATATTTTGTTTGTATTCTACCTGTTCTCTTGGAGGACAACGGAACTCTCTTGTTTTCTTAGCAGCTACAGCAGAAGGCAAATCTGATTGTTTGATTTCTATATACCTCCGTAATTGGTCCTGCAGAAATTATTTTTATTAGTTACAAACAGGAATTAATTTTTTAAAATCTTTAAAAATATAATACTTAATATATATATATATATATATATATATATATATATATATATATATATATATATATATATATATATATACCGTGATAATTCACGTTGTCAATTATTTTTCCGTTGGCCTGACTTTATGAAGTTATTATTATTAATTGTAAATAATTTTTTTCTACCACTAAGTGCAATAATTTTACCTTATGTGATGAGGTGCCTTTCGGTCACTTGGCTATTGTCGAATCAATGAAATAATTTTCTATATTTTTCTGGTGTGGATGTTTGGTCCGTGATGTTGGTATTTGATGACATCATACATGTTTCTTCATGAGCCATATGTATAATGTTTTTGAATAGTACGTCGTCTGCATATGTTGTCAGTAGGCTCATTAAATTGTAGTGTATGTTTTTATAAATTTGCTATTTTTCTAGTGAGTTTCTAGTAGTTTCGGAAACTAACTAGAAAAATACCACATTTATAAAAACATACACAACAATTTAATGAACCTACAGACAACATATGCAGACGACATACTATTTAAAAACATTATACATGAGGCTCAAGAAGAAATATGTATGATGTCATCAAATACCAACATCACATCAGAAAAATAGAGAAAAATAATCAGTGATTCGACAATGGTCAAGTGACCGAAAGGTACCTCATCACAAAGGTAAAAATATTGCACTTAGTGGTGGAAAAAATTATTTACAAGTAATAATAATAACTTCATATATATATATATATATATATATATATATATATATATATATATATATTGTAACATTTATAGAATGGGCTATATAATATTATTTAAGAATTGGAAGAATATATTAGAAATAACTCACACAAAATTTAAAAAAGAAATTCATTAAAAGATTGGTTAGGTTAAAATTGAAACTAAATTTAGGTAAAAGCCTAGATTAGTAAACAAGGTATTTGAACTGCAAAATCGATTAGGAAATGTGTTATATCAAAACCCCTAACACATAAATTAAAACAAGATAATCTAATAATAATTATATTCAAACAAAATTGTAAATATTAGTAACATAGGGCATAAGTAATTACTTGAAGGAAAAGTGAAAAACGATTGTAAACAATGAAAGGTTATGTTCTTTGAATCCAGTCAAAACACACACATTTTGAAATATTTTCAAAAGTAAAACACAAAGACACTTCACACACTAATAATAATAATTAAATAAACACTGGAAGGGTTGTTAAGGAAGGAAAATTGAAACAGTAAGTTTCAACTAAAGTTTAACCAAATTAAAACGCCATTGTAAACAATCGCGTTATTGCATCAGCTGTAAAAACAGAGGTGAAAGCAAGAAGTAGGTCAAGTGTGCAGTCGACTATAGTGAGAAGAAATTGAACTAAATTATAGTAACATGTGTTTTAGAAGAAGGAGGAGCCGCCATATTAAAAAAACAAACAATTGTTTAAAATCTAAGGACGCGTAGTTAGAGTCGGTCTGGCGTGGGACGCCGAGTAAGGTAGCGAATCTGCCAGGACCAGTCAAAATTCTATTGATTAGAAACTTCGTCAAAATTATACAGTTTTGTGAGGAAACTTGGCCAGATTAAACAGGAATAAGAAAATTAAAAGATATAGTACAGTGAAAATATAATTTGAAAGAACTAAAACGAATTTAAGTGTGTAAAAAAGTGAAATTTAAAGAGAACGGAATTCTACGTGTGAGCAAGCAGCCATTCGACGTTATTTGATAAGTTAAGTACCTAGCGCTATATAAAAAAAATAAACTTTAGTGGACTCTTAGGATAATAGGGAAGTTTAATTTTGTACATTAGAATATCTTGTGATTAATAGTAATAAAAACTTAATCCAGTTCACATAGTTTCGCCTTTTTGCTTATTCAAAATTAAAGTATTTCCATCCGGAAAATATTTATTAAAGCTAATTTCAAAATTTAATATTGTTTGTTCAAAATTTATTTAATTAACAAAAGAAGTAAAAATATAGCCCATGCGATAAACCCCGAGATAGTAAGAGATCGTAAAATTAGCCAAGGGTATTAAAATTGTGTAACTATAAAATCAAAAGAAATAAGAGTTAAACCGAGTTTGTTAAAACTTGTTAAGTTATAAATTTTTGTTCTGTGTATTGTTTAAAGGGTGAAATAAAAATTGTTATAATAAATGTTAATGAATTGTTCCTGAGTTGTTTTTGTTTTAACTAAGAAATTAAAAATATCTTCATTTAAATAAAATAATAAATAATAAAACCCCGTTGGGTCTGTGTTTTATAAAAATTATTACATTTGCCACACCAACGTGGAGTACGATTATTAGAAATAAATAATTATAATAAAGAATTTTAAATTATTCAGGAGTTTGTGTTTTGTAACTAGAGAAAATATATATCTTCATTAAATAATATTTAATAATAAAACCCCGTTGTATCGCGGCACGGAAGAAATTGTTATATTTGGCGCAACAACGTGGGAGCTCGATAAAATAAGAGATAAAATTTATTTAGAGAGATTTTGAAATAAAATTAATTTAGAACTTTTTATATGAAAAACATTTGAACTGGAAATAGATTTAGAAAAAATTTTGTAAAATTAAACACTGAGTTGAATAGTCAAGGCTAGGTCGTTTTGTAAAATAAGTTACTTACAGTTGAAAAAAATATGTCTGATGAGAGGGAATCATACAATTTGCGGGGAGATAAAGCTTAAAAAACAGGAAAAAGGGACAAGTTTGGAAATGAAAGAAATAGAAATGGTAGGCACAGATATGCCAATAGGAAACATTGAGGTAGAAGAAGCTAGGGGACTACCACCTATGCAAACTCAACAAAAAGAACGGGGAAATAATGAGAATGTAGATTTAAGGGATATAATGAGGACTTTAATGGAAATGAGTGTAAACATAAATAAGATAGATGAAATAAAAGGGGAAATGAAAGATATGAGTGAGGATATGAGGGAAATAAACAAAAAATTAGAGGAAAATAGAGACGAAATGAGAGAGACGAGGAAGGATTTTAAATTCATAAGAGATGAAAACAGGGAGGAGAATAAGAAAATGATAGAGGATATGAGGCGACAGTGGAGGACAGAGAGTAATGCTGTAATAGAGGATGTGAGAAGAGACATAGAGGAGAAAGATAGAGAATTAGAGGAGGAGATTAAGGAAAGTTTTGAGGAAACAAATGAAATAATAGCTGATGTGGTAGAAATTAATAAAAAAGAGATAGAGAAGGTAGAAAATATAACAAAGAAAAACACAGAAGAGTTAGGAGAGTTAAAATTAAAGGTGATAGGAGAAAGAAAGATAACAGATGAGAGTTTTAGGAAAGTCGAAGATGTAAGGGAGAAAATATTAGGAGAGAAGGGAAGGTTAGGAGATAAAAATAAACTAGGAAAATTAGAAATATGGCAAATAAAAAATTTAACAATTCAAACCACAACAAATAAGAAGATTGAAAAGCTTAATAAAATGAAAATGGTAATAGGAGAATTAGGAGGAGTTAAATATCTGTCTCAATGCTTAGTGGTACAAGGCTTATTGAGAAAATTTATCAGAGGTACGGATATGTTAATGAATGTGGAGACACAACTCGAGTTTGGAAAATGGGAGATGGAATTTAAATATGAGAATAACAGAGAAAATAGAACTTATGAAGCAGATGAGAGATACAATGGAGATGTAAACGGTGTTAAGGCAAGGACAGGCGTGGGGACAAGAAAAGAGTATGGTGCCCACAGTCAATCGGAAAACTAAGACAATAGGAAACCCAGGAATAGAAATTAAATAGAGGAAACAAGTTTACAGGCATTAATAGACACCGACAATAATATGACATGTATCCAGGTGAACTGGATATTGAAAAATAATAATAAAATAGGAAGGGAGATATTAAATATAGGTGAAGGAAGCAATATGAATAAACTCTAGGTGATTATGTGTATAAGAAAACGTTAGCAGGAGATAAGTTTAAGGGATGGTAACTATATCTACGATAATTTATTAGAAACTTCGTCGAATAATGAATAAAGATAAATATGAATCTATGTTAATAAATATTGAAGCATCGTTGTAATAAATAAAATATGGTAATTGTGTATTTAAACTTCGTCGTATTGTAAGGGAGAATCTGCGTTGATAAATAATGGAACTTCGTCGTATATATTATATATTATAAAAGAAATATGAATCTATGATAATAAATATTAAAGCATCGTTGTAATAAAAATATGATAATTGTGTATTTAAACTTCGTCGTATTGTAAGGGAGAATCTGCGTTGATATATATATAAGTATTAAAACAAAATTTATATTCGTTGATATAGGGACAGTGTAATCGAAGGAGCTATAGATATGATCAAATAGAGGATATGAGATTGCGACCTTTAAAAAATATTAGATGTTAAACTTCATACAAAATAAACTGGAATGATATAAGAAAATAATTGAACTGGATGTGAGATTGGAAGGGGAGATAAAATACTAACTTAGAACTGAGAGTTAGATGAAGCTAAAAGCAAAATAAATATGAGATAAATAATAAACAAGGAATAAACAGAAATAAGAAAAAGAGAAATGTTATAACCAATTTGACCAAATCTAGACATACTATGACTCGGATAGGCTGGGATTTAAAGACACGGTATCAGAGAGTATATGTTAAATAAATATTGAATCAGACTTATGATTGGAAGGATTCCAATTGTAATAAATGAAAAAAAAAAAAAAAAAATATATAATTATGAAAGGAATTGTAAATACCAGAACATGATTTATTGTTACGATATGTTAGAATTGTTAAAGAATTGTTGATTGAATGTTAGTTATAAGTATATTGTATTGTTAGAAGATAAGTTAAGTAATGTGTAGCTTGAAGTTTTCAGCTCAGTATTTGATTGTTAAAGAATTTAGATAAAAATTGTGTCGTAGAATTAAGTATAGATGGACGAAAGTGGACAGATGAAGGTATAAATGACTTTTAAGTGGACAATTCTAAAAGTAGTAAAGACAATGGACGGTAAGTTAGCCAAAGTGTTTAGGTACTTACTCAATAAAAAATGTGTTCAATTAGTTATTAAATAAAATGTACAATTAGGAAATAAATGTTAATTTAAATTTAATTTTAAAAAATATATATATATATATATATATATATATATATGTATATTTAAATAAGCTTGTAGAATGTAAAGAATGTGTAATGTAGATATTAGTAATATTTTTTTAATTTAAATTAAATTAGGGGACATTGTAACATTTATAGAATGGGCTATATAATATTATTTAAGAATTGGAAGAATATATTAGAAATAACTCACACAAAATTTAAAAAAGAAATTCATTAAAAGATTGGTTAGGTTAAAATTGAAACTAAATTTAGGTAAAAGCCTAGATTAGTAAACAAGGTATTTGAACTGCAAAATCGATTAGGAAATGTGTTATATCAAAACCCCTAACACATAAATTAAAACAAGATAATCTAATAATAATTATATTCAAACAAAATTGTAAATATTAGTAACATAGGGCATAAGTAATTACTTGAAGGAAAAGTGAAAAACGATTGTAAACAATGAAAGGTTATGTTCTTTGAATCCAGTCAAAACACACACATTTCGAAATATTTTCAAAAGTAAAACACAAAGACACTTCACACACTAATAATAATAATTAAATAAACACTGGAAGGGTTGTTAAGGAAGGAAAATTGAAACAGTAAGTTTCAACTAAAGTTTAACCAAATTAAAACGCCATTGTAAACAATCGCGTTATTGCATCAGCTGTAAAAACAGAGGTGAAAGCAAAAAGTAGGTCAAGTGTGCAGTCGACTATAGTGAGAAGAAATTGAACTAAATTATAGTAACATGTGTTTTAGAAGAAGGAGGAGCCGCCATATTAAAAAAACAAACAATTGTTTAAAATCTAAGGACGCGTAGTTAGAGTCGGTCTGGCGTGGGACGCCGAGTAAGGTAGCGAATCTGCCAGGACCAGTCAAAATTCTATTGATTAGAAACTTCGTCAAAATTATACAGTTTTGTGAGGAAACTTGGCCAGATTAAACAGGAATAAGAAAATTAAAAGATATAGTACAGTGAAAATATAATTTGAAAGAACTAAAATGAATTTAAGTGTGTAAAAAAGTGAAATTTAAAGAGAACGGAATTCTACGTGTGAGCAAGCAGCCATTCGACGTTATTTGATAAGTTAAGTACCTAGCGCTATATAAAAAAAATAAACTTTAGTGGACTCTTAGGATAATAGGGAAGTTTAATTTTGTACATTAGAATATCTTGTGATTAATAGTAATAAAAACTTAATCCAGTTCACATAGTTTCGCCTTTTTGCTTATTCAAAATTAAAGTATTTCCATCCGGAAAATATTTATTAAAGCTAATTTCAAAATTTAATATTGTTTGTTCAAAATTTATTTAATTAACAAAAGAAGTAAAAATATAGCCCATGCGATAAACCCCGAGATAGTAAGAGATCGTAAAATTAGCCAAGGGTATTAAAATTGTGTAACTATAAAATCAAAAGAAATAAGAGTTAAACCGAGTTTGTTAAAACTTGTTAAGTTATAAATTTTTGTTCTGTGTATTGTTTAAAGGGTGAAATAAAAATTGTTATAATAAATGTTAATGAATTGTTCCTGAGTAGTTTTTTGTGTTTTAACTAGAAATTTGATATATATTATAAAAGAAATATTTAATAGTAAAACATCATTGTATTGCGTTTTATAATAAACATTACAATATATATGTTTTTATTTTTATAAACACAACTACAAGTTTCATGTACTAGAAAAAGTAATAGAAGTTAGTAATAAGTGGAAAGATAATTATATAAAAGTAACAACTTACAAAATATGTTTATAAGATTTACTGCAGAAGCAAAGTATTCAAGTAAATCATTACAACTATTTTTATAATTAATTTTAAAAATAATCTATTTTTATTTTAAAAATTAATAGAAATGAATGTTACATTTTGCCCCAAAAGTTTATTTATTGGAAATAAACACATCGTTACAAACAATATCCATACAAGGAACAACTATGTTATTAACCTTTTGGATTCCAATTATTTCGTCGCCGTCCACTCCACCAGATCTAATTAGTTACCATGTGTTTTGCCCACATGTTACCACGTGTTTAATTATCAACTAAGAAATTAAAACTTTAAGTAAATATATATTATTATATACCACTGTGTTCAGATTAAAGTGAAGAACAGTTTTATAAGGTTTGTATATAAAAACTTGAAGTTTTAATTTAGTAGGCCTGATAAAATGTAACTTTTTTGTTATCATGGAAAAATAAATATATTTAGCTTTGTTGATAGAATAGAATTTTCCTTATGATAAATTGTAGAGTCATTTTAAAACCAAAGTAATGCTGAATAAAAATATATCCATAAGTAGTATTACAAAAATCTATTTGTAATATTTATTCTAAAAAATGTAAAATTATGCACATGCATAAAAATGCCAAGAATGGTGTACCTTCTATAATACTCAGCTGCAACTAGGTTTGAATGTGACATAATAGTTCACTTTGATCTAATTATTTTAAAACAAAAGCAAATTGCACTAAACACCATATTTACAAGCACAAAATATAGGTACCATAAAAGACATTTCGGAAGAATACCTTATGATTAACAAGGAAGGTCTAACGGGGAAATCTAAAAATTACAAAGGGAAAAACCCTTAGGAAGGTTTTAGATAACAAAGGGGAATAACTTTGAGTAGGTTACCTTAAATTTTAAAATAACACAACCAAAATAAATATGGGCACAAAAAATTAACAGATAATATTCAGATAAGGAGAATATATTTTATGATTACATAATAGTGAATATGCTTAGCAATAAACTACCTATTTCAAAAAAAAAAAAAAAAAAAAAAAAACGAAAGGAATCTGATTTACAGAGCAAGAAAATGAGTTACAGGAACATATAGGGTAACAAGTATTAAGATATTCAGAAGCTTGACTATTTCCACAAGAGGCTCATGACATACCATTATATGAAAGATTTAAGAAGAAAATAGGTGTAGATATATTTAAGTAAATAGATAGAAGAAGATATTCTACAAAATGATTTGCCCTTGAGTAAAATAAAACATTAACTATTTGAAATAATCTAGTCTTTGGTTTGCATACAGAGAATTACATGTAATGAAAATAGTATACAACAAAAGTCACATGGTTATAATATACCATATAATACCATAATATTAATATTTAATACAGGAAAATATTAACAAATCAACAAAACAAATATTTAAGGTCATTTGTTTAGGAATAAGAATAAGTTATCTATTTAGCATTATTAAGAAACCTAACTTACAGTCTGTAAATCTCCAACAAAGTCAATGCTAAATGCAATAGTTGATTCAACTCTGTGACGTAATTGTGTGTCACACAGATGATGTAGTAAGTAACACATTTGTAATTTAGCTCCTTCAGCCATCTTCATGTGCAAAAGTCCTTTGCGATGTTCATCTTTACCATCTAAAAGACATAAATGAATATTTTATTTGTGTAAAGTCAAATAAGGCTGGAGAAATCTGTTTGGGGTTAATTTTAAAATTTAGCTAGAATGTGATTTAGATTGTGATTTCTGAATTACAGCTAGTTCAACAATATTTTACAAAATTATAACACTATATATTCGATTCAGACTTTGTCTAAAGTTATGATTAAAACAATGTAATGAAGTAAAAAGTGTTTATTTATAAAATCTTTGTAATGTGTTTACTTTTACAATATGTAATAATTATTTAGTATTATTGGACTTAGTACATGTTGCATAGAGAAAATAAGTGACTACTCAGTTTCGCTGTGAAGGAAGTTAATGTATGAACCGTCTGTTCCCACTTAGAGCAGCTGTACATTCATAGTCAATAGATATCAGTTACAAATGTAGTCTAATAACTTAGTATTTTGACTAGCAGCTGGGAAATTCTTTTCTTGAGCTGTACTTGATGTGTGGACTGTAGGGAAGGCTATAATTTGGCTTGCTGCATCTTAAATTTAAGGCTGCTAGTATTCCCGACTTTTGCCTCAATGTCCACGTAGTCTAGTAGTAAATAGTGGTATGTTGCTCATCACTACTATACTTTAGATAAGACTATCACTTAATAATGTGAAATCCTTACATATCTAAATTACGATTTATTAAATGGTCCATTACCAACTAGAAATATGTAATTGCTATATAAGAATTAATTGAGTTCAGTTTCTTCGAAAAACAAAAAATTCAATAAAAAACTTGGATTAAATTTTTAAGTGAAGAAATTACAAAGTGTGTTTCATAAAAAAATTTTTTAAAAGTTGAAACTGTAAAATTTTAACCAACCGGGGATTGCTCTCACTACAGAAACTCCTGCAATGACTCGCGCTATTAGGGCAAATCTAACATTTGTAATAATTGTTATTATGTGTTTCAAATTATAAATTTCAAGTGTATCGATTAGAGCAAGCTTTAAACTTGTTCATTGTTATAATACAATCTATAAAATACATTTATGGCATATTTATATGTAAAATTAAATATACAAAAATTAGAGTATTTGTGTCGTTAGGTTGTTCCTAACAGAGCACTCACATGATCATTTTGTACATCATGAGGTTCCCTAACATGGACGACGCCTGCCACTTCTCAAACCCCTGGTTACCCTTTAATGATGCTATCTACTTGAAATTTGGATAAGAGCTGGCCAACATCCTCAAGAAAGCATATTTAGAAGCTCAGTCGCATACAACAAAAAACTAAAATAATTCCTTTAGATCAACTAAAAATGTTAGATTGAATCTAATAGTGTGAGTGGTCCCAGGTTAAAGTCTAAAATAAAAAATCGTTTTATCCGATAAAACTTCCATGGATTATGAAATTTTTTTTTTTAATTTGAGAAGTAACATTTTTAAATTTAGTTATAGAACAGAATCATCAACAATATTAGTGAAAATGATGGAATGTGTTTAGATTTTAAGACAATATGATTAACTTATAACTTTTACTTCTTATAAATAAAACATAAATTGATACAGTTAGGTATAGTTTTAAATTACTAAATAAGTAAAATAATTGCAATAAAAGCTTCATTAAAACTTTTTAAAATATTTGAACTAGGATTATTTATTAATAAGAATTCTCATCTAATAAATTACCTAATAATATTAATAATAATAATACCACTTTGGACTAAAAAAACTTACCTTTTTCAAATGAGGGATCCCAAGTTTCAGGGTCAAACATGATCAGCAATTTAATAACATCTTCATCACGAAGCACCCCCACAAGCAGCAAACGGTCAACCAATTTGAGCAATGGTCTTGGAGAAATGAGAAATAAAATAGTATTTAAAAAATATAAGGAATATGAAAACAGTAGTACATTTTGACAAGATAAAATTAATCAAAATATATAAAATATTGCTTATAGAAGCACTTACTTAAATAAGATGTTAAATAAGAGATATTTGGAAGATGTGTTTATTCTTTTTTCTCTACAGTAAAGTTCTTACATATTTTTGTACATGTTAATGTATAATAAATAATGTAAAGCAGTAGGACTTTAAATAACTAGAATGTAATTTTCTAATAAAAATATTCATAAAATTTTACAAACTTTATCTTGGGTCTAATTATTTAGGATTTTTAGTCATCGTGAATAAAAGAGTATTGAGTTTGTTCTAGGAATATATGTATGTTATATACAGCAGAGCTCTCAAATCCGAACTAATTAGGGCTATAGCCTGTTCGGATTTGGAAAAGTTCGGATTTGCTGAAAAAGTTCGGATTTCGGATATGCTGTGTATTTTGCATTTGACAGAAGTGCGTTTTTTATTAATGAACAATATTAGAGCATTTATTACATATTTCTGTATCAAAAATTGAACAGTTGTGGAGTACTATAATTGAATAGTCTTTGTAACAACGCCATGACATGATAGTTTCTGTGAATGAAAAAATTGACAAGGCTGTATTCTTGTGGCTTACACAAGAAAGACAGAATTTACTGCCAGCAATCGATGGTTGGCTAGATGGAGAAGGCACGGAAATAGACAACTAACGGTAAGCGGAGAGAAGTTATCAGCTGATAATCTTCCTACAAAAGAATATTTGGACAAATTCACAGAATTGATTTTGTCTGAAAATTATTCACCCCAGCAAGTATATAATGCGAACGAGACCAGATTGAATTTTAAAACCCTTCCCACTAAAAGTCTTGCTTCTGCGCCAGGCTTTAAAACGAGCAAACAGCGAATTTTAGCCTGCAGGAACAAATAAGCTACCATTAATTCCCAAGCCCTTGAAAGTATGAACGTGAATGCCCTCTCTGTTCCTTACAGAAATCAGTGTATGGTGTGGATGACTGGTAATATTTTCAAGGAGTAGTTCAAAAATGAATTTGTTCCTTCAGTAACAAAATTAAATGAAAAAAATGGACTGCCACCAAAAGCTCTACTTTTGACAGACAATGCTCCTTCACATCCATCATACATGCAGTTGGTATGTAAATACATAAATGCAATTTTTCTTTCCCTAACGTGACATCGTTGCTTCAGTCTATGGATCAAGCTGAGCTGCAGAACATAAAACTGAGCTACAGAAGAAAGTTTCTCCAAACATTAATTGAAGAAGATTGTTCTCTTTCTATTCCAGAAAACTCAAGACAATTACAATAAAGGATGTAACTTACAGGGTAGCTGATTCCTGGAATAATATCAGATACACTTTATGGAAGAAATCTTGGAAGAAGCTCTGGCCTAGCCTCGAATTTGTGGAAACACCACTTACAACACTGGATGATGAAACTGAGCTCCTTCAGCTCATTCAAAGAGTACCAGGATGTGAAGATGCTGAAGAAAGTTGCCTGGAAGAGTGGACAGCACTAGATAACAATGAACACGATGACAGTGAGCAGATAGCGATAGTGAGGAAAAAGATCCCTCTACGAATATCGTTACTTCTGCCGCTGCTATCGACATTGCGTTGCATTACGTAGAACAACATGCAGCTGCAACACCCAATGATTTTATGCTAATGAGACGGTGGCGCAACATCAAGAAGGTTTACTGCCAGATGAAGATTAATGATTTCAAGTGAAAAATATAGTTGTGTTTGTGTCTTTTTTTATAAGTGAAACATACAGCTTAGTGTTTTTCTTTTTTCTTTTTATTTTACTGTCAATAAATTCTGTGCTAATGAAGTGATACAGTAGTACAGTATAGGCCTTTGCATTATATCATGTTTGTACAGTGTAAATTCAATGTATTACACATTT
Organism: Prosapia bicincta; assembly: GCA_036971475.1. Classification (NCBI taxonomy): domain Eukaryota; kingdom Metazoa; phylum Arthropoda; class Insecta; order Hemiptera; family Cercopidae; genus Prosapia; species Prosapia bicincta. The sequence goes on from JBAIZL010000001.1 coordinate 39,867,431, forward strand.
CAGCCCTTTTTTTGTAAGTAGCATACTTTCAGTACATACTTCGTAAATTTTAGATATTTTTTTAAAATTTGGTTTTCATCAAATCATGTTTGGATGTCGGGGATTTGGATTTGAGAGGTTCTACTGTATCAAGGAATACGACAATATGTATCTAAGTAGCTAAGTGACTTGTATAATCATCAATTTTCAAAATCTAACAAACAAAAGTTTAAAGGCATTTCAATGACCTACCAGACTAAACTATTTAGTTTGTGCTATAGCTTCACTGCAGTGAAATGCTATACAGTGATGGTGAAGGCTTGATAATCGAAGTATATAAAGGGTTTATTCTATATAAGATTGTAAATTAGTTATAATTTGATAAATATCTTGTACTATGATCTTGAGTTTATTGTTAATTGATTAACAATCAAAAAAATATTGGAGGACACAAATTATTTGATAGGTAAAATGTCTTCCTAGTTTAGTTAATAACTGAAAACTTGTAGTTTTATTAATTAAGGTATTTCTGAAGATAATATAAAAAGTTATGTAACTGTATGACAGTTGATTTAAAAATTACTATTATTGGAAATATTTTTGAAGGGATCAAAAGATATGGAATGGACCTAAAATTTACCCATTCAGGTCTATTTCTAATTATATCTTCATGTCCAGATCTGAGATAACTCAATTGGTTGAAACCAAAAAGATTTTGGTTATTTCAAAACAAAAAATTACATAATTATTTTATAAATAAAACAACTAGTTATATCAAGCACTTACAAGAACAGGTTTTCATTAGAGCCCCCAACAGGATCACGATTGTGTACTTGATTGATTTGCACAGCTTCATTCAATGCTTGCATACAATAGTCTCGTACAACATCCAAAGGAAAATAAGGACTGTATAAATTTCGGATATTATCAATTGTTTCTCTGTAACAAATAAAATGTTTTGTAATTTATCACATTATACATGACTGTTAGTAAATAAGTAGGTAAGAAACACTTATATAAAAAAAATCAATTAGTTAAAACAAATTAATATCTATAATGAATTATTCATATTATTAATACGTTATATAATTGTTTTTTCTAAAACATACAATATTTCAATAATATATTTTACTTTTATAAATAAAAGTTCAAGATATATAGGATATCATGGAACAAAAACTGGTTTCTCTGAAAACTTACACTGAAATGGAAAAGGATAAGCTAATATGTTTTTAACCTCTTCCTCAACTGTCAGAATACAACAGATTATGACTAGTTATGAAGATTCATAGCAACTACCTTTTGAAGCATACTTTGATTTTTTTTTTAGTTTAAAATTGTTTGCATCATTATTTATTTATCACAATACCTTAATATGTCATAATCAAATGTGAAAAAAAAATAGATACAATACTGTTTACAATACAGTACTGTAAATAGTACAAACGATTTTTTTTAAAGTGTGAAACAGTAAATTTGAAAAGTAGCATTTAAATCTTATAGTGGAGTACTATTTCACTGAGTTTTTTTGTTCTCTATTTAATTTATTTTTTTAATCAGAAACAATTTTTTGCACATATTAACTTTTTCAAATTTTCTTGGATGAAAGTAACTTATTTACAGTTTCAATTTTACCTATACACTATATATATATATATATATATATATATATATATATATATATATATATATATATATATATATATATATATGAGAATTATTTTTGGACTAGATAGGAGACTGACAGACTTACCTAGTGGCAATAGTCCAAAACTGCAATCTCTTGGAAATAAATAAATAGACATATATATATATATATACACTTATAACACTATTGAAATATTTCGATCACACAATGATCTTTGTCAATCAAAAAAGAAAAAAAGAAAATACTGAAATGAACCACAGATGTGTATAAATATCCAAGTGTCACAGATTCAGAGATTTATAGTTTATGATACAGTACTATGTGTGATTTGTATAAATATTGATTATTTTAAACTAGATATTAATAGTCTGTCAAAAGGAAAGTAAATGGAGTTCTTAAAAATGGTAGACGTTAGGGGGAAGGTAAAAGGAGTTTTATCTGATGTTGAGGTTAGGTTATCTGTAGATTTGGTATACCACTGGTATGGCAACTCCCATCTCCTCAATTATGAAGGGTTGCAATCAGGGGGAGGACCTTAATTATTTTGGCGGTATAACAATCATCTATCTATGAAAGATATGATGTTGTGACTAGCAGAGTGTTGAGCGGTTGGCCTGTCTATGTTCATGGTTCCGTCATGTCTGTGGCCATTCATTCTGATGCTTAGACCATCCGTGGTAAGGCCTATGTACTGTGCCGGGCAAAATTTACATTGCAACTGGTATATTACATTTTTGGATGTACAAGTATGATGACCCTGAATTTTGAAGTCCACATTGGTTGCTAGGCTATGGAAACTATTTGTTGGGATGTGTATTGGACATTTCTTGCATCTAGGTTTATTGCACAGAAAGGAGCCATGATGAAGTTTAAGTGGTTTTTCAGTACTTGGATCTGGTAATTATATGTGCATAAGGGATGTTCGTATAAAGATAGGTAACATCTATGGTGACCAAAATTGTTTCAGGAGGTAGAGGTACGGGTATTTGAGACAGACAGCCCGCCAATGAAATGATTCGTATCCTGAATGTATAACAGAAGGTTTTTCACCAAAGGTTGAATATACGAATCCAGAAAAGCTGGATTCTTTCTGTTGACCGAATTACAACCAGCAATTATTGGCCTACCAGGTGGAGGTACAATATTTTTATGGATCTTTGGCAGTGTGTAAAATTCAGAAGTGGAGGGGCTTTCATTGCACAGTAATTTTATAGATCCTTCTGAAATTTGTTCTCTAGGAACTGTATATTTGAGCCATTCCAAGAGAGAATTGTTGTAATCTGATGTTAGGTTTTATGTGAGGAGTTTATATGTTGTGCTGTCAGAGAACCTCCTAACCTCAACATCAGATAAAACTAATTTTACCTTCCTCCTAACTTCTATCATTTTTAACAACTCCATTTACCTTCCTTCTGACAGACTATTAATATCTAGTTTCAAATAATCAATATTTATACAAATCACATATAGTACTATATCATAAACTATAAATCTGTGATATTTGGATATTTATACACATCTGTGGTTCGTTTCAGTCTTTTCTTTTTCTCTTTTTTGATTGATAAAGATCATTGTGTGATCGAAATATTTCAATAGTGTGTTAAGTGTTTATATGTGTCTATTTATTTATTTCCAAGAGATTGCAGTTTTGGACTATTGCCACTAGGTAAGTCCGCCAGTCTCCTATCTAGTCCAAAAATTCTTAAATAAGCTTTAAGCTTTTCTAGAACTAACCTTAATAAATAAATAAATAAATAAATATATATATATTTTTTAGGTTAGTTTTGGTTGGTAAAGATTATTTAGATTTTTTGGACTAGGAGACTGACAGACTTACCTTGGTAAGAGTCCACTCTGTAGTCTTGAAATAGTAACACATAAAGGCACTTAAACAATGATATATTTCGACCACACAGTGGTCTTTATCAATCGAAGAGAAAACACAAAAAGAAATATGAGAGAATGAAATAAAATAATTGTAATCACAGATTGTGTAGAGTAGAAATCAGATGTCACAGATGCACAGATTAAAGATATATATATTGTTTCCATGAACATATGAGTGATTATAGTTTATATAAGTCTGTCAGGGGAAAAGAGATAAGGCTAGTTGGAAAAAAAAAAAAAAAAAAAAAAAAAAAAAAAAAAAAAAAGTGAATGGATTTATCTGATGTTGAGGTTAGGGGATTCTCTGGACTTGGTATACCACTGGTATGATAGTTCCCACCTTCTCAGTTCTGAGGGATTGCAATCAGGGGGGAGTGATTTAATTATTTTTGTGGTATAGCAGTCATCAAAAGTTGTGATGTTGTGACTCGCAGCATGTTGAGCTGTTGGTCTATCCATATTCATAATTTTAACATCATGTCTGTGGCCATTCATTCTGATATTCAGACCATCCGTGGTTAGGCCTATGTACTGTGCTGAGCAAAGTTTACATTGTAGCTGGTATATGACATTTTTCGATGTACAATTATGATGACCCTGTATTTTGAAGACCATTTTTGTTGTTTGGCTGTTGAAACTATTTGCTGAGGGGTGTATTGGACACGTCTTGCATCTAGGTCTATTACATGGGAAGGAGCCATGAGGAAGTTTGTGTGGTTTCTCTGCATCAGGGTCTGGTAGTTTAGGATGTACTAGGATGTTTTTCAAGTTGGGAGGTTGCTTGTACCAAATTTGTGGTGGATCGGTGAAAAGATTTTTGGTGTGGACGGAAGCTTGAAGAATTTTGAAGCCATCTCTCAATATCTTGTTGAGTTTATGTAGACCAGGATGGTAGTCTGTTATTAAAGACAGTTTATTTTGTTCTGTTTGTGGTTTATGGTGAACCGAGGATTGTGCTGAATGAATTTGGTTTTCAATGAGTTTTTTTGGGTATCCTCTTCTCTGGAAGGCTGTTGATATCTTTCTATTAAAATCTTCCAATTCCCTATCATTCGAACAGATTCTCTTACCCCTGATTGCTTGACTGTATGGAATGGATCGTTTTATGTTTATTGGGTGGTTGCTGTCGAAATGGAGATATTGTAGGTGGTTTGTAGGTTTGATGTGAATTCCTGTGTTGATATTTCCATTCTGGAGTGTTACCTCTACATCCAAAAAGGTGATGGCTGATGTAGATTTCTCCCAGGTAAATTGAAGTGTGGAGAATTGTGTCAGGCTGTCTAAAAATGTCTCAAGTGTTGAAGCACCCTGTGTCCAAATTAGGAAGATGTCATCTATATATCTATACCAACATAATGGCTGGTGTGTTTGTGTCTTTAGAAAACTTTCTTCCAACAATCCCATGTACAGATTTGCGTACGATGGTGCCATTCTGGTACCCATTGCTGTTCCCTTTATTTGAAGGTAGTTCCTTCCCTCAAACTGAAAGTTGTTCTTCTCGAGGATGAACCTGGTCAGGTTCACAAGAAAAGGTGTAGTGGGAGAAGGCTTGCCTGGGCGTTTGTTTAGAAAATTCTCTATTGCAGATAGGCCATGTGCATGAGGGATGTTGGTATAGAGAGAGGTGACATCTATGGTGACCAAAATAGTTACCGGGGGTAGAGGTACAGATATTTGTGACAGTCGATCTATGAAGTGATTGGTGTCCTGGGTATGTGATGGAAGGTTCTTTACTAAGGGTTGAAGGTGTGAGTCGAGGAAAGCTGAAATTCTTTCCGTTACTGAATTGCAGCCAGCAATTATTGGTCTACCAGGTGGAGGGATTATGTTTTTGTGGATCTTTGGTAATATATAGAATTGAGGAGTAGAGGGGTTTTCATTATATAATAATTTTAAAGATATTTCCGAAATATTTTGTTCAGGAGCTGTATATTTGAGTAGGTCCGAGAGTAAATTGTTGAATTCTGTAGTAGGGTTATCTGTAAGTATTTTGTATGTTGTGATGTCTGACAGTTGCTTATTTGCTTCGTCCACTGTGTGGTCGAAATATATCATTGTTTAAGTGCCTTTATGTGTTACTATTTCAAGACTACAGAGTGGACTCTTACCAAGGTAAGTCTGTCAGTCTCCTAGTCCAAAAAATCTATATATATATATATATATATATATATATATATATATATATATATATATATATATATACAGTTGAACCTCTGTATAACAAAGTCGATTATCCAGAGAAAAAATTCGTTGTAGAGAGGTATTCGTTATTGAGAGGTCGTGTTGTCAAGAATGCTCCCACCCCATCTTACTGATCTTACCGCATTACGCATACCGCACTTTGTACTATAAATTATACTATAAAAGGGATATAGTATATTATCGCGAATGTAGTTAGTGTAACAGGCCAATGATAATATAGTATAATGTTTTATGTCTCAATTTATTTGAAATTCAAGTTGTTAGAAATGTTATATTGAGGTTTTCAGAATGTTTCTTCATTGTATTAGATATCCATATTCAATATCTTTCATAGGGTCTATTCTGTATAGGCTATTATGATAAGTTATCTAATGCTTATGAAAACTTACTGGTAAATAAGTACACTCACCAATTCATTTTCAGGAAGCATGACTTGAACGTAATGGAATTTAATCGAAGCAAACTCAGTAGGCCGTAATTTAGTAGCTGTATTATTTATTAACCGTATTACATTTATTAACTGCCTATACTGATTTTATTGGAATACACACAATCTATAAGTATTTTATTTTTATATACACAATTCAATTTCAAACAACACAGTGTATTTTATACACCACACAGACCGTATCCGGAGAAAAAATACTGTATTAAATTAAACATAAAATATGATGTACAGTAATACAGTACTGTAAATACAGTAATTTCGAATAGGTACTTTTAAAATTGTTTCTAGTTTTCAAAGTTTAACTTGAAAAAGTTAGTGTTGCATTTTTGTTGCATTTTGCGTTTGAATAAAACATTACGTTTAATGAATGTTTTACATTTATTCAGACAATCAAAAATGTTGTCTGGTACACCATCTTTCATTTGAAATCCTTGCCTGATCATTTTGAAAGCTTGTAAAACTTCATGATCTGTAGGATTCTTCTCTTCAGATTCATCACAATCATCATCATAGTCGTCGTCATCATCTTTCAAAAGTTCATTTGAGTTTATCATCTTTATGCTTTGGAGTATGTCTTTGAAACAGGCAAATCTTCTTCCACTCAAATAAAATATTCAAGTGGAACGTCATCAGCTACGTTTCCTGAACTCTTCAGAAAATCCCACTGCATTTTTAATTCACTTAAAGTCATGTGGTCCTCAATATCCTCTTTATGTATGACCGAATTAAATCCAGCTTCAGAGAAACAATTGAAAACTGTTGTTTTCTTCACGTCATTCGTCCAAACTTTTGCCAATTCAGCAATGCAGTCCCTTAGAATAACAATGTTTTTGGGTACGATTTCATTGTTCTCTACGGTAGTCACAATCTTTTTTAAAATTCTTTTTCTGTAGTATAGCTTTAAATTTTGCATTACTCCCTGATCGAGTGGTTTAAGTATCGATGTAACATTTGGTGGAAGGAAAAAAACATTGACACTCTTCAGTTTGGAATTAATGTCATGTGAATGTGCAAGGCAGTTGTTCCATGAAAAGTGCAATATTCCTTTTCTCTTTGGAGATCTGCTTGTCCAGCTTCAATATCCATTCAATGAAAATTTCGCTCGTCATCCATGCCCTTTTATTAATTGCGTAACCAACTTCTAAGGACTTGACAGATCGGAAACATCGTGGAGATTTGCTTTTGCCAATCATAAGCAATTTGAGTTTTTCTGTCCCTAACATGTTAGCTGCCACTATGCGGTGATCCTTTCTTTGCTTCCTTTTCCTCCAAAACAAGGGTCGGTTTTAAAAGTTAGTGTCTTGTTGGGCAAACATTTAAAAAACAGACCAGTCTCATCAGCAATGAAAATGTCTTTCGGTTCATAATCATTTAAAACTTTTTCCAACACATTACCTATCCAAAATACACAAGTGGGGATATCAACACTAGCACTTTCTCCCGAAATGACTTTTTGAACAATGTTATGTTGTTTTTGAACCGTTACTTCTTGGTTCTATCCAACCGTTACTTGCGTTAAAACCACTGTGTCCTAATGATACTACAAATTCCAAAGCCTTTCTTTAATACGATTTCCTGATAATGGAAGATTTTTCTCGCGCATTACCCTAACCCATTTAATCATCGCGTTATCGATATCGTCGAATGTACAAAGTTTCATTTTCTTCCTTTGCAAATTATAAGAAACTCTTTGTTTTAGAATTTGATCCCGGTTTTTTAGAATAGTGGATAGTGAACTCTGAGTTTTTTCAAACTCTGAACCGAATGTTTTCGCAATATCCAACTTTTTTACACCTTCATCAACTACTCATAAAATACTCATCTTTTCTGCTACACTTAAACTCTTTCTTTTTGACATTTTTTCACAGCACGATAAACTCATGGCACGAATAAAACTGAGTAAGTGAGCTAGCAACAATTGCCGACATGTGTTTCGCCTACCATTCTTGGTTTTGTTGACCTTCCTGCTGAAAATAAACAATTTCCTGGAAATGACATTGTGAGCTGCCTATACATTTCTTCGGTTGAAGTGAAGAAAAAACTTCGTTATTGAGAGGTCCGAAATTCGTTACATAGAGGTAAATAAGCAGTATAACTTCTAAAATGTCATGGGACAAGGTAAAAATTCGTTATATAGAGGATTTTGTTATCTGGAGGTTCGTTATATAGAGGTTCGACTGTATATTGAATTTACAATTCAAAGCTTTTCGTTGGCTAACAGTACCAACATCATCAGAAATATTAAACAATTAAAATTAACATATGTGCAAATTAGATCAAATAAATAGCTATGCCAAATCAATTACAATGTTGTTAAAAAAATTTTTTTTTAAATTTTGCTGCCCTAACATTACAAACACTGAATATATTATCAAATTTAGATTTTACTTGTATTTGTTCATTTATCAACTCATTATTAGTTTTATATTTATGTATATATATATATATATATATATATATATATATATATATATATATATATATATATATATATATATTTATTTCTTTTTGTGTTTTCTTTTCGATTGACAAAGACCACTGTGTGGTTGAAATATATCATTGTGTAAGTGCTTTTATGTGTTTCTATTTCAAGACTACAGAGTGGACTCTTACCAAGGTAAGTCTGTCAGTCTCCTAGTCCAAAAAATCTAAATAATCTTTACCAACCAAAACTATATATATATATATATATATATATATATATATATATATATATATATATATATATATATATATACAATAAATCCAACCACTGTGAAAATATGAAATTAAAATCTTAAATACTTAGTCTTACTGAAACCTGAAATCTGGGTATAAAACCAACAGTATTTAAATATCTTTAATCATGTTACTTATTATTACTAAATTCTCAACTACTAAATTTCAACACCATGTTAAAAGTGTTTAAACTGTTTGAGATAAAGTTTTCAAATACTCTAAAAGACCAGATTTTATATTTTAAAATTAAATATATGAGCCCTTGGTTTTTTTAAAATAAATCAAAGCAGAACACTGTAAAACTTACGCAATATCTGTCATTTTCATCTGAGGGCGTACTGATTCAGTTTTTAGAGATCGCAAACTGTGTCCCATTACTGGATCTTCATAAAGTTCTTTTAATTCTTGTCCAATAGGAATTATATATTCATTTTTACATGCTTCCCTAAAAACAACAATAAACAATATGTATAATTCTTCTTTTCAGTTTTTAATGGTTAATAAACTCAGTTCTAAACTCATATTCATTCTCCTAGAGATTATATAATTTTAAGTTTAGTTTCCATAAGTCATTAACCTTTCGGACTCCAATTATGTGGAAAAATGAATGAGTTTGTTGTCAATTCATGAGTGTATGTTTTTAAAGTTGTATGTATTTCATTACATGTTATTTTAATTCGAAAGTTGTTTTATTATTGTGCAACATAATCAAAACAACTTATCTGAAAACATTATTCCTTTTTAAAATATTATAAAAAATAACATTTTCCTTCTTCTAATATATTGGTAATTATGGTATTTGTGTCGATTTCTTGGTATCGGCATTGGTATTGGAATCGGTATAAGTTTTGAATCGACCCATCACTATACATATATATGTACACATACACACACACATAAAATATATATAGATAAATTTTATTTATTAGAATTAATAATTTAAAAAACAAGATTGAGCCATTGAGTTAGAGAAGAAAATGATTAGGTGTCTTCATGAATTTGGATCATCTGAATCACAACACTGACTGAGAATAAGAATATGGTCAAAAAGGCTTTTGGCATGTGAGCTGGTATTAACAACATGGGTGTTATGCAATGTGAAACGATGCTTTTGGTTGGGATAGACATAAAAAGTTGTGCTGGGGAAGGGAAATTTTTACCTGATGTACAAGGTGTAGACTGGCTGACTGACAATTTTTTGACAAGACAGTGGAATCGTGGTATTTGACAAATAATTAAAATGTGTGTATAGCTATTAAAAACCGGCAAATCAAACCTTAATTTCTCATACAATTACGAGTTTTCTAATTTTTTTAAACTTTTTTTTTCATCAGTCATCAGAAAAATTCTTTGTATATATTATCCTTATATTTGTTATTCTTTTGAATAGTTACAATAAATTTATGAAATTAAAAAAACTAAAAATAATTCTTACATTGTAGTAGCATGGGATTCCAAATGAAGAGCAATTAGCAAATCATAAAACCCTTGTCGTAGAGGTCCAGACATGTATTCTGATCGTATAGCATATAGGAGTTGCTTTTGATCAACATGTGGGCATAAGACATGAGCAGCTCTATAATTACTTTGGTAACAAAGAGCAGCATACAGTGTCAGAGACTGAGCATGGAACCTGTAAATTGATTAAATGTTATTTTAATAAATAGCAGACAAATATTATCTAAAAACTAAAAAGTGAAACTTGTTATTAATTAATTAATAAATTAATAGAATTTATAACAAAAACTGAATTCTTTAAAAGAAAATATGTAAACATAATAGCTTTATGTCATAGCTATAATCAGTAATCAAAATTTTAATTTTGAATATTATTATTATACTGATTTTCTATCAAGAGAGCCTAATTAGAGAAATTCAAAAACTGTTATGACAATCATTCAGTTAAAAATCATTCCAATTTATATTTAGTAAGTATACAAATAGTAAAATTACACATATATTTTTAAAAAATTGTACGTATACTATTTAAACACTAATATTTTCAAAGTAAATTACTCTTTCAACAAAATTTGTTAAATACAGAAAACAAATCAATACAGTAATGTATTCCAAAATAATGAAAATAAATTCTATGTCCAAATGATGTTTTTGATTTTTCTTTCATATAAAAATTTAATAATACAGTAGATTCTGGATAATTGGACCACTTTGAGATCAGCATGATTTGATCTGTTTAAACAGCTGGTTCTATTAAACGAAGTCTGAAAAATAAAAGGTAATGTACATTACTAATTATTGGGTAACCTAGATTTGAGCCATTTTCACATATTTTACTCAGGGATACGTTTGAACACAGGAATATTAATTACACATAGGCGAGTTAATAAATAGTGAAGAAATACGTGCTCACAGTGTAGCAAGTTGGAGTAGATATGGGGTGTCTGAAATACAATATTCACTATACGGACATTAAACATAGAGCTTGTGAATATAAAGGTAGGGTGTATTTAAAAGCAAACTGTCTATCAAACCTGTTTCAATATAAAGCCATATATAACAATAACAGAAATGTATAAAATGTGTATGTTCATGAATTGTCTTTTTTGAGTAGCTTGACAATTAACAGCTACTAACTTCATGATTAATTTTATTTTCAGCGTATTAAAACATATCGTATATTCACTTTTCATGTGTAAATTCCTTAGTAAATTTCTGTTTGGCAGATAGTAGGATTCTGTTTCTATATTATTTCTGTTTTAATAATATAAAAGGCTATTTTAGTAGTCAAGAGAAAATTACTAGACCAAATAAGTGGGTTTTCAGACCAATTAACTAGAATAATTTTTTTGTACAAACATAGATACCCTTGATTTTTAAATTTTAGTACAATTAAACGACTGATGTAATAAGCCATAGTTCACTCTAATTCCTTTTCAAATAAATAATTATAAATAAATTTATTTACTCTCATTGAATGTGTCTGTGAAATTTGATAAATCTTAAATGAAAAAAAATTACCAAGAATCACACAAAGTTATAGTTTCTGTAGTAAATTTCTTTTTTTAGTTTGGCAGATAGTAGGATTCTGTTTCTATATTATTTCTGTTTTAATAATATAAAATGCTATTTTAGTAGTCAAGAAAAAATTACTAGACCAAATAAGTGGTTTTTCAGATCAATTAACTTGAATATTTTTTATGTACAAACATACAGTACCGCTCAAATTAATTGGAACACACAGGGAATTTCACTCTTTTCATCATGCGACAGTTGGCATCACTGCTACAGTACTTTGAATTTGTTTTAATACAACCTAACCTCACAAACAATTAGTGCACAAGTGATTCTTTGTGCTTTACACATTTTCAATGAAGTATTCTTAGTTTTTATTATTGTTGCAAGTTTGTGTGTTTGTTTAACAAACTTATTTTAGTTTTACAATAACTCAATTGATGGATACCACACCTAGAAAACCTAGCAAGATTATTATGCTACATCAGTATGGAAGTATGTCTCAGAGGAAGATAGCTGAAGAATGTAGGCCTAGCTACTGTTAACTGACTTGTTAAGCAATTTAATGAGACTGGCTCCTTTTTTGCTAACAGAATAGGAAATTGTGGTCGTAAAACAAAAACCACACCTCAAACTGACCGCCAATTAATTAGGAATAGTAACATCAACCCCGGGTAGTCGGCTGTAGATTTGGCATGAGAAATTAACAAAAATGGAGTTGATATTCATGTTAGTACTGTTAAAAGAAGGTTGACAGAAGTTGGGCGAAAAGCTTACCGACCAAAGAAAAAGCAGCTTCTTACTGTGACAATGAAGAAGAAATGCTTGCAGTGGGCTATAACCTACAAAAAGTTCTCTGTTGAACAGTGGAAAAACGTCGTTTTCTTTGTTGAAACACATTTTTTAGTTCAGGGACATAAAGTTAACTTTGTCTGCAGAAGTGGGATTGAAGCTGAGACATCAGCTCACATTCTTCAACAACCCAAACATCCACCTAAAAAAATGTTTTGGGGCAGTATGTCCTATAATGGTCCAGGGCCATTAGTTCCAATTGAAGGTATGATGAACTCAGACAAATATATTACTTTATTACAAAGAAGAGTTGTTCCACTCCTTTTGCAAATGTTTCCAAAATTCAATGGGATTTTTCAACAAGACTCGGCTCCATACATCTACAAAATGCCATACATCTAAAAAAAATGCAAGGAATGTTTTTCTGAGAACAAAGTAAAAGTTCTGTAATGGCCTGGTAATTCACCCGATTTAAACCCAATCGAAAATCTATGGGCTATTTGTAAAAAAAGGATTGCTAAAGAAGATTGTACAACAAAAACATCCATGATTACTGCTGTAATCAAAATATGGTACCATGATGACGAAATTAAAAATATATGCAAAAAACTCATAGAATCAATGCCAAAACGATGTGAAGAGGTTATAAAAAACAAAGGAGGACATATTAATTATTAGGGAGCTGTTTGTAATTTTTGTTGTTAATAAATTGTGTTTCATTTAAGAATTGTAGTCATTTACCTGGTGTTCCAATTAATTTGAGCGGTACTGTAGATGCCCTTGATTTTTAAATTTTAGTACAATTAAACGACTTGTGTAATAAGCCATAGTTCACTGTAATTCCTTTTCAAATAAATAATTGTAAATAAATTTATTTACTCTCATTGAATTTGTCTGTGAAGTTTGATAAATCTTAAATGAAAAAAAATTACCAAGAATCACACAAAGTTATAGTTCAAGTATAAATAAATATACACACAGAACATTTATAGATCGTATGACATACAATAAATATAACTGGTGATAATTAAAAATGTTCCATCACAGTATGTTTTTTAAAAATATTTAAATTCTAATTTATGCAAGTTGCCTTAAATGTCTTTATCTTACATACCATATTAATTTAAATCAATGGAACTGATGTGACATTTTATTACCTTTCTTATCTCTATAATATATAAACTAGGAGCTCCTAGCAGCAGTTGCTGCTTCTTATTTATTACAATAAAATAAAATGAAATACTAACTGTTTAATACTTTTTAATAGTTTAAATATTATATTAATAATGTGATTTAAATACCAATACATTTTGTGCTAGAATCACAATTTTTGGTAAACAATGTATTTTGTGTAACTATTTTCAAAAAAAAAAATATCACAAAATTATTTAAGGGTACCAATGTTAAATTTGTAACTAATATAGATCACATATATACAAATTTCAGATTTGCATATAAAACTAATAATAAACTGATAAGTAAAATGAATAATAGTAATAAAATGATTATTATTCATGAAAAAAAAGGTGTGTAGAAATTAGAATGTGGCTGGTGTAGTAAAGTTTATATATGGCAAACAAAGAAAACACTCAGAGAACACTTCAAGATTATTTCAATCCTTATAAAAAAAACAGAAATTTACAAACAGAATTTTGCTAATCATTGTATTAATAATAATCACATATTTCCAAATACAGGTAGCATGATACTTATAAAAGAAATTAATAAAGGCTTAAGAATGAATATATATTTATGTAAATATAAATGAAGTTTAGAAATATACAAGTATAATATTATTAATAAGTTAATAAATAAACGGATACAAATAAAATCAAAATTTGGTACTATATTCAATGTATATGTTAGGCACCAAGTTAATATTTTTAACAATATTGTAATAGAATTGGCAACACTGTTGTTGAATCTATCTAACTCATGTATGATATTCTATATTATTCTTGATGACGTTGGTACCGTTTGGCAACGAAAAGCTTTAAATTTTATAATGCAATAAATTATTCTTGTATTTGTATTTTCTTGTATTTTTCATTGTTACACAAGAAAACATATTTTATTTACAGACGAAGAAAACACAGTTTAGACATCTAGCCAGAGTCTCCTCTAGCACTGACTAGCTGAACTCAACAACAGTTGAGGTATGAATGAAGAGCAAAGCTATTTGCATTCTTCATTTGTTCTTCAACTGTTTTTGGATTCCCCTCATCAATGCTAGATAATATTGTGGTGAAAAGGAACTGCATTGTATTTACCACAAAATAAACGAATGTACTACGGATATTAACTATTCATCATATATAAGTATAAATTTAGCTAAAAATGTATTAAAATAAATAATTACTCACACTAATAACTTTTCCATTTCAATCAGCTCTAGGATATCAATACAGCGGTCCTCTTCAGGTATGTGCAGCGCTAGCATAGATACTGGATCTTCACAGAGCATACTCCAACCTCGAATATCAGAAAGTTTCAGAGCATGAACCTGAAGAGAAACATTTGGCACTCGAGCCCACTGATGAGGTTTTAAACACTGAACTTTCAGTCTTGGAGGAAACTAAAAATTATAAATATATATTGTAAATTAATAAATTTGATTAAAATATATTTAAAACCAGTAAAATAGTATAAAATAAATTGATGATCTTTAAGAATTTTTAGCCCGTCAAATTGATACAAAAAGAAATTATGATAAAAATTGAAGACAAAATTGTAAAACAGCTCAAGCAGGAAGAATTTTGTAAAGATAAACTGAAAATATAGGATGCACAGACAAAAAAACAGTAAAATAAATAGAAGGTCAAATGAAGATATCAAATGATAACTAAAGTGTTTTTTTCCAATAAATAGGATTTCATATGCTGAAATAAACTCAAAGGCAGAGAAAAGGGAAGTGTAAAGTAAGACTTCGCTTTGAAATAAAGGACTTGTTTTTTGAGTAGAAAACTAATGACAATTGGGGTGAAAATGTGGAATCTTTAAAAAGGTAAATAGTAATATAATTCAAAATAAATACACAGTCTTGTGAGAAAAAAAATAGCTCTAAGCCCCAACTGAAGTATTATTCTGTTTTATCTTTTGGCTTGGACATTAGAAAGCCAGTATAAGCTTGTTAATACAGTATTGGCTGGCCATAAATTTAAATATGCTAACATCTACTTTTGTAAACAATTTGCATGACATAATAGCTCTATATAAATCTGTAAACAAAATCTCATCACCTGTGGAGTAACATGTCTATCGGAATTTTGTAGGACAGCAGCAGACAGAGGCAAAGTAGTTGATGTTCTTCCCAATTCTATCTGTAGAATTTCTTTACTAGTTGCTTCCACAAATATAGCTGGAAATAGTTTTACTTCTGGTTCCATCTAAAATAAACCAAAAGATATGTAACATAGAAGTGTATCTTATGGTGTAATATAATGAGAATTACAATGAAATTTTAATCACTATTTTATTTTAAGAGCTCGTGTAAGTTTTGTTGTTTATCAGAATTGTCTGCTCAATTAAAACTACACAAGAACTCAAATTATCCAAGCCAATTGGGATTGGGACCATTCAGATTAACGGTTTTTTTTCAAAAACAGGGTTAATCTTAATTAATTACTGCAAATGGGAGAAAACACTATATTATTTTCTTAACTTAAGATCTTAGTTTTTTTTACAAAGAATCGACCCGATATGGGTTTTCCATAAAACATTGTTCCAAAAAGCTTTTGAAAACGATATCTTCTAACTCTTTTTTTAATTTTCTTAAAGAAATTTCATCTTCATTTTTAAGCACTGACAAAAAGTTTAAAAGTGTAGGTTTGTTCCTTTTAATGTCAGAAAACGGTGATTTTTCCAATGAATTACATTTCAACCGACTGTTTATCTCTAACTTTATTATCTGACTTATCTAGAATTAGCTTACACGCTAACAATAAAACAACTCGTTTTTTTTTTTTAGAAGCTATACCGAACATCGAAATACACTCACAAAGAAAACAGCCCAATGGGAAAAAGTCCTGCCACCCGGCGACAGAAGACAGCCAACTATACAGAACTGTACTAAGATGGTGACTCAGCTTCCAAATAATGTTTCTGCCGCTACTACTCTAGCTTCATTAAAGAAAGGACAATATGGCTTAAGTGGGCTGAAAAAAAATTCTGTCTTATTCTTATATTGAAAGTCGCAGTAATTTTGTCTTAATTTTTTTCTGAAAATCTGAGAGTGAATAGGATATTCAGTGGATAATCTACAGACAAATCTGTTGGTCTGCGTAAAAATTATTAATGTTTTTCACATATGAAATGTACTTTTTGATTATTTTTGAACTGATTTCATTACATTCTGGTAACAATTTCTATTGAGCTGGCACCTGGGTATCATCTGAAGTGAATACTTGTGTGGAGATGGGAGCCTGGCTTCAGTTGGTCCTTAGTTGGAGCGTTGGACATTACACTTCAGTTTCATCCCTCTCTTTTTAACCTACTGTAATGAAGTACCTCTCTTTTTATTCAATAATTGAATGTAAGATCATTTTAAACTATTTTAAATTTCCTGCAGCCAACTTGATTTATTTAGGTCACCACATGTTTTTAATTTAAATCTTTTTTTTAGTTTATAATAAGCAATGAAAAGTTTCTTTCTTTTTTAGAAAAAACAGAAACATTATAAACTCTCTTTTTATAACCAATGAATCAAAAGTCTAGTCGTGAAGTTTAAGGTACTGTAACTTTGTGCCTTTACATAAACATTACTCTTCTTTATATTTCTTTCTTCCTATTATTTATTTAGGTTTGTTCCTAAAAATCTTTGAGCAGTTTAGGAACACCTCCTGCAAGTTAAATTGTCTTATTTAGGAGGCAGAAATGTCATGCCCTTTGGTAAAAACAAATCCCTTTGGCCGTCAGATGCAGAAACATTGAAGCAGCAAGCCATTTTCTCGCATATAGATTACCTTTGGCATATCCCTAGCTAAACAAGATATTAAAAAAAAAACAATCTAACTTACTATCAGAAGTGTATATTTACCATTACATAGTAAAATATTAGTAAGATAGTAATATGCTTCAACTAGCCACTAAACCAGAAGTTGCGATAACTGATGTAGCTATGTTTCCTGGAATTACTACTGATAACTTGTACCA
The DNA here is from genome assembly GCA_036971475.1 of Prosapia bicincta. Taxonomy (NCBI): domain Eukaryota; kingdom Metazoa; phylum Arthropoda; class Insecta; order Hemiptera; family Cercopidae; genus Prosapia; species Prosapia bicincta. Next base: position 39,885,229 of record JBAIZL010000001.1, read on the forward strand.
TATAACAGATGTACCATATAAACCTGAATATAATATGGATTACTTATCTTGACAGCTGGCATAATACAGAAGTAAAAAACAAGCTATTTTCCTTTGGTTTGAAATTGCACAGCAAAATTTCACACTCCTTTCTGCATAACTTGTATTCAACCCCTCTGTACCCAATGTGTAAATTATATTATTGTTATTATTTTCTTATATTTAAAAAACTTTTAATTATTATAATTCAGTCTCTGCAATAATTATTCATATATTTAAAATTTCTTTTTAGAATGTTTTTAATAAATAAATACATTATATTTTATTTTGTTACTGTTTATTTTAAGTTTTTAACATTGTATTTAGTTGTTTTATTCCGTACTTATAGGGAAAAGATCATACTTATCTGAGTTGCTCAACACAGATTAATTTCTCCCACATAATAACATTTAGTAAAATTCAAAGAAAACAGGCAATTCAATTTTAAAATGTTATTCATGACCATTATGGATATAAATTAATTAATTAGCAAATAACTTCATCACTAGGTTGCACCACTCAAATTTCCCTTCACTTTGAATGTATTAATGCCCAGGCTATTGTTATTCCCAGTCTCGAAAGTGTTAAATATTTATGAATCACAGCAGAAACAGTCCTATTTTATTTTATTCTGATATGAATGATGGTTAGCCACTTGTGTACTTTACAGTTTGCAGTTTGTGATTTTCTTATTATATTGCTATTAAATTCCTTCTATTGGCTCACACTCTCCTTATATATATATATATATATATATATATATATATATATACACCTTTGCATAAAATTTTCAATCGCTAATAAAATACATTTTTATGTATGCAGTCAAGTTCTAATACATTTTTTTAACCTGTATTGATGACAATTGATGTTGATACAGTCTTTTCATAAATTTATTCTCATTAATTAAAATTTTAAAAATTGATGTCTCGGTCAGACTCCAACTGAATAACTTCGTATTTGAGATTCAGCACTTTGACACTAAGAAAACTTTCCCAGATCTAGAAATCTATTACATATAGACGTATATGAAATTGTGCATCAAGGGTGCTCTTAATAAATACTTAAAGGTAAGTATTTACCTAAAAGTTTTCTTTGTTGACCTCAGTATTAATTGACTTAAAAAACAAATTATATGACTTGTTATAAATATTTCAACAGTTATAATTTATTGATTAAATACTAAGTTTAAACTCATATCAAACATAATAAATTTGATAGAAAATTTTTAATTTAAAGATGAATATTTTAAGTATAATATTTCATTTCATTAATTTACGAAAAGTTAATTATAAACAAGGCTCTCATTAAATTAGTTCTTGATTTTATTTATCAGTTTATTTTCATTTCAATTTAATGCCAAGGTTTAATTGTATTATATTTTAGTCTATCTAAAGTTAAGGTTTTAAAATAGAAACATATAATTCAACTAAAATCACATTCATACTAATCATATTTTAGTATGTTAGACTTGCCTATAGTAGCACTTACTTTTTTGATTATTGAGGATAGCTGTTTTGGGAGATGTGTCCCACTGCCAACTCAGTGGCGTTTGAGTATGTGTGTTGGCTATAGTTGAAATGTTTATATATTTCACATTGTTCAGTTGTATATCATTTGTGAAGAATTTGTAGGTTTGATGGTATGTTGTGTAGTAATGATTTATGGATATGAGATGTTCAGAAAAGTTTGATTGGGCATTTTTGTTTGTGAGTGGTTTCCTGTGTTCCTGGTACATAGCATGTGTCCAATAACCGTCCTGTTCGCCCTATGTAAAAACTGGGGCACAAACTGTAAGTTAGTTTATAAACACCGCTGAGTTTTTATATCTCTTTGATTATGATGTTGGGTTTAAATTGTTTGTTGAGGGTGTTGTGTGTAAAGTAGGTTATTCTGTAATTGTGTTTACAAAAAGTGTTGGTTAGTTTATGAGGTTTGGGTGATGTGTATGGTATTGTTAGATATTTTATGGGTTTGTCGTGTTGTCTGTTTGGGGTTGGGAGATTGAGTTTATTTTTCAGGGTGCTTGTATAATAGTTTGATTGTGAGATATCCATTGATATTTGTTAGATGTTTTATGATGTTTAATTCTTGGTGGTGTTACTATTTGTCTAATGTTGTTTTTAGTAGATTCTATATCATGGAGTTGCAAGCGACTAGTATATGTTGGTATGAGTGGTTTGAAAAGTTGTGAATGGTAGTATTGGTGTTGGTGGGTTTCAGTATATGTTAAATTTATGTATTCTTATATAAAACACGGTTTTATTCAATGTGGTGTAAGAATATTTCCACCAGATACAAACTATGTGGAATCCTATTACTTATAATAATAGATAAATTTTTACCTATTTTAGCCATTTTTGGGGTGTAGATGAGCACCTAAATTAAATACAATAATGAACTAGCATATATATATATATATATATATATATATATATATATATATATATATATATCTTGATATTTTAGGTTGTCCATTACAAAATTACATGCAATGACTGCAACGCATTTTACATAGGGACGACCAGATCATTTAAAATAAGATTTGAAGAATATTATAGAGCATTCAAAAATATAAATACAAAAGTATCAAATGTTGCAGCACATCTAATATCACATTTACATTAAATAACAAATTACGAAAATAACCTAACCATACTTGAAATAAATAATAACTCAATAGAATTAAACTCACTAGAAAAATACCACATTTATAAAAACATACACAACAATTTAATGAACCTACAGACAACATATACAGAAGACATTCTATTCAATAACATTATACATGCAACTCAAGAGAAAATGCGTGTAACGTCAACAAATACCAACATTACAGACCAAACATCCACACCAGAAAAATAGAGAAAAATTCATCAGTGATTCGACAATGGTCAAATGACCGAAAGGTGCCTCATCACACAAGGTAAAATTATTGCACTTAGTGGTGGATAAAAGTATTTACAATAGTAATATATTAAATTCATATATACATATATATATATATATATATATATATATATATATATATATATATATATATTTATTGTAGCAAAATGTAATGGTTTTAATAAAATAGTAATAGATAGTATGCACAATAAAATAATACGGAAGAAAATTACTAACTCAAGGAGTACTTTATTGAATAGCAGAAGGGACCAAAAGTGGGTGAAAATGTCATATCATCCACCAATTTCCAATATAGCATTGGAAAAAATCCCCAAAAAAATCATCGGAAAAAATAGTAATATGAAAGTAACATTAGTAACGGGCTACTACACACAATCTGCTTGGAATCCAAAAAGATAAAGTACCGAATAAAAAAACCAGGGGTGTATAGTTTATAATGTGAAACATGCCTAATGAAATATATATAGGCCAAACCAGAAAAAGTATACAAATTAGAGCTAAAGAACATTTTTCCCATTTAAAATATAATAGGTCAGAAAAATCAGCTATGGTGAATCACTGTTTAGAAGAGAACAATGTATCCAAAAGTGATGGTGTAAGCCTTATAAAGAATATAACAAAGTATATAATTAGATGCTTGAGAAATATTAATTAAGGTAACATACTAACATATTTACAAGTTTTATTAAATTAAAACCTAGTAGCTAAAGTGAAGATGGAATAAATAATATGACATATAATTTGTTTTGTGCTCAGTGATTGCTAAAAACCAATTAATTTTACTACAGATATTTTTAAAAAAATAACTTTTAACCTTATATCTGTGTGGAGTTTCCTTTCCTTCGCAAGTGAAAGTCATGTATCCAGTAGCAGTGTCTACAAAACACCCAATGAACATGCCTTGTGAAGCTCCTTTCCCTGAGGCATCTTGCGTAACTTCATTATATAGCTCATCTGCTCGTATCATATAACAGCTCTGCCTGTCAAAGCTATAAGTGTACAAAATAAAAGTTAATACTATATTTAAAATTACCAACATCTTTTATTTGTTACTTATTTTATTTACACAGATATCAGATGTCAACATTTTCATACAACATGTACAAATAACTTGTACATGTTAGAAACAAAATTTAATTCGAACAAACCTTTTACAAAATAATGAAAACAAAGAAAGTTCATAGGGAATTGTTGATTATCGGGTAAATAAGAGGCCCTGTTTATATATGTATTAGTCCAACTACACAATAAAAACAAAGAAATACACACTTGTTACATTTTAATATCTATTTATTTTGCTATGATTTTGTGAAAGACAAGTACATCATATTTCAAGAATTTGAGCTATAGAGTTTAAATGAATCAAATGTATAAGACTAAGCATAGCTTATTTCAGTAGGCTACAAGTTTTTGATTTTCGTTTGGTATCCTAATATAATCTAATGTCATTATAAAATATTTATGTTTATTCAGTTAATTGTGGCTGGCCACATTTATCCTTTATATTTGCATAGGTCTAATAAACTTGAACATAGGTTATTTTATAAATTATAGAAATATAACATACAACTATAGTACAAAGTGAATTAATAAACATACTTAATATAATTTAAAAAAATATATTTAGAATGCCTAACAGTAAATAATTATCTTATATACACTGGTACATATTTTTGTATTGTTCATGTCAAATACTGTTTAATGATATTATCTTGTTTTTATTTCAATGAACTTTATAAGAATCTAAATAAGCAAAATGTAAAAAAAATTAAATCTTGTAAATTGCCAATTTTCACAAATAAATTAATTAAAAAACTGTCATTGCTTAGAATAGGCTGTTAACCCTCAAGGACGCGCGCTGTTGTAAAAAGTCCAACAGTTTTAATATTTTGATTCTTGTTGAAACCTGTTGGTAGTTATTTGTTCAAATCACCGTTCTATTCTTCTATTGGTCCCCCCACTACTCTTATCAGTTGTCATCAATGTCTTTATTCTATCAACATAGCCTCAGTGTGCGATTAGTTCTGGTAAGTCATCACTGTTGTACAAAATACAACAAGGCGCCTTCTGACGTTTTTATTTTTTTGGTGCAGTTTTTTTTTCTCAACGATGGATCGTAAGTTTTTTATATACATTTTTTTAAAGAATTATGTAATTATTTGTTTTGTTCAACATTTTTATAAATTTTCATGTTTTTAGGAGTGAATTTGGAAGATATTCCAAACATTTTACAGGATCTTTCTGATGAAGAAATTGATAATGCTGATTTTATTGAAAGTGACGATGATCTGAGCGACGGTCAAGCTGAAAAAAGTGATCATAACTCAGAAAGTGAATTGGAAGGTGATTGGCACTCTATGTAAGAACAAACGAGAAATTCCACCAGAATTGCTGCCTAATAAAACGAATCAGCCAGGTACTTCCTTGTTTGGGTTCCAGAATGATCGAACCATGGTCTCATATACGACAAAAAAAAAAAAAAATAAAGCTGTAATATTGATTTCGACTATGCACGACTCAGATGATGTTGACGAACAAACAAATAAGCCAGAAACTATATTGCAGTACAACAGAACGAAAGGTGGAGTTGATAGTAATGACTAGCTTTGTGCTACATATAGCGTTGCCTGGAGGACAAGAAGATGGCCAGTTGCATTATTTTTTGCTCTGATAAACATTGCTGGGGTCAACTCACAAGTAATTTTTTTGGTAAGACCAAACTTTTAATAACTCGATTGAAAGTTAAGGAAAATGTAGAAAACCGAGATGTTGTATAAAATACAACAACACGCCTACTTACGTTAGATAAAAAGGCGCGCGTGCATGAGGGTTAATGTTTGTTAAAATGTATTATGTATAAATAATCTAATCTGAAATGGGTTTTATATATTTATATTTAATGTAGTACATTATTTTGCTATAATAGAGAAAACTAGAGTATTTTGTCACTACTCAAAAGTTTAATTATTGTTTTACTAATCGTATGACTTCTTGTAAATCTGAATGTCATATTAGGTCAGATTATCATGAGCTTACTAAATAAATGACTTGGAGTTTAAAGCCTAAAAACCTAGGATAAACTTTTATCAAGGAATGAATTACCTGTCAGTTACTCTTCCATAGTCATCCATTATATGGACAGTTGCCTTACGAACTTTGCTTTGGTTGAAATCTTTGCTATAAAAATGATATTGAGTAGTGACCCAGCCCACATAAACATGTGTAGGATCTTGACCAGGAAATATTCGCACACCATAAAAATATTCATTAATTAGTTTTAAGCATTCAACATCATAGATTTCATTTCCAATAGATTCAACTCCAGTTCCTGTCAAAACTGACATTTGTTTAGGTGCATTTCTTTCAGGAATGATTGGTGGAACTACTTTTAAATCAGTCTGTAACAGATATAAAACTTTTTGAGTGTAATCATAAGAATTATAAAACAAAAATATCATGAACTGACATTCTCTTTGACAGTAATTTATTGAGTATAAGACATAGGTATGAATATTTAAAAAATCAAGAAAAACTATTAAAAAAATATAACATCATTAAGTTTATCTGGCAAGCAAACTTAATTCAACAAAAAAACCTGTGTTACTTTATTGGATGTAGCTTTTGAAATATTACAAATTTATAAAAAATATACTGCAATATTTTCTTTTGAAGAACAATTTTCTCTTGAAAATAATAATGCAATGTCCTATCTGGAATACCTACATTAAAAAAAACACCTGCGTTTACAGTAAAACTCATATTAAAAAAAGACAATTTCATTTAAAGAAATACAAGTTTTTAAAGAAATTAAATCCCTAGATACATACATTTTGTTTAAGGAATTAATTTAGTTTAAAGTATTTTATGTAAAAACATAAATATTTATATACACAGTTGATATTTTGGATGTATACACATTCAGTATTTATTTACTTATACAAATAATTATTTTCAAATGTTATGATTTTTACCATTGAAACTTTTATTGTTGGATTTTTTATGTTTATTCCCTGTCCTCGAGCTATTCCAATTGGCTGTCTCTCCATAATCTGAGGTTCTGGTGTTTTTGCTTTCTTTGATCTATCACCACTAGCATCTCTTTTTCGAGAAAAGAACCTATAAATATAAGGGAGGCTAATATTAGAAAATTATATATTATTTTAGAAATTATATATATATATATATATATATATATATATATATATATATATATATATTTAGGTTAGTTTTGATTGGTAAAGATTATTTAGATTTTTTGGACTAGGAGACTGACAGACTTACCTTGGTAAGAGTCCACTCTGTAGTCTTGAAATAGAAACACATAAAAGCATTTAACCAATGATATATTTCAACCACACAGTAGTCTTTGTCAATCAAAGAGAAAACACAAAAAGAAATATGAAAGAATGAAATTTAAAAAAAAAGATTTTTTTTAAATTTCATTTTCTCATATTTCTTTTTGTGTTTTCTCTTTGATTGACAAAGACCACTGTGTGGTTGAAATATATCATTGGTGGGTGCTTTTATGTGTTTCTATTTCAAGACTACAGAGTGAACTCTTACCAAGGTAAGTCTGTCAGTCTCCTATTACAAAAAATCTAAATATATATATATATATATATATATATATATATATATATAATAAATAAATTATTTTTAAAAGAATTAAAATAAATTTTGTCTGTAATTTTTCCACCAGTAACTTTACGATTAGGTTACTTTTACCTAAACGGAGATCTCCCTCTTTTCTTTTTGTCATCTTTGGAATCTTGTAAAATCTGACTACTGCCCATATTATAACGGTTAAGGTCTAATTCACTTGTAGAACGATGCATCTTATCTGAAATTATATTTTGTTATAATGTTGATAAATTGTCATTCTGAATAGAATCTTAATTTCAAGGTTAAAATGAATAAAATTATATCTTTTAAGACAAAGTCATCTTAAACTTTTGAATATGACTATACAATATATACATAGTAATTGCATCTGGTATTTTAATCGCTGCAGAAAACAAACAGTACATTAAATCTTCAGTGCCATATTTCATTGTTAATTTTTTTTAAATGTCAATACAAAAGAAAGAAATTACTTTTATTTTAATTTTAAAAAATGCTTTTGTCTGAACATTTCTAAACATTTTAAAATAAACAAATACAGCAGTCCTTCTATAATCTAGCACTTGACTACTCTGACCCCTTCCCAATAATTTGGCTGTTTTTGAGGATGTCCTGTTAACTCCGCCCCACCTATGTGAGTATACTGGTTCCATAATTATGACTTTTATCTTTTTGATATATTAGGCCACCAAATTTATTTACAGTTTTGGTTATTAGTGTCTAATCCTGATGAAAAAACAAATTATTTATACTGCTTGACAGTTATTGATGGAATTATTTGTCATCCTATAAATGCCTAGACGCTCAGTTTGGGCTCATCTCTTGAGACATTTGAACTATATTAGGTGTCCATATTTATCAAATACATATAGATAATAAAAAGTTATAGTGAATGATTTAAATATTGATTCAAGTGTCTTTATGTAATAATATGTAATCATATTTTATAAAATATAAATAGAAATAATAATGTTCATAAACATTGCTTTAGTGCACTAACAGTGATGTTAATGTTGTGGAATTAGAACACTCTTTGAGAGAGGCTTATGTAAAATAGAGTTATGTTGTCTTATATAAACTTCAATCAAATTTGATCATCTTTTTGAGTACTTACATTGATATAAGACTACACTGGAAAATGAAAATATTATTTTCACAAAGTTCAGTTATTTGGAAAAGCTCTCGCCTTGAGTATACCACTATGAACTCGTTAACCTCCCAGTAATCTGGCATTGCTTTTGTTTCATATCGGCCAGATTATTGAGGAACTGCTGTAATATTGATTATCTGAAGTAATAAGTGAAATTATTTTAACAAATTTTTAAAGCATTAGGTTTTAGCACAACTGATACTAAATTAAAATTTTATAAAAATATTTAAACTAATAAGCTTGTATTTTTAAATAACCTCATTTATACAACAATTTAATTTATACTGAGGTTACTTAAATTATATTGATTTATGAGGTACAAAGTCATCTATTTCTCTGAGTTTTCTACCTTAACAGGATAAAAATTAAATTGTTACATAATTTATTGTTAAATGCAGCATACTTTCATCCAATGGTCCATTGAGCTGTGGCATATCTTCATTGCGTGATAAAGAGCCTTTGCGAGGAGGTCTTGTTGGTTTTCTTTGTAAAGTCTTTGGTGAAACATTTGACCTTCCCATCATCATTTCATCTGCTTCCACCGCATCTTCAGAATAATCACGATGAAGTCCTTGATATTAAAATACATTAATTTATTTCAGTAAGATTTTGTTTTCAGACAACTGATTTATAATGTTAAATTAAAACTAATTCTCACCTTTTATATCACTCATTGAGAAACCAGACTTCATAATTTGCTCTATATGAGCTGGTGTAGTTTGGTCCGCTTCAGCCAACAATCGATGCTGACGAATACGTATTTCTTGCCACCTGCGTACTTTTTCCCCTTCCCTGTACACACATTTAAATACAAATACAAAATATTACAGTGACAAAATTACATACCTGTATTCAAATTTTTAGCTTTTTGATAAGATGGATAAGATACGAGTGACAGACTGTTTGAAGCTGTAATAGAAAAGCATATATTTTTAACACCAAAAATGTTTTACTATGGATAAAAATGTATTACATTTGATGCTCAAAACCAAAGAGAACAAACCATATAAGATGAAATGATAGCAACAACTACAATTAACTTCTGGTTTAGTTATTATTATTTTAATAATCTACTTGTTGTATATATATATATATATATATATTAAATATGGTGATATGTTTTCTTGTAATATAGTTAATAAATTAAAAATATTTCAAAGACAAGAATACTTTTAATGAATATATTTATTAAAAGTATTCTTGTTTTTGAAATATTTTAAATTTATTAATTGTATATATATATATATATATATATATATATATATATATATATATATATATATATATATATATACAATTCAAGTAACATAAGGAACATGTAATTTGACACTTTAGTAGAGTAAAAAATTTACATTTGTAACAAAAATAATTTTAAAATAACAACAATTATATGGGCCAACATTTATTGTTATGTAAATACATATTACACCTTAAAATTAAATTCACAAAGTTTTTAACTTTGTGGATATTTAGCATTTTCAAGTTTTAGCTTATGGTTTTCATAAATATCAGAGAAAGTTAATTACCAACACTTAATATCTTCCTTGCTTTTCTTGAGATTCTGAAAATTTTGATGCAGTGTATAGAATATATTTAAATATTATATACGATAAATAAAATGTTGTTTGAAGTTTCATCCAAAGTAAAAAACGTTGTGAACATTAATTTTGTACCAATAGTCTACCTAGCCTATGTCTAAAGTAAGAAACATAAATTGGTAATATTTGGCACTCACTCAATGAAATTGGACTGGCAGATAACAGGCAAAGAGAGTCTCAAGAATTCCCAGTTAGCTTTTTCCATAGTTTCAAATGTATTGTGGCTTATCTTTAGGCATGGCGGTGTGTCTGATCCAGCAGGAATTCGAGTTACATCAATCTTGGTATCAATTAGTTCTTCTGTATTCTCAAAAATAGGTTGATCTTTTGTGTACCAATATGCAACAGAGCGGTTCATATTTCTAGAAAATAATAAAATAAATTTAAATTGAAAAACAAATTTTAACATAGTAGGAAATTTCCATTTTATTTTCATGAGTTTCATGACTAATAGTGTGTTTTTTAAGTTAATATTTTTAAAGTTATATAAAAACTCAAACTTTACACACATAGCACTTAAAAACAATTAAAAAATTACTATGTAAAGATTACATTTTTTTAATATAAGCATTTAAATAATAAACAAGTAACATACAATTTTTTTAAAAAAAGACAATACTTACATCAAAAATTTTTTTTAAAATTTTATAATTACAATTAATATAAATATGTAAATGCATATGTCAGAATAACAATATTAAGTAGCAAAATTGAAAGCAAATTTCCTTGCAATTTTCCATTTTCCTTTCTATGTATGGTGTTAGACTATTAATTTTATTTGTTACTATTTATACGCCTTTTTTGTCTCTTGCATTGTGTTGTAGTTTCTTTTCAATTTTCTTTCCCATTGTTCGTTTGTGAAGCACAGTTCGATACGGTTAATCCAGTTTGTTTGTATATTTTATTCTTTTCACTCATTTTTAACCCTACAGCACTATTTATGTTTTGTGGTAACCGTGGGAACATTTTAAGGTTGTACAATGGAGGTTTGGACTACAACCAGATAGGGGAAACAAATTCATATATGTCTTTGACTAATTCGTTTCTGTGTAATGGAAAGTTGGTGCAGTGCCAAACCATGCTAGACTTTCACATAAAGATACACATTTGATGATTCCATCTTCACGTGAGCTACTAGTAATCACTAAACACTTTTAAATGTTTTAAACATGCCTATAGTAGCACTTACTTTGTTTGTTGAGGACGGCCGTTTCGGGAGATGTGTCCCTCTGAGTTACGGTCTGAGTTGACAAAGGGACACATCTCCCGAAACGGCCGTCCTCAACAAACAAAGTAAGTGCTACTATAGGCAAGTTTAACTATTGGAGATGGAGTTGTAGGACAGGTTTTATACGATTTGTCAGCTCATTTTACATAAAATGTATGTAATTAACAAACTCAATTAATGTCCTAAAAATTTCACTATGAGTTAATTTCACTGAGGGAGCTGAATTTCAGGTTAAATCTTTGACCCTTTATATCTCACCAACAAAGCATTTCCGGACCCATGTTTACATGAACTTTTTACATTATTTTGGTGAGAGGAATAAGCTTGTACAGTATGGGAGATTCCTCTTATATTCTAGCTAATAGAAGAAGGAATTTAAAAAGTAATTTTTCTTTATAGATTTCATTACAAATGATTGTTGGCAAGATATTTATGTTAAAATAAAGAAATATTAAAACTTGGCAAACTAAAATAAATTTATAATTGACACAAAATGAATTTCAATCCTAGATGAATGAGTGAGAATATCACCTAATAAAGTTGAAAATATATATAATCACGCCGCAATTCTCTCTTTACTATATGTTGTACAACTTTATTCAAATGTCAACTAAATCTAAAAGCATGCATGACTTCTAGGTCATGGGCAACAAAGTTGGTCCACAGCATACTTTAAGCTGTACGTGTCCCCTGGGTAGTGCTAAATGACCAACAGAGTTGGCTGAGAACCCAAGCCAAACAGAGAGAATGCAAACGCCAAATACACTCAAGAACCAAAATGGAAATAGCCTTTCTAAAGGCCTGGACGATGGCTTTCTTTGTACCATCTTCTGGAATGCCGGAGGCCTAAGTAACGCAAAGTTCACTGAACTCAAGACCACTATATACGCTTGTGACGATGACATTTTTATAATTGTTGAAGCAGGAGCATCAACAGATAATCTACAATTTTATGAGCTGACAAACTATACTACATATGTGCTGAAAAGATCTAGACAGGTTGCCTCTGGGATCCTGGTAGGAGTAAACAAGAGACATCCCAGTAACTTCTCCATTGTTCATGAAATGGAGAACGCTGACAGAATGGAGGCAATAAGACTAAAAATGTGGGCCAATGGAACACTGTACAATGTCTTTGGCTCATAAAACCCGTCCAATAACAGATCCAATTTTGATTGCTTTGCTGTAAGTAATAAACATCCAAACACAATAATCATCAGAGACTTTAATGCACACTGTCCAAGATGGGGCTATGGAATTACTAACCCTGCCGGACGATCTGTGGAAGACCTAATTGACAACTAAAATCTTATCCAACTTAAGAATGACCCAACCTTCCTCTCTTTCTCCGGCCAACAATCAACACCTGATTTAGCCTTAGTGCATCCAAACATTGCTACCGAGCCAAACTCACCCTAGGAGATGCACATGATGGGAGCGGTCATCGGTCCCTCATCTTGGAAATTAAACCAAAGAAAACTGTACTGCCGTAGCGACGAATGCCAAGATGGAATTTTAAGAAGGCTGATTGGGCCAAATTTGCCAAAATCTCCAATGAAGTAATCATAACCCTGAAAGGGCATGTGACAGTTTTGTTGAGCAATTTTGTCAGTGGCAAAAGGATCAATCCCAAGGGCCAAGTGAAACTCTAGAAACCTTTCGAGAACTCTAAATTAACAGAATTAAAAGCAAAAAGGGATGAGGCAAGGATAAAAGCTGAACGAACAAAGCTGCTTTGTGACTCCATAGACCTAAAGAAAAAACAGGGCGAACTAAGAAGAGCTATTATAAATGAAAATGTGAAACTTACAGACATTTTGTTGCAAACCTGGACTTCAGACGGGATGGGCTTAAAGCCCAACATTTCATATCAAGTCTCAATAATGAACAGAAGGCCGACCAGTGGGAACCGATGCTGGTAAAGGGAAAACTTCTAACATCCTCGAAGGATGTTGCCACTGTACTAAACAAACACTTTGCAGCAGTGAGTTGTTTAACACTTAGTACAAAGGTAAAGAGAAAAAAAAATACCTTCTTCACCTGCCCAACTGCTTACCATAATTCCCTTTTCAACAACTCATTCAGCCTATCTGAACTGGAGCTTGCCATTCAGTCGTTAAAGAAAGACAAATCAGCAGGCCCGGATAATATACCCAGAATTTCTGAAGAATCTCGAAAATAGCCCTCGAAAAACCTTGCTAAAACTAGTAAATCTCGAGAGAAGACTGTCGCTTCTGAATCACAAACACTTCAAGGCTATTAGTGATCCCCACATCCAGAAGGCCGCTGCTTTGGAAACGATTGCAGATCTATACAGTAAAGATAACTGGATCCATGTATACACTGATTGGTCAGCGGTAAAACATACCTCGGGTGCTGGCTTTTACATCGACCACTTTGAGGGCTGCAGCCCAGTTGGAATTAATGTCAACAACTTCGACGGTGAGATTGCGGATATAGTACAAGCTGCCGAAAAAATTTGTTCGATCTCCGGAAATTCGGCAAGAGTTGTATTCTTCATGGATTCACAGGCTGCTATAATTGCACTAACTAGTAATACCTCCACCAACTGTGTACAAACAATGAATAGATGAAAGGCCTTGGCAGGGATGATTGAAGAAGGGTGGTACATTATGCTGCAATGGCTCCCTAGCCATGTCGGTATTGAAGGAAATGAACGTGCAAACCAGCTAGCGAAAAAAGGTAACACCTTGCCACAGCCTAACTATCCTACATCTCTATTTACAGCAGGAAGTCTGATTGAATCTACAATCAATGAAAAAAGAAAAGATATCCAAAATGAAATGAGCGCTAGAAAGATGAAGGGGCCTGGCGCACATAGTGCTAATACCACATAGCCTACCTAGAGTGGAAGCTGTTGCCAGATTCAGAATGCTTACGGGCCATGACTATCTGCAAACCCACCTATATAAAATAGGATTAGCAGCCTCAGATATTTGCCAAACAATGAATAGACGAAAGGCCTTGGCAGGGATGATTGAAGAAGGGAAGGCCTTGGCAGGGATGATTGAAGAAGGGTGGTACATTATGCTGCAATGGCTCCCTAGCCATGTCGATATTGAAGGAAATGAACGTGCAAACCAGCTAGCGAAGAAAGGTAACACCTTGCCACAGCATAACTATCCTACATCTCTATTTACAGCAGGAAGTCTGATTGAATCTACAATCAATGAAAAAACAAAAGATACCCAAAATGAAATGAGCGCTAGAAAGATGAAGGGGCCTGGCGCACATAGTGCTAATACCACATAGCCTACCTAGAGTGGAAGCTGTTGCCAGATTCAGAATGCTTACGGGCCATGACTATCTGCAAACCCACCTATATAAAATAGGATTAGCAGCCTCAGATATTTGCCAAACAATGAATAGACGAAAGGCCTTGGCAGGGATGATTGAAGAAGGGAAGGCCTTGGCAGGGATGATTGAAGAAGGGTGGTACATTATGCTGCAATGGCTCCCTAGCCATGTCGATATTGAAGGAAATGAACGTGCAAACCAGCTAGCGAAGAAAGGTAACACCTTGCCACAGCATAACTATCCTACATCTCTATTTACAGCAGGAAGTCTGATTGAATCTACAATCAATGAAAAAACAAAAGATACCCAAAATGAAATGAGCGCTAGAAAGATGAAGGGGCCTGGCGCACATAGTGCTAATACCACATAGCCTACCTAGAGTGGAAGCTGTTGCCAGATTCAGAATGCTTACGGGCCATGACTATCTGCAAGCCCACCTATATAAAATAGGATTAGCAGCCTCAGATATTTGCCCTCAGTGCAACTGCCAAAAGATGGATGCCCCACATCTTCGGAATTTCACAGCGTTGCAAAATGTGGAAGACCGAAGCCAGCATTGTCTGTACTGGGATGCTAGGAGGCGAATGGCAGAAATGCCAAGATCTGGCATTGGCTAAAGTAAAGTAAAGTTAAGTAGTTCTAGGTCATTGTCCAGAATGCCTTGCAAACTCTTCTTTTGTTTCTGCCTTGTTAGTCTTGTTACTGCTTCTGCATGCCTAACAATTCTCACTTCTTCTTGCTGCCTATGGCTTCTTATGCTATTTCTTCTTCAAACATTTTCATTGTCTAAGGCTACCTTCATACATATGTCAAGATGTTATTCAATCTAAATCTTTATTCATGTACTCAATATTAATGATCTTATCTCCCTCACATTTTAGTTTTTTTCATGTTTACAAACTCAGTTACTTACTTTTTAGTATTTGCTGATCACTTTACATTGCACATATGCATTCCCCACTATAAACCCATGGGTAAACCCTGGTTAATTCAAATTCAACTTCAGCTCCAAATTTGTTTATCATAAAATGTTAGTATTACAGTTTAATTACTAAGTGCTTCATAAACAATTGCTTACAAATTCAATGACTTTATCAATTCAGTGACTTTACTCATTATATTCAAAATCTATTTTCATAACCTCTTTTTTATTTCATAACTTCAAGTAACTCACAAATCTGTCATTTTAAATTTGTCTGTGTGGTCTCATCAGAAATTCAAAATTTCTATTTTATCTCTTTATAGCCACTAGCTGAACACCATAATAGAAGAATTACATTGTACTATTAATCCTGTTGATATCAATAGATGCTTGAATCAATATGGAAAAAATTGCAGTTATTTGTAAAAAATACCTCTGAAGATGATTACTTTGTAGTCGAAATGTACATAAGGTTAAAATAAAATTTGTTGAATTTGTGGTGAGAAGTTGTTTTAATTAATATAAACATTTACGCCACAGTTGCTTTAAAGTTGTTGTAAATAATATTATAATAGTGATTAACTCCAAAGTAAAAGTAGAGCCATTGAAAAAATAACAAAATTATGGCATCGAGAAAACCTTGCCAAACATATGATTGCACTTTTACTATAAAATCCTTAGATGAAAATATGGGATCCAACATCTTACACTTGCAATTAACATCATTCTATTAACTAACATGGTTGTTATTTCCAACTAACATGCCTTGAAATTTAGAAATAATTCTGACAATATGCAAATAATGTTGAGAACAATATGCAATTTACCAGTAAGGATAAACAGACTTTACAACATCAAGGTGGTCAGGACTAGTCATATATATAGCTAAGTAACAAATGTAAATCAATACTAGTTTAAAAAATAATGCTGCACCAATTTACAAGTTTGCAGTATGTTCACAAACATTTAAGCTTTGAATCCATCTAAATGTTATGGAATAGAATCCCTGTGGATTTCAAGAGATGAATTTCAAAAAATTTAAGCCCTAAACATGTTGACATTTGTGTAGCTTTAATGGTCCAAAATTCATTGTCAGATTGAAGTGTATTAAGAAACAATTATGAGTGATGACATGTATGGAAATATATTAAATTTAATCACTGCTGTAAAAATACGCGTCATAAGAAACTAGGTCGGTGAAATTCAGTGATTACTGAAGATTTGGTGTAGAAAATTGATGACAAAATGAATCCCACTATGATTTTGTTATCTGATGCATTTTGTTATTTGCATTGTTATTTGCCAAAACTATCCATTGTATTCTATAAAAATTGTGACTGAACATTTAAAAATTTTGATGCTAGCTACCAGGTACAAAAAAATGATGCTCACATGTCTCTCAGCTTGTATATATTAATTTAACTAAAAATCTGATCACATAATTTTTCTAGCAATAACTGAATCACCCTTTGAATTTGTGAACGGTGAGGAACATATGTTCCTGCCCTTAGAAGAAGCAATTGGAAGGTCAGTGTCACCATGATGATAATGTCAAAAAGCTGTGTTACATTAGTTGTAAAATCAGGAAACAGACTGAGAATTTTATTTGAAAGCTTATTTTACGATATCACAGTGCCTTAATTATATAGAAAAGTAGGTCAAAGTACATGCTGCATCTAAAAATAAAATTGTTAACGAGTGTAAATTAATTTTTTTTAAAATTTCAAAACAGTATTTTCTAAAAACACACTGTAGATAATTTACTGATATAATTTTGGATTCTTTAACTGATCAATAACAGGTACAATTAGAATATTATTTTAAAAAACAAGACACTTTAAAAAAATATTTTACCATAAATTAATCTGAGCTTAATTATAATTATAGTCTATTTAAGACCATCCATATTTCTCAAATTGCACACGAGAAAGGCATAGCCATTTTCCCGGTTTTTGTAGCTCTCTTTAAATGATGAGTAATTTTGTCTTATTTGTTTCACAATTATGTAAGTTATTAAATATTCATTAATTCAATAATTTTCCCAAATTTTCATGCACACAGTCAATTTTGCCTACTTACTATCATTTTCTTTGCAAGAATATAAAATCTTTAAAAATTGTATCTTTAAAACTTGCTCACATTCATCCCTAAGAGGTATTATTCTACATACATTGTGAAAGTGAAAAGTTTGTACTTATGAAAACCTTGGTCTTTAAATTATAGTCTATATTTGCTACCATTATTATGAGTCTCAATTTCCCTCTGTATACATTGTTCAACTCTTACACTATAACCCTATCTAAAGTCTATCTATCAATATTATTTCCTAATATCTATAAGTATCCTGTAATATATCTTTTATTATTGTATAATCCTATATCATATATATATATATATATATATATATATATATATATATATGAACAAACTTTTACATGGCACTATGATTGCCAAAAGAAAAAAGATTGGCACTAGATAGGAGACTGACAGACTTTACTTAGTGGCAATAGTCCAAAACTGCAATCTCTTGGAAATAAATAAATAGACATATATAAAAACGTTGTTGTGAATGCAATAATATAATACTCTATGACAATCCTCTATGGAAAAAAAAGAAAAAGAACATTATATAAATTAACAGATGATTTGTAATTGTTTTAGTTTTTTCTCAGTTCTTTGTTTAGAGTTTTGTTTTTAAGAAAGATGTGAAGTAATAAATAGTGTTTAAATATGAAATAAGTTTTATTACCAGCATAATTATATAAATATGACGAGTGTTCCGCCTGTAGCGGCAGTGTCAAAAGTTTATAGAAACAACATATGGCGACCGTGACAGGATAATAATTTGGTTACAGTTAAAATCTATGATCCATTAGTAAGTATTTTATAATGGATGCTCTGAAAAAGAAAAGAAAATTGTTTAGAACTGGATTTTCACGTTTACACAATACATTATTAGAATCCATAAAAAATGAAGATGATGTGATTTTGTTAAAAGCTAATTTAGAGCTATTACGTGAAAAACATAATCAATTGGAGGTCTTAGACCGAGAAATTATTGAAGTTTTACTAAATGAAAATGCATCTACTGAAGTTTTAGAAAATGAGGTAGAATCTGCCGATGAATACTCAGGCAAGTTTAAAATAGTTGAGTATTTAGTTGAACAGGCTATTGACAAGGCTAGGCCTAAGACAGATACTAGTGTGAATGTAGAAAAACGTAAATTTAAGTTACCCACACTTGAGTTTAAAAAGTTTGGTGGTGATATTAGTGATTGGTTGCCGTTTTGGGGCCAATTTAAGAAAATCCATGAAGACCCCTGTATTGATTCTGATGACAAGTATCAGTATCTCCTGCAAGCGACTATCCCTAATACTAAGGCTAGGGAAATTGTCGAGAGTTTTCCCCATGTGGACGTAGTTATGAACAGGCTATTGAACATTTAAAATCTCGCTTTGCCAAAGATGACCTGTTAGTAGAGTTTTACATAAGAGAAATCTTGAAAATTGTAATAACATTAAATAGCAGTGAAAGTAAAATTACTATTTCCTCACTTTATGATCAAATTGAGTCAAAACTAAGGTGTTTAGAAACTTTAGGTGTAACAAAGGAGAAGTACGCTGCTATGCTCTTCCCATTAGTAGAATCTTGTCTCAGGGAGGATTTATTAATAGCTTGGCAGAGAAGTAGGCCTAACTCTCAACAGGACGAGACCGCGTCAGAAAGTAAAAGTAGGCTAGATAGCCTAATGAATTTTTTGAAAATTGAAGTGGAGGGAGAAGAAAGAATAAACTTAGCTAAACAGGGATTTGGTTTACAAAAAACAAAAGTATCAACAGGTGATAATCCTACGAGTTCATATAAAAGAGACTTTGCAAGTAAAGATAAGCATATTAAAAATACAAGAAGGCCTACCAGCAATGTTACAGCAGCTGGCCTTGTAAATGTAAAATCAAATACGTCTACAGTAAGCACAGATAAGACGAAGTTATCGATGTGTGTGTTTTGTGATGGTGGTCATTTAAGTGAAAACTGTTTTAAAGCTAGGGACATGTCTTTAGAAGAAAGGCAGAATATTCTTACTAGCAAAAGGTGTTGCTTTTCTTGTACAAAAGTAGGACATTTAAGTAAACATTGCAGAGCTATTGTTAAATGTATTATTTGTAATGGAAAACATGTACCACTTATGTGTTCAAAGTTGCAGAATAATTTTAATAGGTCTAACATTAAACCTAAATGCGAGGAAAAAGAAGCTGAGCCCAATTTTGAGAATTCCTTGTCCAATGTGAATGGCAATCAGGTTTACATGCAAACTCTTGTTGTCAAGGCTGTTAGTGACACAAAAGAACTCAATGTGCGTTTACTTTTTGACAGTGGATCCCAGAGGTCATACATAAGGAAATCGACTGTTGAAAAAATGAAATATGACACTTGTGGTGAAGAAACATTATTACATGGCCTGTTTGGAGGAGAGGTCACTAAGCCTCGCAATCATGCATGCTACAAAGTCAGACTACAAAGTATAGATAAAACATATTCTTGTAATTTCAAGGCACTTAGTGAAATAAATATTTGTACTTATGTTCCTGCCTTGAAACCAGGAAGATGGACTGATGAACTGATGGAAAGAGGTATTAAATTGTTTCAGGATGCAGACAGTCCAATTGAGATATTAATTGGGGCTGACATATATGGGAAACTTCTAACTGGAAGAAAAGAGGTTCTAGATTGTGGTATTATAGCCCTTGAAACTCATTTAGGATGGGTTTTGACAGGAAAATTTCAAGAAAGTAAAGAATTTAGTTCTATGACAGCACTTTCTATGTTTGTACAAAGTAATTCAATATGCAAGCTGTGGGAAATGGATGTTTTAGGTATAAAAGACCCACTACAGACCAGAAGCAAACAAGAAATTGAACATTCTGTTCAAACACAATTTTTGGAAACTGTGAGAGTAAATGAAGAAGGACGCTATGAAGTCAAATTACCTTGGTCCGAAGACCACCCAGAAGTTCCAAGAAATTTCAATCTTGCAAAAAAAAGGCTTGAAAACTCAATGAAAAAGCTAACAAATGAAAGTTTATATAATGTATATAACAATGTGTTTTCAGATTGGCTGGAAGATGGTGTTATTGAGGAAATCCCAATAAGCAAATGGGATGAAGGTCACTATTTACCTCATAGACCAGTGATAAAAGAAAACAGCACCACTGCAGTAAGACCGGTTTTTGATGCCTCGTCTAAAGAAAAGGGTTACTATTCCCTTAATCAGTGTTTGGAAATAGGTATTAACTTAATTGAAATAATACCAGCCTTGCTTTTACGTTTTCGACTTTATAAAATAGGAGTTATCGCTGACATAAAAAAGGCGTTTTTGCAAATAAGTTTGTATGAAGAGGACAGAGATTTCCTAAGATTTCTGTGGCAAAACACAGATGGATCACTCAAGATTTTCCGACATAGAAGAGTTGTTTTTGGAGTCTCAAGTAGTCCATTTTTGCTCAATGCCGTCATCAACTACCACCTGCAGAAGTATTTAGTACAGTGTGCTGAAGACAATCAATTTTCTAAATGTACAATAGAAAAGTTGTTTAAAAGTTTCTATGTTGATAACTGTGTTACAGGTGTAAATAATGAAAGGGATTTGAAACAGTTCATTTCAGAAGCAATACAAATATTTTCTTTGGGAAAGTTTGAGCTGCGAGGATGGGAATATACTGAACCTGGTCTGGAAGACAAGACAGAGGCTTCAGTCCTAGGTCTCACATGGGACAAGAAAGAAGACACAATTTCTGTGAGTTTTCATAAAATAGTAAATTTAGAAGAGAACTTGGTAACACAACGTGTTATATTGTCCACTGCACACAGATTGTTCGATCCTATTGGATTCACTTGTCCTATTTCCATATGCCCTAAGTTATTATTGCAGGAATGCTGGAAAGATAATTGTGGGTGGGACAAAGAAGTACCAGAAGAAATCAAACAACGATTCAATATATGGTTTCAGGAACTCGATCAATTAAAAGAGATGAAGATTCCACGATGGCTACAAGGTGTGGATGACGTAATCATTTCTGTATCAGTTCACATATTTTGTGATGCCAGCAAATTTGCGTACTCAACAGCAGTATTTATGCGTTTTGAACTTAGTACATGTATTCAATTACAGCTAATCCAGGCAAAGTCACGTGTAGCACCTGTAAAGAAGATGACAATACCCAGACTTGAACTAATGGCTGCTACTATAGGTGCTAGATTAGGTTCTTCAGTAGTGCAAGAATTAAGAGATGAAAACAAATTTGAATGTAATATTAAATTTTTTTATTGGAGTGACTCTTCTACAGTAATAGCTTGGATTAAAAGAGAAGAAAACTGGGGAGTATTTGTTAGAAATAGAGTTGAAGAAATCTGCAGCCTCACTTCCAGAACATCTTGGCGGCACATTCCCGGCACTATGAATCCAGCAGACTTGCCCAGTAGAGGATGTTCAGTTTCCAGGTTGATTAGTTCCAGATGGTGGGAGGGCCCGTCATGGTTGAAGTTGCCTGAAGATACCTGGCCATCAAATGAACCTGAACCTGACGAAGAATTAATTTCTTTAGAAAAAAAGAAAGGACCTACACCTTCACTTTTAAGTAATAATTACCCAAAAGATTGGTTTTATTACTTTTCAAATGATTTTGATAAGATTGTGTGTGTTTTTGCATGGTTGCTGAGATTTATTCATAATTGTAACCCCTCAAAGAAGGAAAAGTGTGTGAGTAAAGTTTTGTCATGTAAGGAGATTATTGAAGCTAACAATTTTATAATTAGAATTGTTCAACAGCAATCATTTGAAGGAATAAGGGACCCTAAGTTGGCTTCATTGTCACCATTTATGGCTGCTGATGGTATTATAAGGCTAAAGACAAAATTAACAGAAAGAAAGGATTTGGAAAATTTTAAATTTCCTGTTGTTCTACCATCAAAACATGACATTGTAGATATTCTTATTCTTACAATACATAAGAGATCATGTCATGTGGGAGTTCAAGGTCTCTTAAGTTTATTAAGAGAAAACTATTGGATATTGAGAGGAAGAAAAACAATAAGTAATACTTTGAAAAAATGTATTCCTTGTCAGAGACATAATTCAAAAAATGTAGAAACAATCACTCCACCCTTACCTGAAAGTAGAGTACGAGATGCCGCAGTATTTGAAGTGGTTGGAATTGATTTTGCGGGACCTTTGTTTCTACGAGATGGCAGTAAAGTTTGGATCTGCATATTCACTTGTGCAGTATACCGTGCTGTTCATTTGGAGTTAGTAAAGTTTCTTTCTGTCGAAGCATTTATAGATACACTTAGAAGATTTATTGCAAGGCGAGGAAGACCATCAATAATATATAGTGACAATGGTACCAATTTCACAGGTACAGAAAAGGCATTTAAAATTCTAGATTGGAATGCTATCTTAAAATATAGCTCATGCCAACAAATTGACTGGAGGTTTAACCCTCCCTCTGCTGCATGGTGGGGCGGATGGTGGGAGCGACTCATCCGACTCATGAAACAGTTGCTACGCAAAACCTTGGGCAAAACGTCATTGGATTATGAGGAAATGGAGACAATCTTATGTGATTGTGAAAGTATCATGAATTCTAGACCTTTGACATATTTATCTGAAACTTCTTCAGACCTAACTGCTATTACTCCAAATATGTTTTTACATGACTTAAAAGAAATTGGAGTTCCAGATTGTGACCATGTAAATACAAAAAGTCTTAACAAGAGAGTACGTTATCGACAACACCTGAGAGAAGCATTGCGAAAAAGATTTAGGATTGAGTATTTAGGACAATTAGCTTTAAAAAGTAAGAAAAACGGCAGACAGTTGAAAGTTGGAGAATTAGTACTGATTGAAGTTGAAAATAAAAAAAGAATTGATTGGCCAATAGGACTGATAGAAAAGACTATCATTAGTAGAGATGGAGTGTGTAGATTAGTGCAATTGAAGACTGCTTTTGGAAGTTTATTGAGACCAATACAAAGACTATATCCTCTTGAAATGCAAGAAGAAACCATCCAAGAACAATTAAAAGAAAAGATTAAACCAAAAGTGACAAAAACCAATGAACATGAACTACACCTGGAAGAAGATAATGTGACAAAAATAAAATAAAATTGTGACATATTCAAGAAGTGGCAGACAAATTAAGCTTCCACAAAAATTTGTTGATTAATCTTTTAACAATATACTATTTTTTAATGTTTTGAGTTAAACCATAACTCAAAAGGTGGGAGTATGTTGTGAATGCAATAATATAATACTCTATGACAATCCTCTATGGAAAAAAAAGAAAAAGAACATTATATAAATTAACAGATGATTTGTAATTGTTTTAGTTTTTTCTCAGTTCTTTGTTTAGAGTTTTGTTTTTAAGAAAGATGTGAAGTAATAAATAGTGTTTAAATATGAAATAAGTTTTATTACCAGCATAATTATATAAATATGACGAGTGTTCCGCCTGTAGCGGCAGTGTCAAAAGTTTATAGAAACAACAAACGTATCACACTATTGAAATGAGTCTTTTTCATTTGTGTCTATTTATTTATTTCCAAGAGATTGCAGTTTTGGACTATAGCCACTAGGTAAGTCTGTCAGTCTCCTATCTAGTCCAAAAATTCCTAAATAAGCTTTAAGCTCTACTAGAACTAACCTAAATATATAAGCCTATATATATATATATATATATATATATATATATATATATATATATATATATATATATATATATATATATATATAAATATATATATATATATATATATATATATATATCCTATCATATATTATTTTATAATACAATACATAAATAAAATTTCAACAAGTATATTTTACAATCCATTGCCTGTGAAGTCCCTTATCACATCGTACGCATAGAGACTGTAATCGTTTTCTAGTACCAGAAAAATTAACTTTCATTGAAAAACAAAATTCGAAGACAAATTAGGATTTCATTGAAATAATACTAAATAAGTAAAAGATATTTTACACTAAATAATAATATAATCCATAAAGAAAACGTACACTTGATCACTGTAATACTTAATACAATAAACAATTTGAACAATGAAAACATAAACAAGCACAAACTGTCATTAAGATGCTTGTAGCTGTCTAAATATCGTCCTTGTTCATCAGCGTATGCATGTGAAAGAATAACCATTTTGTTCTACATGAAATAAGCTTTATTATGGTAGTAATAGTAATGCGACCTGTAGAGTTTAAAAAGAATTTCAATGGTTTGAAATTCCGAGCCTATATCTCAGCCCCTTGTCTTTTTCAATTGCTATTCAGAGAATCAATATATTGGCTTATAGTCTTAAAAGGGTTAATCAAAAACTAATACAATAATTATAATGAACCAATCTGATGTAACATACTTACACACAAAATGGTTCATATCCTTCCTGTAAACCACATGTTGTGAAGAACTTCAAAGTATTTACATCTTGGCCATAAGTGAGCCTAGCTTTTTGCCCAACTCCTAGTGTACAAGCAGGCACAAATCCTTCTCCTTGAACATCTGCAAAAGTTGTTTCTCCACCAAGAGCATCCATCAGTAACTCTCCATTCAGTGAAAAACCTTAAATAAATACAAAGTTGCTGAAAGAACAAGAATATTGGCAAAGGATCAATTACTAAATATTGTTACATTTTTTGAAAGTTTACTTTTGCAAAATAAATTTATAGAAGGCACAAGAAAATCTTACACCGATGAAATAAATCCATTTACCAATTAAACGTCATCCTAATCTAGTTATAATTTAGGACATGATGCTAATAATTAAAGCAGTATAAGCAATTTTTATTCAGTAAACCAATACTTTAACAATTCATTTACATAATAATCACTTCTTAAAGTATGTTGTTAACACATCTGTTTAAATATTTAAATTTATCTTAATAACTATTTCAAAGTCGCTGTTTTGTACTAATTTCACATGTACTGATATTAGATTTCATGTTTACTTACAAAGACTTCATATTGTATAGAATGAAGTTAGATAAATACAAAAAAGATCATACTTTAAAAAATAAGTTTTCATAGGTTGTTAACAAAACAGAAACATAATTAATGATAAAAAAAAAACTTTCATTTAATTAATAAAGAAAAGCACTTTCTTTTCTTGCACAGTTTGATTAGAAAATATATTTTTGTGATGCTCTTCACTCTGTCAAAAGCCTTTTCTGATAGTCTTTATTAACTAAAGATAAAGAACAATAATAATAAAAACCCTTTATGTGATATCTACTTAGGCATTAGATATCTAGCAAATAGTGCAAAAAAGTATATCTTGCATGTATGAAAAAATAAAACACATATCATAAAAGGAAAATATTTTCTTTTTTCATATTAAAAAAATATCAATAGATAAAAAATATGTTAATAAAAATTCACAAAATTAAAACCAAGACAAGTCTAAGATGTAAGTGAATACTTAGGCAGTAGCAGAAACATTAAGCAATAATAAAAACTGATCAAAAACAATGTTCAAAAAGTATTTTCAAAGAAAAAATCGATAAGCAAGAATAAAAATGTATTAAAAAGCTTTGGTTCAAAAAGTATTTTAAAAGCATTAAATAAAGCAAAAAAAAAACTTACTTACCATAATTTGTGGCTACTCTATATTAGTATTATGAAATAAAATTAACACTCAATAAATTTCTAATGTTACAGAGTTGAAGAGCAATGAATTAATAAACACTGAATAGGTAAACAAACATGGAGAATATGAAAAAAATTATATGGTCACTTTAAATGCTGACTTCTTCATTCAGTACTGCTTTCTAAAATTCTTTTACAGTTTATTTAAGATTTGATTTAAACAGTGAAAATGCTTTAATAGTATTAATATAAATAGTAATAATACAGTAATGTTACCTTATTTAAACAACAAAATTAAATGAAATATAATCTGTGCTGTCTCTCGCTCTCTCTTACTATATATATACTAAATTAAAAATATTTCAAAAACAAGAATAGTTTTAATACACATATTATTCAAAGCTTTTTGCTGCTAAAACAGTACCAGCATCTTCAGGAAAAATAATTTTGTAACAAAGTATTTTTACAAGAATTTTTGTAAAAATACTTTCTTATATAATTATTTACCCTGAAGATGCTGGTACTGTTTTAGCGGCTTAAAAGCTTTGAATAATATGTGTATTAAAACTATTCTTGTTTTTGAAATATTTTAAATTTATTAACTATGTTACAAGAAAACATATCACCATGTTTAATATATATATATATATATATATATATATATATATATTATAAAAATATATATGTTTACCACTCATACACACACACACACACACACACACACACACACACACACACACAACCTGTTGAAAGACATTTTTTTAAATTGTGTCTGAAGTGTGTACAGATTGAATTCATATGCCATGTTGTTTCTAGCAGAATTCTAAATAAGATGCTTGTTCAAGAACTTTAATGTCCTTAACAATCTTTTTCTAAATCATGGGAATCTGTTTCCATTGATGTTTGCATGATAAGGCAATTCTTACCTAATGTTGGCGCATTTGGCACTTGAAGTTCTTTTTGCTCCTTCATGAGGAGTCTTGGAACCATTTTTGCAGATGCAATTTGGTAAAGTTTCTATGTTAAAATTTTATGACATGACCAAATAATGTCCTGATTTCTTATGCACTATTAAATGGTGAGTTACATGATTACAGATTGAATAACAACAAAGTGCTTATGTTTGTTATTCATTTTGAATTTTTGAATGTTGATGATATCCCTTGATTTAAAATATGTAAAACCCTCATAACCCTGTGTACTGCTCCATACAGGGCTTCTTTTAAGCCTCCTAAGGCATTTCCCACATTAAAGCAATTAAATACTACAGTGTTGCTCTACACAATAGCAATATTCAAAAGCAATAGCTGCTTTTTTACTCTTGCAATACTTAGCCAAGCGCTGACTGTGGGTGTTCACTTAACTTGCTCTAAATGATAAAATTATGAAATAAGATAAAATTCTTATTGTTTCAAAAGAATGCTGCTGTGTAAATAGCACACAAATTTAAACTATACATGGTGCAGATGCAATTTAAAATTTGAGACTGTGTTTAGGAAGCTGTAAAAAACTGTAGTTTGTTGCTAAAAAATGTTTTACTACAAACAAAAATGAATTAGTATATTTTTCTAACATTTCTATCATCAGAAGGTAAATGAACAACTAAATTAGATTTTAATTTGATTTTGAATAAAGCTAATTATTTAACAATAAAAGTAATACAAACTTAAAATACATTTATTAAATCAAATGCCATTCAATGACTAAGTCATCATCATCAGTGATTAGAACTACACATTACAATTAATACAATATTTTATTTGGAAAGCATAGTTTTAATCACTGATATTAATGATGACTTGGTCAGTGAAATGTGTTTACTTTATGCATGAATTTATTGTGTTAGTTTTACTATTAAGTAATGAACAATTAAGTTGTACACTTCTAAAGATGATGTATGTACAAAAAAAATGTGCATTAAGATTTTGTAATTAACTTATTTTTATTTATAGCTAACGGTTTAAAAAAATATATATATTATAGTATTATTAGTACATTATTTAATGAGATAATTAAAATAACAACCTCTTACTTTTCAATAGGATCAATAATATTGAAATATTATTATTGTGTTTACCACTTTCATTTTATGGTTTTAAAACTGAGATATAAAACCTATATTAAATGTAATTACATATATATTAATTTACTAAAAATACTTGAACATATATTAGTATGTTACACCTGTCAATAGTAGCACTTATTTTTTGATTATTGAATATGGCTGTATCAAGAGATGTGCCTCATTGTCAACTCAAACATTGTCTTGACAATTGTCAAGAGATAATTGATTCTTGTCAATTGACAATCGGACACGTCTCCTGAAACAGCCGCCCTCAATAATAAAAATAATAAGTGCTACTATAGTGTAACATACTAATGCTCATGAATTTTTAATGAAAATCTAGTGGTTTAAGTGAAGATGGAGTAAAATAGTATTAACTTATGTTTAGTTTAGAGTGCCTTTGAAACCTATAACTAATTTACTGTCCTCTTTTGAAATGCTTGCCCTTCATTGGTTTATTTTTATTTTGCAACTACCTGAAAAGCAAAATGTCATTTTAATAAAGCTACTAAAAATTTATCAACTTAAATTTTGTGAGATTTTAAATTGTATCATACTTGCTTATTTCACACTTCCCTCATGTTAAATATGTTGACAAAGTGTTCAAGGAAAAACAAATCTTGTAAAATTAATAACAAAATATATGAAGGAGAGATTTCTAAAAACATCATTTCAAACAACAACAGGAAAGTGGGTTACTAACAACAATTTAACATAGTAAAAATAATTAATTAAAAATTTACTATAAAAAAGTTTATATATTGACTGTATATATAGTAAACTTGGAGCTATGGTTTTTGGTAGGTTAGGAATAGTCACTATAGATGGTTAAAAATATAATAACTATCGTAAATTATTACATGTATTTAATAAATTTAAAGGTGCAACAATTTTAAATACGAATTAGAACGATATTTGAAAAGTATTCAATGGGAATTACCATCATACTTAAATGTACAAGTACATTAATGAATTGATATTTGAAATACATTAAATGAGATTAACTTTGTAAGTAAGCAGATGTATACTGTATGT
Source organism: Prosapia bicincta (assembly GCA_036971475.1). Taxonomy (NCBI): domain Eukaryota; kingdom Metazoa; phylum Arthropoda; class Insecta; order Hemiptera; family Cercopidae; genus Prosapia; species Prosapia bicincta. Next base: position 39,914,746 of record JBAIZL010000001.1, read on the forward strand.
AATTGATATTTGAAATATATTCAAAGGGTATCATATATGTAAGTAAATGTATTCTGAATTGGTAATTGAAATATGTACTTAGCACAATCTTTGTAATGAAATGTATATTCAATTATTTGAAATATATCTAATGACATTATTTTGTAAATAAAAGTATATAAATACAGACCATAGCATGGGGAACCTTTATGAGACATTCTTCATATGCTCGAAAATTTGAAACAACTCAAACAAACTTTACCATACGCCAATGTATATCACAAAGCAATATGTTATATTATGTAATGGATTTAAATAGGTCATTATTGTGACAAACTGTATGCTTTGTGAATCTCAAGCAACTGCTTTATATGCTAAAAATTGGTACACAGCTAAGAGCATGTTCAAACTATGAGTCAATAACTGAGTGAGTTTTGTCAACTGGGATGACATTATATAAAATTATTATTATTATCAAAGCATTTGGCTACAAGCCTGAAAGTAACTGCTGGAGAAACAAACCATATGTTATAGAAAGCTTTTAGATAGAGGTGAATCTATTTACAAGGATCATCAAGCATACCATGTCTTACAATTTGTTTTTATCCTCACTGATTGCTTTCTTAGACTTTGAAGAATCAATGGGTGAGACAAGGCTTCTGGCACAACACTGAGAGAAATGGAAACAAATATTAAAAGCAACAAAATCACTACTAAACCAATCGATTAAATAAAAACTATATCACATATAATGAAATAAATAAAGAAATGGGTGTTTTTGCTATAGGTTAACTCTTCTCTGTATTATAGCAGACATTTCCTTCAATATTCAGGAATCATATCGAAATTGTTAAATGCATTAGCACAGTGGACATTGGTTATGATACATGGAATAAAATGAAAGAATTAAATAACGTAGACACAGACTTAAAAATCAATGGAGAAAGAAATAGCCTGACACTAAGTAAATTTATTAAACCTAACAATTACTAAAAAATAAATATTGTTGAATACTTAATAAATAAAATCTCATCCAAATTATTACAAGAATAGCCATCCACTATAATCATGTAGCACAATACAAAATTACACCTTACTATCAAATTCATAAGATATCAACAAATAAAGAGAAAGAAAAAAAGTCATATATAAAACATTTACAAATAATTGATACTGTACTTGATAACTATACATAAAATGAAGTAATAAAATAATCCAAAATGCTTAAAATCCAAAACTGCTCGCTATGAAAAAATGGCCATTACTCAAACTGAATGTAATATCAAAGAAATCATCAAAAAAACTTAAACATTAACTCAATATTAACCCCACATTTATAGAAGTATAATTCAACAATACACCATAATGTAACTACACAAACAGGATGTTCAAGAATTATTCAACCAAACTCAACCAAGTGATTCCTCAGGTCAAAATAATCAAAAATCTCATAAAGTATAGTCCAACCTTACTTAAATTTCCACCAGTCTGTATGTTTACACAAAAAATCATTTTAAATTTAATAACTCAAAAAAGGATACATTTATGAAAAATGTGTAAGAGTTGTATGCCTTACTTTTAGATTAAATTTTGAGTATTTTGATAGGACAAATAGCAATGTAGTAATAAAGGGTTTTCGGAGCACTGCCCTTTTGATATAAGTGACAAATCAAGATATTATAATTATTGGTGCTTCATAATTTGCTGATTATAGTTCCATACTTTTAACACCTGAAGTAACATTGTTTATATTGTATTAGAGATTAAGGCCTTTTCAAATGCTGCATTTGCAGAGATCTATGGTAAACTATGTATGGGCCTCCCAACAGTAATGCTACATTAGCTACAATATGAAGATTTTGTACGCAGATCACTTCTCCCATACCGGACACTAAACAGGCTAAAAGGTTTTATCTCATTACATAATCGCTCTTTTAAAATTTAAATACATTTTAAAATACTCAAGCAATTTATTTAGTGTTTATAAATAGGTTTTGTTAGGTTACATTACATAAAAAAGTAAAATGATATTTTTAGCTGCAACATACATACAATACATCTAAACAATCTCTACAAATAGACAATGACTACATTGACTTATTTAAAATAAAATGTTCTCTGAGGCCCATCTTAATTTTGATCACTAGATTTATTGAAATGTGTTAAGTCTCTTTATATTGTATTAAATAAAATCCACAACAAAGGGCGGGTTATTTCTGATGTTAATAACTATTGAGAGATTGTAGTGATCAGATGATTACAAAACAATAATAATAACTCAATTAGTGAACTTTTAGGTGAAGGAAGATGATCAGATTAACATTCATTTGTCCGCCACTATTTGTTCTAGCACAATAACCTTTGTCCCAAAATTATTATCTAAAATAAGCTATGATTTGCTATTACTTATACATTTTTCATACAAATTGCTGTTTTTTTGTGTTGTGGTATTAAGCTTTCAAAATTTTTAATGTCTGCATTTTGAAACTGGAAGTAGTATATTTCTGAAGTTTTTTAAAGAACCACTCTTGTTTGAGATTAACTGTTACAAATTTTAATACTTTGTATGTGTGTGTGTGTGTGTGTGTGTGTTAGTATATGAGAGAGAGAGAGAGAGAGAGAGAGAGAGTGTGTGTGTGTGTAAGAGAGAGAGTTAAATATTAAAAAGGTTTAGGTACTTCTTATAAATACAGATCAACAATAAAGATATTTAAACATTTTTGTTTATTGGTTGTTTTCTTATTTTATCTAAAAGAAAATACAACCTGGTAATAGTCTTACAAAATATTAGTTACTGATTTTACTGTATTTAAAACGGCAAATGATATTATTATTTCGTTTATATTTTACAAGTAATGTAAAAATTGCTGTAATTTTAAAAGTTTGTAGTCCTGGGGAAGTGTGAATTCAAACATGTATGATATCTCTGATTAAAAAACATGTAGTACTTTGTTTACGAAATTTCTGTGTGGTGATTTGAAGTAAACTTACTGATTGTATGGTCCATTAGGTCAAGAAAGACTCCCACAACGTCTCCCACTTGCCATTGGCGGCCAAATGATTCGGCCGTTCCTAGGTATACCTTCTCTTCCTTTGAAATCAAAACAATATTGACAATCCACAAACCATTCCCACTGTTATATTATTAATTTTGTATCCAATTATGTTGGTTAAAAGTTTGCATTCTTGAACAAGTACAAAGTTCTGTTATGTTTAAAGACCTTTTTTATTTGAAAGCAAATTATGAACATGAAATTAGGATTAGACACAAAATACATTAATTGATGAAAATTAAGTGAATAAACTTTAGATTATTTTCCAAATATTTTGAAAAGTAACTTTCTTTAAATGTCTAATTGGATTTATGACTTGTCAAAGTTTACTTTAGACGGCAAGCCTGAACAAATAATGATTGTGACATGGTATTATATCGAGCTTCAAGAGCAGTCAAAAACAGCAGTAGTGGAGGTGATAAGTGACATAGGAAAGGAATAGACTTATATATTGCACCAGTGAACCATTCAATATCAACTGCATTATATATAACATTTTTACTAAATTCAATATTTTGCTGTATATTATTCCTAATTCCTAATTTAAAAACTAATTAACTATTCTATTTTCAAAGGTAACAATCACAAACAGTAATATTAAAAATATTATTATTTTAAATTGTAAAGAATGTTTATTTAATAACAATTTAAATAACAATTGTAATAAGGACAATTTAAATATCAATTAACATACACAAACAATCTTTTGAGAATAAACAAATTTCAAGATCAGAAAATCAATAGCCTGATTCCAACCACAGCAGAAAAGGTATTAAGAACACTTCTCAGGAAAACAAAATTGTAAAAACCAAACCTTTAACATGAAGATAAAACCATAATCAAATTTATAAAAAAACTGTAACAAAATTAACATAAAAATTTTAGCAGAATGGTATATAAATTTCACAAAACCTAAACCTACATAACAATTAGATTTGCTACATCTGAAAACAAACTCATAAGACATAGTGGAGAATTTAAAGTATGAGTTTTGAATAAAAGAAGTTTACAGGCATATTTTACCCTAAAAAACAAAAATTATATACTTAAAAAGAATTTCATATTTAACTTCAAATTTTATTTTTTCAACTGAAAGATCTTAAAATTTATTTTGACTGATTAATAATTGTGATAATAATAATTAATATTTTGACTGAGAGTTAATAAAAGTGTAAAAAAGTATTGAAATACCAAATATTAAAAATGAATTATTGGAAAACAAACAATTAAACAATTATTCAAAGTAATGAGTTGAAAGAAGGCTATATTACTGAAAGAAAAGACATTTATTGAAATGGGAAAAATATTATTTTAATTATATGTGACAGCAGTACTGAACAATCAGAATTGGACACTGGTGGAACAGAAAGTCTGGAATAGGCCAGGTTATTACTTTGAACATTATGAGAGAAAGGAGGGGTTTAACTGTCACATCTTGGAGGAAAATCTAAATAAACAAGTCCTTAAAGTTCTTATTTTAAAAAATGGCTTTGCTTTGTTATTGAATGAACATTGATTTGTTCGTAACATTGGTACAGTATTATGAATTTGTGATTGTTATACTTAGTGATTGGGACAATAAAAGTAAATGATAAAAGATTTTTTAAAAAAATAATAGTAACTTATACACTTTAAAATATATGTACTCAAGTCTAAAGTAGGTCTTATTTTGTAATGCAAGAAATTGACAAAGGACACATTTAAAAAAAACTGACCGCTCTGTATTGATGTAAGTACTACTTTAGCTAAGTGTACATTAATTTTCAAGTGAATAATTGTATATTAGTAGCTCAAGATTAAGGTAGAAACAAACAATACAAAAAATATAACATTTAATAAGCTAACTAGAAATCTATTGAATTTTTCAAAAAGTTACCTTGACAAGAAAAAATTGTTTAAAATTTAATCATAAAACATTGACCTACTAATTATAAATTGTTTATGGCCTGATTAGGAATAGGCATTTTGTTTACAAAATTTAGTAATTTCCTACTTTAAGATGTTTCATGTACAAAGTTTGATTTTTCAAATGATTATAAAGAAATTTTCTATCCTTTATAAGAAGAGCAAACTTTTGTGTAAGTAATTAAATTTATATGCTACAAGTCATAATCTCTTTACTTAGAATACAATAATGATGTTACATTTAACCTAGAATATTCAATAATAATTATCATTCCACAGATTTTGGTTTACAAATTTGTATTTTAGTGTGCTTTAGTGAATACTTTATATAATATTGTTTAAATGTTAATAAATTTGATTTACTTTTTAAAATTGCTATAATTACTTTCAATATTGAACGTCTTAAATAATAAATTGTCTTGAACTAAATATTTTGCCGTACTTGGATACTTTAGGTTTTACTCCTTTTAATGCCAGAAGCATGTAATTTATTAATAAAAATATTTTCTTAATTTTTTTTAAAACATACTGTAAAAAAAGTAAATAAAATATGTTAATGTAATGGAATCTCTTAATAGTGACAATATTTGAAGACCTCTTTTTTAGTGTATAATTGATTGATGAATGCATGGGGCTTGTTCTTATAAAAGGAAATGTCAAGTGACTACCAAATAAATACAAAGGCGCTTGAGGTGTTTAGATGAGTTTAAATGAAGCAAAAATGAAGTATCGTTTTCAGTAAAAAATGTGTTTATACTCAATTTGGCTTTATTATTGTACAGATATTTTTAAAACAGGCCTTCAAGGACATTATAATTAGAACAGAAACCAATTCAAGATCTGAATGATGTTTACAATAGCCACTAGATGAAAACATAAAGGAGCTTATTAACCATTTAGTATTAACGTAAATAGAATTGTATTCTAAGAAATTGGTAACACGTAAATATCATTTTAAGGCTACAACAAACAGCTTAAAGTGATTTAATTGACTGATTTTTTAAACTAGAAGATCCCTCAAATACATCAGATGAAAATGGCAAGGCTAGGACAGTCTGAATACTATATACACAAATAATTTATAAAATAACTTTAAAACAGCTCATATATTGACAAATTTACTGTCATCAGTTTCAAAATTTACCAATCAATTTTAAAAAGAATAATTTTAAAAGGATATTAATAAATAAATATTTGAAAAAAATGCTTCTTGAAAACAAGAAACAAAATTCAAATTTCTTTATAAAATTGTAAATCAATGTAAGGTTACTACAGTGGATTGAATTTAGACTTTCATATGACAAATTTATTTAAATTCAATAACAGGTTTAGTATATACAGTTTTCCTAAATTTTTGTAGCTCATAAAAATGAGAATGAGAAACAAAGGCTGATACACATATATTTCTAAATATGTTTCTTGTTTGAGTTAACCTTTTTTTATGAATGAATGGAGAGTTTAAAAAAAATTTTTTTTTCTTTAAACATATCTCATTTATATACAACAATGTTTAAAGGGATTTAAGTTTTTTACACCTTATAGAAATGTATACATATTATTATAAGTATTTGTATAGACCTACTATACAATTTTTGTATTGCTTTTAAAATGTATGATTTCTAACAAAATCACAAATGAATAGAATGATATATGAAAAGGAGGGATGGTAAATCAAAATGCAAAAAATAACTGCAAACATGTGTGCTGAGAGCACTTGTATTTGTACTCACTGATGGTTTTATCATACAAGTCAAGGAAACAACCAACGATATCACCGACTTGATATCGTCGGCCAAATGTCTCGGTCCCGCCCAAGTGTATCTTGAGTACCTGACCCAACCACAGGCACCAATAATTATATTTTAAAGCATAAAATCTTATGATGGTTTTAACAATAAACATTAGCCTTAATAAAGAAAGACACATCTGTAATTATTATGTTTACAACATATTTATGAAGAGAATTTTTTTTATTTCTCTAAGAGTATTAAAACTGAAATTGACAAAAGATGAATAGAATATTTATTTACAATTTTGAACTCATGCAAATAAATATATTATAATGTATTTAATCCTTCTAGATAAAAAAAAGTTTAATGACTTGAAAGCGAGTCCACATATGCAACAACATTGCATAATGACATTTCAGTGTACAACATAATTTTATGATTTTATTACAACAGGACATTGGAAAATCTATTGCACTAATAATAAACAGCTATGTATAACAGATTATTGAATAGTACAGTCTCATGCATAGAATGTCGAATATCTCCTTTAAAACATTCTGAGATCCCAATTGGTTAATTGTTATTGCTGCTTTCTCTGAAACTGTTTATCTAATTTAAAGGAGGATATTATTTACAAGTAATAATTATTATTTATCTAATATTTATCCATGGTTCTAAAATATATTTAATCTCATGAATTTTGTAGTCAATTACGTTTGATGAAACTTAATTAAACACTTTTACATTAGTTTATAACTATCCGAATTTTAACTTTTTTTGTAAATTTGTAAAACTTACTGAGACAGAACGTTTTTCATTGCTCCGTGGCGATTTTCATCTACATCTAAATTTTCCACTTGGAGCTGTTGTTAGGTTAAGCAGTGACGGTTTTAAAGGCAGGTTTTCAATAGTGTCAAAGAGTATGTGTGAATTGTATTGGGTTTGTTCGTTTAATATGTTTGTATTTTGTATTTTTGTAAATTTCATATTGTTCTAGTATGTTGAGATGTGGTCCTTTTTTTGTTGATGTATAAGATTTTTTGGTTATGGTTAATGTCCGTGTATTTGTGCCCTGTTTCTTTTAAGCGATTGGCGAATGTTGAGTCAGTTTTATGTTTGGGTGATTTTCGAGAGTCAATGAACACATTAACACCGACTCAGCATTTGCCAATCACCTAAAAGAAACAGGGCACAAATACACAGACATTAACCATAACCTAGAAATTTTACACATCAAAAAACAAGGACCACATTCCAACACACTGGAACAATATGGAATTTACAAACACACAAAAACATAAAATACAAACATATTAAATGAACAAACCCAATACATGTCACACATATTCTCTGACACTATTGAAAACCTGCCTTTAAAACCGTCACTGCTTAACACAACAACAACTCCAAGTGGAAAATTTAGACACTGACGAAAATCGCCAAAGAGCAATCTCAGTAAATTTTTAGAAATTTACAAAATAAATTAAAGTTTGGATAGTCATAAACCAATGTAAAAGTGATTAAAATATTTAATTCAACACATATTCATAGTTCCATATTCCCAAGTTTGTTAATTATTTTTTTACAATAAAAATATTGAAAAGAACCCCAATACCACAAAAATAATCAAAAATAACAAATAAGACAAGTTACTTAAGATTAAACCCTTATGTACATTTCGATGACCATGTCATCATCATCAGAGGGTCTTGTTACAAAACACAATCTAGCACACAAGAAGTTACAAACTAGAATGATACCCTTCTACTACAAACTAGAGGTATCATTCTAGTTTGTAACTTCTTGTGTGCTAGATTGTGTTTTGTAACAAGACCCTCTGATGATGATGACATGGTCATCGAAATGTACATAAGGGTTTAATCTTAAGTAACTTGTCTTATTTGTTATTTTTGATTATTTTTGTGGTATTGGGGTTCTTTTCAATATTTTTATTGTAATATATTGTACCACTGTGCTCTTGATATTGTGAATTATTTTTTTAACAATAATAACATATTTCTTTTTAACATTCAACTACTATAGTTGTAAAATATTCCAAAAATTCATCAAAAGAATTTTGATGTAAAATGTATAATTAAAAAAATAGATATTATATTAGGGATAAACGTATCTAGCAAAACTATTTTCAAACAATATTTTTTAATAAATCATAGTGTAACTTCTTCAATTTATTTTATGTTCTGAAAAAAAGCCCTTTTATTTTCCCCTGATTATATATAATACTAATGTGCAAATATCTTTATGTAACACTGAAAATCTGACAAACAATAGCACACTTTGATGACATGCTATGGTATTATGATGTTATGGTGTACTATGCTATTTGAACAAAATACATGATCGATTTGAGGTCTAATATGTTGTAGCATACATATCTTGCAATTAATTGTAAGAAATGTATAATTATACATTTCTTACAGGTTAATTGCAAGATTTTTAAAACTTAGAAATTTCATTAATACATTTTAATAAATTATAATTTTTACCAATAACATTTATTTTATTATGTATATATGAAATGTAAACAGTAATATATGCGAAAATAACTTGATTTTGCTCTGAAACATCATAATGACTTTTTGAAATATAAACATATTTTTCATTGTTCATGCATGAAAACAATTTACTTTCTTTTATAAATCTGAAACAACTATATGAAAAGGTTTGTTGCATATTTTATAAAACTGGCGAATGAGTTTCAACGGTGGATAAACATATTTTCAGTCCTAGTTTATAAAATATTTATATTTATGGCCTATTCTATTACTATTGTACTCATGGTAATCATTAAAGATGGTATTTTTAGTTCTTGTTTTACGACAAGTTTCCGTTTTTAGGTGATGTGTAGTATAAACATGTCTCTTAAAATAAAAACCATTTAAGTCTTCTGTTGTGAAATATAGATATTCAGTGGATTTATTTTACTGCTTTTAATATGAAGCTCTGATTGCCACAAGTTCTTGCCATATTACTAAATGAGATTCAATAGGGCTGAAGAAGGAAATGTCTCCAGCCAAGGCAAGAGATGTCCAACTAGTGTGATCATCACATGGAAAACAATATGAAAACTACCATGTTGCCAATAAATTAAAGATAGCACCAATGGAATATGTCTTCATCACTTAAATATACTGGATTAAAAAGGGCTAACTAGAGCAATTATTTTGAAGGAAATGAACATAAAAAATCCAGCCATGGAATATAAAAAACTATGTAAATCCAAAAACCTCTTGTTTGGAATATTGCTTTGTGTAGCTATAAAGCTATGATAATGGTTATTAAAAAAAAAATATTAAAAGCCATTGAATAGCTTATTGGATTGAATAGCTTATTCAACGGCACTTTGGCTGAGAAAAATGACAAATTTAAGGTGGAAGAAACTAGTGGCAAATAAAAATTGTTAGTAAGTATTGAAGATAGAAACATTACAATGACGGATATTATTTTATGGACTGATCATATAATGAGACATAAAACCTTATTGAAGATATTATTTGAAAGAATAAAAGGAAAAAGTATCCCAGGTCAACTGAGAAAGAAATTCATGGAACAGATAATAGATAATAGATTGCAACAAGTTGCTGTCAGATGAAAAGGATGGTAACATGAAGATGCATTTGGAAACCCTGGGTTCTGAACCAGTGGATTAACAACAAACCATGACTTCTAATAAAATATGAACTTCACTAAATGTTTGCTGGCTACTTTAACCTTTAATGGTTTTTCTGACAGGGTGAAATGTAACCTGTATCACTTTTTGACATTTATTTTTATGCATAATCTTGTAGCAATGTGTAGCTGCCGCTCATAACTAGCCTGATCACAATCCATCAGACTTCTTACATCCTAGTACAGTTGTATTATGCAATGAACCTTCTCCAATTCAGTTTCTTGTACTGGTCTTGCAACAAAAAGGCATTCTTCTGAGCAACAAATTTTAAGTTGCATTCAGAAAAATGCCAGATATTGGTTCAAATTTATATATATTTTTCTAATTATGTTTTCACAGACCCTAGCCCTAAGCTTGTTCAAGCCTAATTTATATTAATCTGGTCTGATTATTGTGTTATTTGGAAGGGATGAACTTTTTTTGCCAAGTCATTAGCTGCTTTACTTTCTAAAACCAATATGAATCCATTGCATTGTCCATTAATTATTAAATGTTTGGAATATAAATGTCATTTTTTATGACCTTGACATGTAGTGGCTTATAGTACTTAATAATGTTACAATCTGGATTTTGGCTTTGGAATTAGCCTATATGAGCACAGTTAACTAGAATTTATAAAATAGTATTGTTCAAAAAATTAAACTTCTGAGGATTGATGGTGAAACGTCACTGTTCTTTAGATCTAACAAAGACTGGCATGATTATATGTGAGGAAACTTCAGTGTGGTGAATGCTTGGTTCTTTGAAGATAACTAATTAATTTTCCAGATATTTTACAGTTGGAAACATTGACTTTTTTGTATTTTAAGGGTGTTGTGCTTGGTTATAGTTTCACCATATTCAAGTATATGTTACAATAGTACGGCCAGAAGGGTTCCAATTTGCTTCATAAATACATCTTGTTGTGTTGTTTTGGCATATTACCTGCCAATTATGCCATACTGGCTAAAATTAGTACACCATTTCCAAATTCCAGAAAAATATAATTATCATGTCTCGGATGTTTTCAAGTTTGTCCTCTTTTAACTATCTTTACAGTAAACCCCATTGAGAAGACCTATTTCTAAAAGTATTTTTGATTTCTTTAGGACAATACCAAAAAATTACAACTATCATGAAAAACATGCAAAAATTGTTTAACACTCATCACACTACATATGAAATATGCTGACGCAGAATTAGTTTGTAGAAATAAATTTCCAATTTGTTTAAACCTTTATTAAAATATAAATTTTTGCATGTACATAAGGATGAAAACAAAAATTAAACATATTTTTGTTCGGTATTTATATATTTTGTACAGCCTAAAAAATTTCAAAATGGTTTTTTGGTATAATAAATTTAGAAACATTTGTCTGGGTGTATTATGAGGTTAAAGTACACAAGTTTTACAATCGTAACAATAATATACCAAATACCTAAATTCAACAGTTAATGGAACACACAGAATGCCAAAACAAGGTCACAGTTCATTCATGCTGTTATAAGTGCCTAATGGGTTCCGAGAATTCATGTTAAACAAGTAAGTACAGTAGATCCTCGATATTCACAGTTGGTAAAATTACAGCATTTCCTACTAATATCTATCGTATTTTAAAATGAAGAGAAGAAAGATAGTATAGTTACTGGATAATGTAAGTTATAGTGTGGATAGTGCAAGTTATAGGATAATGTGTTTTCACATCGCTGGAGGAAGTAATTACCGAACCTGTGCTTATCTCAAATAAAAAAGATGAAAAAATGTAGCGCCGAAGTTGAATCTGTTAGTGAAATTCTATGCTTAGGGAAACAGTTAGCAGCAGGCATTACTGAAATTGATCCTTCTCTGGAAGAAACACTATCGCCATATAAAGAAGTGTGTAAAAAAAAAAAATTAAAACACAAAGTAAAATAACAAGCTTTTTAAAATTAAATTAACAGTGTTTAAAAGATTATTTGCCTAAAATTAGGTGTTTAAAAATTTAGTGGATAGTGTTCAACAATGAAGAATAAGTGTGTGTGAGTGTGCATATATAATAGAATTTTCATGTTTTGGGATTGGAGGAAAAAGTACCGGTAAGTAAACAATAAAAAATAAGTTTATAATTATGTAGTATGTAAATATACCATACTCTATTATAAATGTACAGTATAGTTGTAATTAATGTTACCATTTTTCAAGTGGAATGTATACAGTTGGTTTCAGTATTCGCGGTTTCACTATTCTCAGTAAGTTCGGAGAATGTAACCATCACAAATAATGAGAGATTACTGTATCCATAACGGCTGCCCGTTTCTATGATACCAAATTTCTAACAAAAAGCAATTGACTAAATATGATTAATCAGTTTAGGTGTTAGTTTATACCATGCTGACATTATCCAGTACTCTATTTGACATTTTAAAAACTTTAGTAGGATTTACATGCTGCAATTTTGTACAAATTTCTTTATAGATATTGGTTTGTACAAATTGTCCAAAAATCTGTTTTATCAAGATATCCTGTACTACTCCTACTAAAGGTTAAAATGAAAATAAGATAAAGTGATTTGCAGAGAGGTTGCAAGAAAACAATAACTGTATAGCTGTTTACTCATAAGCTGCTGCGTAATCGATCGACAGAAAACCAAAACCTAGCCCAATTCAAAAACATTGGTCTTTGTAGTGTGTGTCGCATCAAAGGCCATCGCTAAGAAATTGCACTCGTTATATAAGACAATTTGTTCAAAACTTGATGTAAATGATCTGGTTAATATTACAAATCAAATAAAATAATATTTATAGCGGGCTTTCAGTCTTGTCACATCTTTATCATTGTAATATAAATACTATACTTCATATTATAATGTGTCTGTGGAATGGTCTTTTGGTTCCTCTACCCTTCCTCTGCCTATGCCTGCCCTTCGAGGTCGCGCGCCAGTTTACAATTTTACAGAATAAGTAAAATGTCTACCTTACTATATTTATTTGTGTAAATATGGCTGGGAATATCACTTGGAAATTGCGCAAGCAAAGTAATGAAATCTGTGCCATTTCAAAAACCACAATTGTCATTAATTTTTGATTTCATAAAGTAAAAAAAATGCAAGAATAATTCTGATCTTTCAAGGAAAAATAATGTTCTCTATTTATATAATACAACCTACTATCCAATCAGAAACCTGCATATATAGTAGTCCTTAGTATATAAACCTATCTGAGGACATGCTACAATAACTCTTTGAAAATATAACTATATTATGCCACACAATTATAAGATGTTATTTTTCCACTTAAGATATATTCATTGATATTTAATTTTTAGATTTTGCAGCAGTTGTAATGTTTCCCAAATAATGAAAACCATTTTTTAATTCACAATACTTAACATCAGAGGAAATAAAATTATTACACACTGATGAACTTTCCTAAAAGTAACATTTGTACTTATTATGTGAGAACAGAAGTTTCAGAATGTCCTATAGTTTCAACTCTGGCTGTAACTGACATGAGAATTAATTTGTTATGATGTGAATAGAGAGGATATGGATAGAAGATAAGGGTGAGAGTTAGTGATATGATAAATAAGACTTTAAGGTGGTTATTTTAGTTTTCATTTTAAAGTACAGTAAACTCCCGATTATCCGTGGGCGGATTAACCAGTTTGCAGATTATCCGGGGTCTGCCATTGTTTTGCAAGTATCTAATTTTTATTCCAATCAGATTCATGTGTTTAAATTTCCAAACGGTGAATTACGACGTAAATACATACAAGGCTTAATAGAAGTTAAGATGAAGAAAATAGATATGTAAATATGTACGTACTAATTTTTACATTGAAAGTGAAGCATCCCGATGCGGGCCAGCGAAATAAAAGGGGCGAGCAGACTACTGTATATTAGAGACAATGACAAAATGCTTGGACGCCTGAAAACCTAATGTGTATCATAAGATTGTAAACAAATGTCAGCTAATTTCGGCTATAAATAGTCTAGGACGTGACATATACATTATCCATGTCTGTCATATACATTATCGATCTTTATGGCTTTGTGACAAAAGTAGGCACTGTGCGACAAAATGGTTCTCAAGAAACTTATATTGCACATTAAAGCTAAATCAATTCTCACAAAAAAACATACGAAAGTAACAGATTTTTTTGTTAAAAAGTGAAAATATTTTGTACATACATACTTACTTTTGACATATACTTACGTACGTATTGTAAATAGTTAGACATAAAAATGTTATAATCCGTCAATTACATCGACATTTTAAATTATTTTCTGTATTTATTTTGTCCTCTGAAGATTATTTGTGAATTGCATTAACTGGGGTCATTATTTGTGTAACTTACATTATATAAATCGATTATCGATCGTTTTGCGTAGTCTTTGTTCATAGCGGATTATCCGGGGAATTCGTTATCCGGCGTTGCCTAGCCACCCTATTCCACGAATAATTGGGAGTTTACTGTATTTGACAATTGAAGGGGTAATTAGGAGTTTAGTATATGAAGTGTTTATATATATCGGTGTTTTATCGGTGTTATTTAGCATGAACAGGTTATATTTAGAACAAGTTTGTAAGGAAACAGATTTAGTAAGACTATATAACAATAATAAAGATACAAAGTAGAAAAAATCTTGATGAAACAAGAAATAACAAATGGAAAAATTTAAGATGTGCTGAGAAAGGTAAAGTTAAAACATTTTTAAAAGCACTGTTAGGAAGAAGTGACCTTTAATAACTTGCAGTATGTAAACTGGCTATTTAATAACACAGGGAAAAATACAAATATTTTAGCCTGTATATCTGTTAATATTTGATTGTACAGTTTATAAACAGGAACTAGTTATGAAGAATATTTTTTTGCTACTTTAAAATCATGCTGACTTAATCAGCAAAAATGTTTGTTGTTTTACAGCATCAAGTATTATTGCGATTACAACTGAATCTTATAAAAACAAAATTTTGAATAGTTGGAAACATTCATTGTATTGAAACTGTTTTTGTGTACACACACTAATGATACTTAGTGTGTTTCAATAATTTTTGTGGATGCAATAGTTTCATTACACATAATTAAAAGTATTTTACAAAATCTGTTAAAACTTTCGTGTTTATTCAGTGTGGTTGATGAATTATCGTTACTGATGCATTCATTTAAAAATTATCTTATCTTCTGGCAATGAATTTCCGAATTTGGAACAAGTACTTTTTATGTGAAGCAAGTAAAAATATCACATAATTATCAGGTTTGTTAAGCCATTTTAAACTATATTTAAATACAACTCCAAAATAGCTTACTCCACACACAACACTCTCAACAAACAATTTAAACCCAACAACAAAATCGACAACATTTACAACACCACTGGAGTTTACAAACTAACTTGCAGTTCATGCCCCAGTTTTTACATAGGCCAGACAGGGAGGTCATTTTACACACGTTACCAAGAACATATAAAAGCACTAAAAAAACAATAACTACCGATCAAACTTAGCCGATCATCTCAACTCCACAAAACATGACTACATAGACATAACATCTAACCTAAAAATTCTTCATAAACAGCACAGAAATAACCAACGCTACACAACCAAACAATACGAAATATACAGGCACTTTTTGACATCATAATTCCTAATACACACAAAATACATCCACTCCACCAAAATATCCCACCCCCACCCTAACCTATATAAACCTTGAGATCAGTTACGGTCTGAGTTGACTAAGGGACACATCTCCCGAAACGGCCGTCCTCAACAAGCAAAGTAAGTGTTACTATAGGCAAGTTTAAAACATTTAAAAGTGTTTAGTGATTACTAGTAGCTCATGCGAAGATGGAATCAATAAATGTTAAAAGGCTCAATTTTAAATTAAGAAATAATAAGCCACTTATAGTGGGTTATGATTAGCTTTAGCTTGGATAATTTGAAACAAAAACTTTTCTTGTTGCATTTTGTATTATATTGGCATATAAAAAAAAGGTTTGATTTTTCAACTTTATAAGATGTTTTGTTCGGATAGTTCGAATCATGTTTAAAGAAAAGAATATGAAATTTTATTAATCATAATATACTCTCAGTATCTTGTAGTACAGTACACTACAGTAAAATAAAAAACTTCGTTGTTTTGCACATCTTGTTTTTATAATCTACCTAGAATGCATTGTCTCACTGAAGAAGGTTAAGAAATATG
The DNA here is from genome assembly GCA_036971475.1 of Prosapia bicincta. NCBI lineage: Eukaryota > Metazoa > Arthropoda > Insecta > Hemiptera > Cercopidae > Prosapia > Prosapia bicincta. Next base: position 39,931,270 of record JBAIZL010000001.1, read on the forward strand.
TAATAGTCAGATCTACTTCAGGGCAGAAATAGTAACATCTGATTTTGTCCTTTTGAGTAAAAATTATTATGATGTCCATTCCCTAAAGCAGGGGTTCTCAACCTTTTAGGCTCTGAGCCCCCCTTCACACTTTGGTGTGAGGTCACGCCTCCCTTTACGGATTAAGTTAATTTAGACTTATATATGATAAATTTAGTTATATTATGTTTAAGTAAAATGACTTTGAACTTAGGCTAGACATACTCTAGTAAGGGTAAGGAATATAAAATCATATTTGCTCAAATACCAATTTTATTTACACAAATCATCGAAAAAATCACAACAAAATATCAATAATGTAACCAGAAAAATGGTCGCTACTTTTGTAGTGCTAGTGTGAGGGCTGACACTGTTTCTCGTTAACTATTTTTTGTATGTTTGGATGAAATTTTGACAAAGAACACCGCAGGTCACTTTCCACATCTAGTCTGGCTCGATATTTAGATTTTATATTAGCCAGGGCTGAAAATCCTGTCTCGCATAGATAAGTTGATGAAAATTGTACAAGCAACTTGACTGCCTCCATTGCTACTTCTGGGTAAACAGGAAGATATAGTAGCCAGAAATCTTCGAGATCCATGTTTGGGAAATCCAATTTAGCTTTGGAATCACATTGCAAGTCAATTGTTTGTTCTTGAATGTGATCAGGAAGTGTATCAATGTTGATTTGAAAGGGGTCTCTTGTTAACTTGAATTCCCAGTTTTCCGAGCTTATATCTGGGAAATAGGCTCCGATTTTGTTCTTCAGAGACAAAAAATGCTCAGATATTAAGTCCTTCATTTCATTTACTAGGTCTTTTGGAAGACTTTGGGTATCATCGAGGAGTTTGTTTAATTTTGGAAAGGAAGAAAAGTTCGGCTGCGAAATGTGCAGGGGGTTGTTGCCAAAGAGCCATCTTCTCAGCAAATCTCTCAATTGAATCATAGTTTTTCAAAGTACTTTTCTGACCTTGTAGCTTTAGGTTCAGAAGATTTATTGTTTCAAAAAAGTCTGACAAATATGCCAGGTAAAAGATAAATTTGTAATCTGTAAATTTCTTGTACAGTTCTTCACTTGAACTCATCAAAAAGATTTCAACTTCTGATTTCAAGTTGAACAATCTTGCAAGCATATTACCTTTGGACAACCAACAAACTTCGATGTGAAAGAGAAGTGTTTCTTGATCACTGTTCATTCTTGACACAACACTCGAAAAAGTCTGGTGTTCAAAGCACTGGATTTGACGTGATTCACTATTTTAACTGCTAAGTTCAAAGCAGCGTTAAGTGATTCAGGGAGAGTCTGGCAAGCCAAAGCTTGTCTGTGGATGATACAATGGGATCCAATTATTTTAGGGTTTTTTTTCTTAGCCAATTCAATAAATCCTGATCGGCAACCTGTCAACGCTTGAGCTCCATCAGTACATACTCCAATAACTCTCTCCCAGGGAAGTTCATTAGATTCTAAAAATGTTTGAAGAGCAGAAAATATATCCATTGCTTTAGTGTTGTTTCAAGATTTTTTGAAAACAGTATTTCTTCAAGGAATTTCTTTTCATCTATATATCTACAGTAAAACAACAACTGCGCTCATTTTGAAATGTCTGTTGTTTCATCGCACTGCAACGCAAAGAATGGGGAGTTTTTTAGCTTTTGCACCAGTTGATTTTTCAAATTAATAGCCATGTCATCAATTCTACATTTGACTGTATCATTAGATAAAGAAATTTTGGCAACTTTATTGTAGCTGTCTTCACCGAGCACAGTACTACAAGCAGTAAGCAAACAAGGTTTTATGAGTGACTCACCGATTGTATGGGGTTTCTTGTTTTTAGCTATCAACAAGGCAATTTTGTAAGAAGCCTCAACGGCCTTTTCTATTTCCATTCGAAAACTTCCACTGGAATCCAGTTTCATTCTCTTAAGGCAACTTTTCCTAGAAACGAAAAATTCAGAAGGTTTGTCCTTCAGGGCAGCGTGATTTGTAGTCAAATGGCGTTCCAAACGTCCAGGTCACATTGCATCTTTACTCAGAACTACATGACAAATTACGCACTGAGGTAAATGACTACCGTTTTTCTCAATAAATGTAAACCCGTATTTAATATAGTCATCTCTGTAGAGAGCTTTATAGCTCTATTAAGCTATAAAGAAATTTCATTGATTGTGTGTTTGTGTCCAACATCAAATTCAATTTTTTTAAAATTTGTTGACGCCTCCCCTGGAATTATTCCACGCCCCCCAGGTTGAGAACCGCTGCCCTAAGGCATATTTATTTACACAAAGGTTGTAAATTTAGTATAAGCAGAGTTTGTCAGTCATCAATGAGGAGACATGAGATAAATATCCAATACCATATCCTTTCGTGTAGTATGGTAGAGTATAGTCATGCAGGGTATTGTATGCAGGGTAAGCCAAATCCATACTACAATTTAACATTGTATTCAAAAGTTAACATAATTCAAGAAGTAGAATGAGGAGTGATGAAAAAATGTGAATTGTAAGAGAATACAGGATTTTACTAAATATAATGATTTCTTTAAAAATATTAATCTACAGTCTTTGTTAAAAAGAAACAAAAAAAAACAGTTGAAAGAGTTTATCAAGAGAAAGACCATCTGATCACCCTGCTGTGTTTTAAAGTGGGCTATTAATACATGCAAAAACAGAAGAATTTGCAGACAAATTGAGGATAAAAGACTTTAAATCTAGTACAGGTTGTATTGAAGGCTTTAAAGACAGAAATGCAATTTCATTTAGAAGTGTTTTTAGTTAAAGCCAGTTGGTTAATAGGGGTTTCGAAAATGAGTGCCATACACCAATAACAATGCTGAAGTTTATCAAAGAATAACGAAATACAGTATTTTAAATGCTTACCGAGTAAGATCTTTCTACTTAAAAATAAGAATCTACTTAGGGGAAAGAATAGCAGAGAGGTGACATTCCCTGATTGGGGCAAATATAGATGGCTCTGAAAATTACCACTTTCAATGTTAGGCGAATCAGCGATGTCAAGATGCTTAAAATCAATTAAAAGCTTACCAGTTATTTACAAACCCAATGACAAAGCTCCATTTAGTTAAACAATAATTCAGTAGTTCAATTTATAGAACAAGGTATAGTAAAAAATTCAACTCTATCAATATTACAAATTACACTTTTGCTATTACTTGCGACCAGACATTTGTTAACTAAAAGTTGTTAATTGTTAACTTACACTTGAATTAAGAGCTTTTAGTTAACAAATGTCTGGTCACAAGTAATAGCAAAAGTGTAATTTGTAATTTACAGCCAGCTCGTCATCAACAGTAACAAGATTTCGATATTCTATCAATATTATTAATTTTTGTATTAAAAATCCTAAGTGAGTCAAATTACCACGAATTTCAAACAATAAAGCTACTAGATGAGGAGCATATGGTAAACAATGCTTGGAATAAAGTTACTCAAATGATGATAGCCCATTGTTTCAGAAGCGTTGGTTTTTAATTTGAAACTGAGTAAGACATGTTAGTACATGTCTGAAAAAATTACAGATTCCAGCCTTTTTGGAAAAAAAGCAAAAAAAGGGAATAATTTTAAAGTTAGATACGGAGCTTATCTATTTTTTAAATGATAATAAAATTATATCTGTTATGTATGCAGAAAGTTTTGAAGAAGTGCTGAGCTACTAAGAATCTTCTGTTTGAGAAAATGAAGATGACAAAGAAGACAATCAACTAGATGAATAAACTCCAACCATTTTATAACAGATTTTATGATAATGGACATAAAACAATCAGTTTTGTCAGTCAGCAGAAAGAAATTAGTGAACCACAAATATAAAAAATAGAAGAAATATAAAACATTATATCCATAGCTCAAAGAGAAATAGAAACAAAAATTATGAAGTTATTTACGAATAAACATTAAACTACTTTATACACTGTTCTGTAATTTTCATTAGGTTACATAATAATGTAGCCACTGTAAATGGAAACTGCACTATCATATATATATATATATTAGGTTAGTTCTAGTAGAGCTTAAACCTTATTTAGGAATTTTTGGACTAGATGGGAGACTGACAGACTTACCTACCGACAATAGTCCAAAGCTGCAATCTCTTGTTTATAAACACTTATCACACTATTGAAATATTTCGATCACACAATGATCTTTGTCAATCAAAAAAGAGAAAAAGAAAAGACTGAAATGAACCACAGACGTGTATAAATATCCAAATGTCACAGATTCACAGATTTATAGTTTATGATATAGTGATATATGGGGTTTGTATAAATATTGATTATTTGAAACTAGATATTAATAGTCTGTCAGAAGGAATGTAATTGTTCTGTTAAAAATGGTAGAAGTTGGGGGAAGGTAAAAGGAGTTTTATCTGATGTTGAGGTTAGGAGGTTCTCTAGGTTTGGTGTACCACTGGTATGACAGCTCCTATCTCCTCAATTCTGAATGGTTGCAATCAGAGGGGAAAGCCTGAATTATTTTTGAGGTATAACAATTATTGAAAGATATGATGTTGTGACTAGCAGCGTGTTGAGTGGTTGGCCTGTTTATGTTCATGGTTCCAACGTCATGTCTGTGGCCATTCATACTGATGCTCAAACCATCCGTGGTAATGCCTATGTACTGTGCCGGGCAAAATTTACATTGCAACTGGTATATTACATTTTTGGATGTACAAGTATGATGACCCTGAATTTGAAGGCCACATTGGTTGCTAGGCTATGGAAACTATTTGTTGGGATTTATATTGGACATGTCTTGCATCTAGGTCTATTCCACGGAAAGGAGCCATGAGGAAGTTTAGGCAGTTTTTCAGTACTTGGATCTGGTAATTTTGGTTGTACTAAAATATTTTTCAAATTAAAAGGTTGGAAGTTTTGGACTATTGCCACTAGGTAAATCTGTCAGTCTCCTATCTAGTCCAAAAATTCCTATATATATATATATATATATATATATATATATGTGTGTGTGTGTGTGTGTGTGTGTGTGTGTAGTACTCTGCTATAGTTGAATAGTTTCACACTGTTTAAAACTAATTACCTCTTCACATATTCGAATTTTAGTGTTTTCAATATCTTACTGTATAATATTGAATATTTCTAAGTTTGAATAATTCAAATTTTTCAGCATTTCCCTTGCAGTTCGAATTAAAAACTTCAGTGTATTAAAAGTAAATTGCTTATATATTTAAATATGTCTAATTATATACTTACGTTAAATCCATCATAAGCCCATGAGTACTCATCACTACCTAGTTGAAATCCTGGTGGGCAATCAGCCCTGGCCCAACCTACTCTCATAGGGCCTGCAGTTAAAATTTCATACTCGAAGTACCTAAAAAATAAAGGTCATTGCAATATCCTCCTTTTTTAAACTCATCACTTGCAAACAGTTATCTTAAAAGATTCAACCAAGTGCAAATGAAAAAGTGTTGATCATCTTTCACACTAACTGTTTGAAAAATAGGCTATACAAACATTTTCTACAATCCAATGAAATAAATTGGTCTTGTTTACAATTTATGGTGAAATGTGTGTGTGTGTGTGTGTGTGTGTGTGTGAGTGCCTGTGTGTGTGTTTTAATGAATATCATATGTAGAGAGGGTCATGACAAATTATTGACAGGGTCAAGGCAAGGAGTCAGAATCTTAAAATGGTAATGGGATATGAGAATGAATTATGATTCAATAATAAGCAGGAATTAGTTCTGTGAAATAGATCTATTTCCTTTAGAGATTATAGAAAGTGGATACCCACTATCACCAACCATGAGTACTAAAACCAGATTAATTTTTTTAAGTTCAAATTTATTACAGAACTAAGCTCTGATTTTTGACTGAACATAATAAAACCTTTTCTTACCACTTTCCACTGGTAACTGCATAATTTTTTTCAGCTCTGTAAGTTCGAAATAACATTTGGCGAGCACGGCTTGCTTCTGCTAGAAGAGCTGAAAAAATATATTAATAAATATTTTGCTTCAATTTAAAAACAAATATTAAGCCATTAAAATTTTTTGTCAGTACATATGTTGGTAACAATATAAAATGAAAATAATTTTAAAAAACATTGTTAATTATTATTGAGTATGACTTTACTGCTCTACAGTTCGCCATGACCCTTGACCTGCTGTACAACTGTTGCCTGCCAGTCTCTATCCAATTTCTGACTCCCAGTGTAAAGGGCTTTTTCTAACTACACTCACCTATTGATCCCAAGATTTTTACCTTCTTCTCTTAATGTTAACTGTTACCTCCAGAATCTTCTGCTCCACATTATCTTCTTTCATCTGTATTAAATGTCCAACTCATCTTAGTCTACACAATTTTGTGTGATTAATGATATTCCCGTTATTTAAAATTGTCTGAAATTTTTTGATAGTCTTTATTACCATATTCCACCAAGGAAAGTTGCACTGTATATTTTCTTAACTATTTTTCTTTCAAAGACCTTTAACTTGGTAAGTTATAATTAGTATCATTAATAACATTAATGCTTTAAACTAATTTATACAGTATATATTAAAACCAATAGTTTCATTTATCTATGTTAATATTTTTCAAAGCCAGTTAAAAATAACTATTTTATAATGCATGTAGCTTTACAAAATAATTTCTGTTAAATCACACACACACACACATGCACGACCGCCCGCCAGCACTCACGCACACACGCAGGCATACAAGGAAGCACGCACACATGCACGCTCGTGCACACACACACACATTCAGTTAGGCAAAAAGGCAGGTTTTCTGACACGATGATGATCATTTGTTATTTGTTTGTAATGTTATTTATTGTAATGATTCACTTACATACAGCCTTGTTCCATTCTCATTATATTTTATTCATCTCCTAATACCTTATATGTAACATGAAATTTGAAATACCATTATAATCAGCTGGCATTCCCTAGAGAAGTATGACCTGCTGACAACTTGAGACTAGACCTTCAGATTTCATTGGTCATTAAGATAGTTTGTTTTTAAATTAAATATAAACACTTCATATAGATTTAAAAAGTATGTTTTCACCAACAAAAGTAATTCAAACACTTTAATTAAACAAATAATTTACCTTCATGTTGTTCTCCAGTAGGGGGTTCCAAGTTATAACCATATACTAACAAAGTTCTCACTGTCTCACTGGCAGTATCTCTATTAAAAAAGGAAAATACTTAACATTTCATGGTCTTTCAAATATAATGTATCTCATATGGAATATGTCTCCTAATGCTAAAGTTTTATTGATTTTACCTGTTAGCTTTCTTAATAGCTTCATCTACCTTACTGTAAGGCACCAGGTGAGGACTACGCAGCATATCTGGATCCTACAATCAAAGATAATCTAATAAACCCTCAATATTATAATTTTATAGTTAGGTTTATTTGTGAGTCTGCATATCATTCTTCTACAAGGAAACATTAAAAAAATTGTTTAAAATGAAAAATTTAGTAAATTATCCTTCAATGATAGTTAATATTATTAAGTGTAATTGATACCATAATTATTCACACAATACGATGTTAACACATTTACCATTGTACTTTACTGTGTTTGTTTAAATAAAATTGAAGATTTTCTATGAGAATGAAAAAAAAATTGTATTAATATTATTTATATTTTCTGTTTATCCAGAAAATGTTCAATTTTTACAATTTTCTTAGTCAATTCTGGTTTTAATTAAATAAGTTCTATCTATTGTAATACTAATATTTCACAATATATTTAGATTTTATTTATTTAAAACTATAGTACCTCATTTAGACCATATGTCCAATTCTGTTGAATTCTTTCCTTAGCCCAAAGATTATGAGTATTTTCAGCTAGCTGATCCACAAGTTCTTCCATCTTAGGTGTCAGGTTAATAGCTGCCAAGTCCAAAGGTGCTGGTTTGTATCCACTTGATTGCATAAATGGTTCATTAGGAAGCCTAAGAGTTTTAATACGAGATGGCGGTTTGTCCATTGTAATATGATAGCCCAATGCAAGTATGGTTCTAAACAGAAGAAGTGACGCATTAGAAGAAATTATTTATGAAATTATCAAATACAGTGTATGGATTTAAAAAGCAAATTTCATCACCAGAGAGTATATGACAAATACTAAAGATAACATAAGTTCCCTTAAAAAATATTTCATTCAGGAAAAATAAAATATATATAATAAGCAAAAAAAAAAACTTTTGGTTTCTATTGTGTAGGGCAGGGATGACCAACTAGCGGCTGGAGGGCAGCTTGTGGCTGGGAAGCAGCTTGCGGCCTGCGACTTGGTTTTATGCGGCCCCAGACGAATTTTAAAAACATTAGATTGTTGATTTATTATAAATGTAAAACATAAAAATACACTTTGGTATAGGATGAAGGTTGAACAATATAGGTTGAAAAATATTTTGCGTAACTTTTATTGATTCATATTATTTCTTATATGAAGCATAATATTATCATACACATATTGCTTTCATTTGGCTTATTGATGTATGAGTGGAACTAATTGTGCAGCCTTCATCTTCACTGAAAATATTGAAGTGGCTTTTTAGGGTTAAGAAGTTGGCCATCCCTGATGTAGGGCATGGAGAATACAAACATAAGATCAGCATTCAGGGGTAAATTAGGAGCCCAGGAAATTGAAGGGTTTTGGGAAAAAGCAAATAATCATCTCATGAGACGTCAACTGATGTGTTTACCAGTACTTACTACTAACATTATGCAATTTTTTTCTTAAAAAAGTTTAAAAAGTAAATTTTTGACTGATTAAACTTATTAAGTTTGTTAATGGAATACCAATTTCAGACACATAGCTATTATTTTTGATCAATGAGTTTGATTCACGATGGGTGATTTCAAAGTGGTATGTTAGTTAAGTATACTGCTGCCCTTCTTGAAAATTTGCATTCTTATGTATGATTTAAACATCAACTTTAAGATTATTCTTTCTTAAATCTTCAACCTATTTACATAGTTTTTATTGCCTCTTAGTGACAGTATTTAAATTGCCATAATATTACTTCTTTTAGCGCACTTAACTAAAATTGCCATAGAAATTATTTAAGATAAACTGATGGATTTTAAGATAATTCTAGTTTAATTAAATCAATAACCAAAAATCATTTCCAATGTACAATATTTAGAAAGTGCATTTTTGCTATTTTAACTAATTTCAGAATTATTGCCATCAGAATCATCATTATAGCTATTAATATAATAACTACCACTAATATTGATGTACTAATATATTACAACATGTATTAATGTTTTAAAGCCTGAATCATTTGGGTTGGTTTTTGTTTATTGTTTTTCTACCATTCGTTTTTTGTTTTGGATTTTTTAGTATTTTTTTGTTTTGTCTGAAAGACAAAACAACACCATCACTCACATGTTTAGCTTGCATAAGCATGGATTTTGTTGGAAAATATATTAAAAAAATGTATGCTTTTAAAAAAAAATTTTTATATAAAGAATAATAGTAACATTATGTTGCCATTCTATAAATTTAATGTTTGAAAAAGATATCTGCCAGATGACAGTCATTTTAAGTGATGCACTTCACAAGCCGCTCTTGGAAGTTGGCTTCCGCTCACTCTAACATTGCCCTGTCAATATAATCGACTTCCACATGAATTGCTTCCTTCAGTTCTTCAAGTGTACGTGGTTTATACTTGTATACACGTGACTTGAGGTAACCCCACAAAAGTAGTCACACATGGACAGATCTGGGGAGGGTTATCAATGTCACCAAACCAAGAAATTCCAGAACCATGAAAACAGCCCTACTTGGTTCTATTAAAACTCTTGCTGTGCGAGCTAACACTCCATCCTGTCAAATCATATTCACTAGATAGCAATATGTCTTCTTTTTAGTTTAGGTAGAAAGAATTCAGTGATCATCTATCTATAATGTTCCAAGGTTACAGTTATCGTGTTCCAGTTATCATATTGGATAACCAAGACGCCCTGTCCAACTTATTGTCTTGAAAAGTATGAACCAATAAGAACTGTATTGAAAACGGCGACTAATCTCCTTAACAGCTGATGTTAGGGTTACTCACCTCCACGCTAGATGGCTCCATCTATTCTACGTTACACTGCAATTTCCTGGCTTGGTAAGGCTTTCTTTTCTCCGTTGCTCAGCTTGTAACGGTTTACATTCCTTCCTGCTAAACTGTTAAATAGTTGCAATTTTTTATAAGTTGACTGTATTTTGGCCTTCAATCAAACCCCTCAGTTCTAGTTAATAGCTTGTGACATCGTTTCCGCGTGTGTTAAAGGTGTACTAGTGTAATAACTGCAATTTATTATTTTGATGAAATATGGTGTAATCGCTGCCTTGTGGAGCTTCATTGTAACAAAGCTTTGTCGTTTGCTGTACTTGACTATGATATTACAGTGTGATGTACCTATGCGATATTCGTTATAACTTAAACATTGTGCCAACCGCAAGTGTAATAATATAAACTTTCTTGTGTATGTAAACCTTATTTAATTTCATGAGTACATTCATCATTGAGAACTCATGTGCTTTAATATATTTAATCCCCATTAAGTGTTGCAGAGTATTGTGAACAGCCCTTGGAAGTGCTTGAAAGTCTAGTGTATGCAGATATGGGTAAGCATTACATGGATAAGGCTTAGTGCTAATCTCATTCTAAACATTTATTTTGTTACTCAAGGTTATTGCTATAATTTAACTCCTTTCCCGTTGTACCTAGAACGGGTAGTTCTCCGGGGGCAAGACTTAGTAATCTTTCAATTAATTTGTCCTCAACTTACTAGGTGTCAAAACCAACGAACTGTATTGTTCACAGCATAATAAACTGTACCTAGGGACTGTGTAATGGTCTCTGTACAATAGTTTTGGATTTTCATTGATCCAATAACAACAGTTCTGCTGATTTACAATACCATTCAACTGGAAATGTGTTTCATTAGTCATTAAAAAAAATGTTTTCATTTTGCCCAAGTATAGCCTCCAATTATCAAGCAAAATTTAGCCGCTGCACATAATCTCTAGGGTTCAACTGTTGTATTAATGTGCAGAATCTTTACCAATGCACTACCAGTAGGACAACTGTCTCAGCACAATCACAAAGACAACATCCTGGCTAGAAGGGCTGTTAACAATCCTACTTATTTTCATCCTCAAATTTGGGATTACAATACACAGTTTTTTTAATATGATGAATAATCAAAGTAATACTTTACTCACACAATATGAAATATACAAACATTACAACTTTGAACCAAAATATACATCCTGAAAACTTTCAAAAAATATCCTGTAAACTTCACCTTAACCTATTCTACAACAATGAAAAATACAAAAATACTTACTTTAATGTTTGAACTGCAAGTTGGGAATCATATCTTTTCTCTGCTGGAGGTAAACGTTCAAACTGAACTAAACAAGGATGTATTTTTCGCACATCATCTCTTCTTTCACCATACATCCAACCTGCTTCAATTTTATTCATAGCCCACATTTCATGAATATTTTCAGCTAAACGATCACGAATATTCTCAATATAACTTGGTAATGATATCTGTGCAAAAGGAAAGTTATATATCAAAATAAATAATAGATATCATTTAAATATCTTTGCCTCATCATAAAATTGCTATTCAAGCTTTTCTAAAATGTTCAGTTTAAGTTCATTTATACTAAAATTAGTTTAAAACTATCCAGAAATCAAGAACTTTAAGACATAATATCTTTATTAAATCTATATAGCATAATTAATATAACCAGCTAAATCTGTGAAATGGGATTGAGATTCCTACCATAATAATTTTGTATGTATTTATTTGTAATAAACTTGTTTGCTCTTACATATTTTGAAGGTATAATGACTTGGATTCATGAAAATAAGACAAACATAACTTGGCAATCTGAGCTTTGTAGCTAAAAATGTTCTCTCACCTTTAAGTTGTTTTGTAAATATAGTTAACTAATAACCTATAAAATCAAATTCAATAAAATTACAATCACACTTTGATAAATCAAAGCATACACGGAATTGTGCAACACAATATACCTTATTCAATTATGTCATCAATAAAATATTACATTGTAACAACATTTTTAAAAATTGATCTTTAAAGTGAATTCCAGTTTGTAAACTGTATCAACTGGAAAACATGAGACAAACTAAAAATAAAAAATGTATATACAGTATTCCCATAGGCTATAATCCAAGTAACAGTTGACTGTCAAGAAAAATTATTATTCAATGTTTTGAAATAATACAAAAGAACTATATAAATACATAACTATAAAAATATGAAATAACAAAAAACCTTTAAAAAAATACTTAAATAGCCTACACAAAACATATTAACTGGCTGCTGTTAAACATTTAATAAAGGTCCATTTAATTCCCTTATTTACAACCATTGAAGGGGTTCTAAGTTGCTAAGTCAAATTATAAGTATTTATTTATCCTACCTATTCTCTAAAAATATTCGCTTGAAACATAATAAAGGATTTGTATATAAATAGTAATAACAAATAACTGTATAAAAACTTGTATGAAATTTTAAAAAAATAGCCCCTCTTGTTATTACGTTGGGCAGCAAAATAATAGCAGGCTACAGGGTAGAGGTGTAGGTTTGAACTCCAACATTTGTCACCATTAACTATGATTTATCATAATAAATTACTGAGGTTTTTTTTCGGAAACTTTAATATATATATAAAGATTGAATCTGCTTGTTCTGTGAATGAGATCTAGAAAAACACTGAATCTCATAGTAATAAAATTAATGTGTCATTGAAAATAAAATCCTATATACTGTTAACAATATACTTACCATAGTAGTGTCAACAGGAGTTGGTACAAAAGCAGTATCATCCTCAACAAGCCATGGTCCAGCTAGGGCATTCTTGTTTAGATTGCCAAAATAAAAACATGGGTCTATTGACAAATTCTGCTGAGGAAGAAGACTTTCAACTAAAGGTGAAAACTCTTCTGGAGGCACATATTTTAGTCTACCATGGTCTCCACCAAGAAGAAAACGGCAACTACAAATTTACAGACATAGACTGTAATTTTCATGTTTTGGAAATTAAGTTAACTCAGAGTTAAACCAAAACTATAGATAAATGCTCAATAAATACTTCTGTAAATTTACAACCTCTAATGTCAATTAGTTTGAGTATGAGTTTTATAAACTTGTTTAAACTGACATTAAAATAATAATTTACTAATGTTTAGAAAATATATATCATATTCAATTCTTGGTCAAAACTTTGACAAAATAAATTTACATTATACACTTTGAACTTGGTACATCTCTTAAAGCTTAGTTCATATCACTATATATTTTTTTTAGTTTTTGGTTTAAAAATGATCAAAATGTAGATCATCAAACTCAACTGATTATGCAATATACCATCCATGCATTTTGTTGAAAAAATTGTGCAAAATTTATTTTGGTAAATTTTTGTTCAGAAAGTAATCTCTAGATTTTTTATATTGGCTCAATTCTTATTCATAAACATCATTATAATTTAAATCAATTTTATTTTGACTAGAGAAACTGGTCCTGGGACTATTTTGTATAGTCTGGGAATTCATTTAAGAGGCTCTCATGGTTCTTTAAGAGCACAGGTTGATAACCACAAAATTATACATACTTTTAAAAATAGTAATAGTAAAGAAAACAATCATTAATACAATAAACCTGTTTAAAGTTATAGTTATAGGAAAATGTAAGATAAAATATTCAGTTAAAAAAATAAAATCATGTAAAATTTTTTTAAAATATATATTTAAAGTTAAATTTTTCTCATATGTTATTTTAGTTTGAAAACAGGTTTAACATATAAAATGAACTATAAAAATTTATTTGATTAATCAAGAGCATAATAAACTGAAGTTTGATCGTTTGAAATCTGCCAATAATTACCTAAGTTTGGAAGAACAACTGATGCAAGGAAAAAACATGCCATCTAGATTAAAGTCTCGGAAGCATCCACGGATAGGCACACCATTCAAAGTAAAATTAATTATTGGTACTGTAAGATCCATTGCCACACCAACAACATCACCTTTTTTAATGAAAGGTTCAGTGGGGTTTGATATGACATTTGTTTTACGCCCACCTAGAACAATTTTTTAAACTTATAGTACTTAAACTATAATAAATATATCATTTTAAAATACTATAATTATAGCAATTAATGATTTAAATGATACAAAAAATCCAAAGCAAAAAATGTTAAAATATGTCTATATTTATAATCTTGCAGACCTTATTGTTCAAGATGGATCAACAAAACATTGTAAACTAAATTTTATAAAACCTCACAACTTTTATTACTCCCAATAGCAATATATCAGATTCAACATTATTTATTACACAAAGATGTTTCAACAACACCACAAATTAATTTTCTCCATCAATGTCAACAACAGTTTAGGAGTAGTACACAATTTTTGCTGAAGAAGTCAACAACTTGTGGTGTTGTCAAAACATGTTTGTATCAAGAATAATATATTTTTATAGTGAGTAATTTGTTTTATGTACTTCTATAAGGTTTACTTATAAATATTGTATAACTTTTGTCTCTCAAATTATTTTTTGGTTCAGACAATAAGCAAAACTTGATGTTTCTAAAAATAAATTAACTTCTTGCTGAACTTATTTGTTAATTTATTTATTAAAAACATTAAACATGTGATCTTTAGTTGTGGGTAAAAGCTGTACATGTTAAGTTATAGCTACTGAGACTACAATACACATTCATTTACTGCTAATGTTACTTGTTTTTATTAAATGTTTACTGTAATTAAATGATGCTTAACTAAATGAAGCCTTTATGTATTAACTTAGTTAAGTATCATTTAATTGTAGTTGAGGCTTGCTTCGTAAAAGGAATGGCTGTTTCAGAATGCGTCAGAAAGTAAGCCCTTACGTATTCACTTAGTTAAGTATAATTTAATTATAGTTGAGGCTTGCTTCATAAAAGGAACGACTGTTTCAGAATGCGTCAGAAAGTAAGCCCTTATGTATTCATTTAGTTAAGTATCATTTAATTATAGTTGAGGCTTTGCTTCGTAAAAGGAACGACTGTTTTGAAACGCATCAGCCAGTAAGCCCTTACGTATTCACTTAGTTAATTATCATTTAATTATAGTTTAACCAGTGAATTCAAGATGATTACAACAAGCAACTTTAAATGTTTACATAAAAAAATAATAACTTCTGAAAAATGTCCCGTAATTATTACCAAACAATATTTTGTCTATGTATTGTAGACAAAAGTTGTCTACAACTTATAATGTATTGTATTATTCCAATATAAAGTTTGAAAGCTAAAGTCTCCTTAACAAAATTTTCAACTTAAGAATATGTCAGTCTTTTGAGTCTTTCAAAACTAACAATTTAGTTGAATACTATTCTTTCTGAAGGTTTATCTTATCAATGAAATAAATATATGAATTATATTAAGCTGAACTTTTTAAAACATTCTTAATTACAAGTTGATCAAAATTATATTTATGTTCCTACATTTATTAAAAGATTTATTTGTTCTTGTTTGGTCTATCCATGAATACTTATGATCACTGGTATTTTAATTGATGTACCTCTAAATATCAAACCTTTTAAAAAGCATTCATTTTTTCTTACCTGTCCAAATAATTACCTAATCTGAATGTGTGACCATGGAGTTGCTTTTGAATTATCAACTAAACTGAAAAGGGATTATCAAGAATGATTTTCTTTTTTTGATTAAATGGGCAATGATAGCATGAGCACTGCTCTTTGGTGATTTTAAACTTACATTGCCTTGTGACATTGTTAAACTGTCTAGTACTGTATAGTACAATGAATAATATTTGGTTTTTAAGCAAATTTGTAAAGCAATAAATCTATGGTTAATACTGTGTTAAAATATTTTATTTGAGAAACTGAAGAATATATGTTATAAAAACAAGAGAAAAGACAAAATATACAAATACAGAACCAGAAATTACTAATGCAAAAACTTCATATAGAATTAACATACTTTTAATCAAATTATTTGCAAATAAAACTAACTGTACATTAACTTATAACCTAATAAATAAAATTAATTATATAGTTGTATTATTAGTGATTAAATGATATTTACAAAAAAATCAGTTATTGAATTTGAATAAAAACTCAACGAAACTATTACTTTTAGCAGATTTCACAATAATGCTGCAATTTCACATGATATCTGAGTCTTGGTCAAGGTTGTTCTATGTAGGTTTGTGATTTACTATTAAATGTTGTGTTTTTTATCTAGTTTTTTCCCTGCTAGTACTAGGTAGAAACTGATATAACCTTTAGTTAAACACAACAATTTACAAGCATATAATATAGCATGTATCTATAACACCTTTATTGTACAACCTCTATGTAAGGAAAAATTGTATAATTCAATATTTAAAAAGATTACACTTTTAGTCAATTAAAACATATTGAAGTTTCTTGATGTAATCATCTTGAATTCACTGATTAAACTAATTTTACACTACTTAACTAAGTGAATACGTAATTGCTTACTTGCTGACTCGTTTCAAAACGATCGTTTCTTATTTGAAGCTAACCTTCTACTAGCGGCTTCTGGCTCTTTACAAACGGTATAACAGGGTTAGATTTATGACATTGGGTGAGGTGTCGGCGTCTTGTGTGATGTATTTGAAAAGACTATTGGCTTCGAAGTGTGTGTGGTCATTAAGTATATTTTCCCTGTCTGTTGCGTAGGGTTTGTAGATTTCATATTTTTCTAAGGTTGTTAAAACAGAGTAAAAAAAAAACAACCTTAGAAAAATATGAAATCTACAAACACTACGAAACAGACAGGGAAAATATACTTAATGACCACACACACTTTGAAGGCAATAGTCTTTTCAAATACATCACACAAGACGCCGACACCTCACCCAATGTCATAAATCCAACCCTGTCATACCGTTTGTAAAGAGCCAGAAGCCGCTAGTAGAAGGTTAGCTTCGAAAAAGAAACGATCGTTTTGAAACGCATCAGCAAGTAAGCAATTACGTATTCACTTAGTTAAGTAGTGTAGAATTAGTAAAATATATTGTTTAAAAGTAGAATCATTTACCAGTTATTAACATTAGTAATAATAAATTCCAAATGATAAAATGGAATTTCTTTTCAAAACCATTTTTTAATACATAAAACATAGCCAAATCAAAACAGTATACTAACAGTTTATGCTCATTGACAACTCATCACACATATACATACTTATGCTCAAAAGGAACTAATAGCAATTAGTCAAATTTGAATAATGAACAATGTACTGAGCTAATGTCAAATACAATAGCTGAGAAATAATGGTGAGTGGTTTTAGTAACCTTTTTAAATATAAAAATAGTGTTAAAATGAACCTTAAGCTAAATAACATTACAATAGTCAATTTACTACAAATTTACCAGTCCACAAATTGGCACCATCAAAGCCGAATGAATACAAGTCATCTCCTACTCCATTTCCCCCCCACTTTTCTCCTCCGCCAGGGTAGGGAACATAACTAAAAAAATAGATAAAACCATTTTAGTTTTGCAAAAAATCAAAAGTTCTTAGTTTTACAATCAAACAATTTATGTTTGTCTTTCAAAGTAAATAATTTTAAAAAATTTAAATACTGTCTAATCGAGGTTGAGTTTGTTATCTACATTTGTTATACCTATTCATAGTATGTTCACAATATGAGCTACATTTTTAAAATGAAAATAAAAATATATAGGAAAAACTGTACTAAATTATATATATCATGAAAAATCCAAACTTCAAGAAAACTTCACTTACCAATTTCAGCAAAAGTATAAATATTAATTATAATGTCTTACTTCTGCTGCAATGGTGGACTGAGAGCGTGCCGGTGCACTCCCCGCTTCCCTCCTGAGAGATGGCGAGCACACCGGCACGCTCATCCTCAGTCTAATTAAAACTTCTCTAGTGTCGATAAGTGTTTGTATAAAGCTTTGATTTTTACGTCAGTGCTTCAAAAGAGTTTGAAGAATATTGTGCCCGAGTCGTTTTTAAATCCGACTATCTCAAGTTAACTTTTTGATGCTTCAACTGAAACAATGATTCAGGGAGTTCCATGAAGATTTAAATTGGTTTAAATTTTTATATTTTAATGTTTTTTTTAGTTTTAACCACTTAACACGGCAAAATATCTGGTAAAAACAACAATCAAAAAAATAAGCTAAGCTTTCTGAACTAACGCAAGAATAAACGATAACTGTCCTATTACAGTGAATGAACCTACTCGAGGTGGGAAAGGTTTACTGTAAATAAGAGTCATTGACAAAATGTTTGGACACCCGAAAACCTAATGTGTCATCATAAGAATGTAGTAAACAAATGTCAGCTAATCTCGGCTATAAATAGTCTAGGATGTGACATGTGCATTATCTATCTCTGCGATTACATTATCGATCTCTATCGCTTAGTGAAACACATGACACAAGCAGAAAGAAACATTTCAAGTTAAACGTTAAGTGGTTAATTTTAGTATGTAGTATATTTTAATAGTAGGTACTTTAGATTTTTATGTAAATTATCTTTTGTTTTCTGTCTATTTTATTGAGTTTTATTATTTGCTATACTGTATTTTATCAATTGTATTAGTTGATATTTTATGTAAATTTCCCTTTTTTTATTGTGACCCAATAAATAAAACAATATTTTAATGTCTAATATACGGTTTTGATGTCCCCAATAAACTTGTATATGGTAGAAATAAAATTATTGAAATGAAAACAACAGACGACAGTTGCTAAATAGTTAGATGCAATGACAAGCTATGAAACCCGCAAAGGTCTGTTGAATAGTTCTAAAAGTTTGTATATACATAAATATGACGAAAATAATTTATTAAATGGTGATAAAGGGTCTATCCCAATCTCTCAATTATATTCACTAATTAGAAGATAGTTGGATTTTGTAAAATTAAAATATATGTATAATTGTATTTTGTTTAAAATTGAAATATGTGTACCAGTAACTCTTCACTACGGAAGTTGAGAGACCAGCACTAGTTGCAGCGGAGGGGAGGGGGGAATTTACTGCAACGTGATTGGTTGGAAATGTAAAGGGGCATGGAGAAGTAGTTACCGATGTGCATATTTGGTGAAAAATGTTGCTTAAATGTATTTTTACTGTAATTACCTCTGAGGATGACTGCTATGCAATTGAAATGTACATAAGGTTTTAAATAAAAGAAAAAGTCATTTGTGGTATAGAGGTTTCATTTATTTAAATTAAATATTATGCCACAGTTGTTTTATATAGTTATTAAATAGAGTGTTTAAATTTTTATAATATTTTTCTCGTTTATAACTAAGCATTTAAGTATAGATTTTAAGATAAAACAATGCCATCAAATGTGGAAGTTAACGAAAAAACAGTAAGTAGTTTGATGAGATCTCCAATATCGCCGCCGTGCTGAATGTATTAATATTTTACTTATACTAATATTTATTTTCTATCCTTCAAAGAATACATAGTCAAAATTACTAAACATCTTAAAACTACAAACCAAATATTAACATCATATTTGTTTATCACCATAATATTTTTAACAACTTTAAAAGCACAAAATATTAAATCTAATTTTTTGTTTACTTTTAGCACAATCAATTTGATTACTATCACTTAATAAATAAAATATTCCAATACAGTAGAGCCTCATTATAACAGGATAACTGGGGTTGAGGGTTGTCTAATGAAAATTTAAATAAAGAAAAATGTTATCTTAAATTGGTTAAAATGCAAATAAAAAGGGAACACATTTTATGTTATATTTAAGTTATGTTTATTTTAAATAACTTTAATTTATTAAAGATATATTTACAGTGATTAAAAATCAATTAGCACTTCAATGTTTCTACTGTAACATAAAATTCAGTCTGAGCTAAAACAAAAATTGTTTAGTAAGGAAGTCTTCAGATTGATATTGAGAAGTTTTAAGGAAAAGAAGTAATTATTTAAGTCAGTTACCTTTTGATTTGGAAAGGGTGAGTATTTGTTTACCAAAAATGTGTTGGTAGCTGTGAAAGTTTCTAGTGCAGGATGTGTAGCAACTGTTTAATGGCAGTGAATGGTGTATCCTATCTTTAAAATACAGTCCATTGTAACCTTCTTCACATACATTATGTAAGACAAACAAATAACATTTTAAAATATTTATTTCAATTACACTACAATATCTTTTTAACATTACAAAATGTACTTTAGTTTATGTTATTTATTACTGTTCATTAAAGAGTTTAAGGTGAATGGTTTTTGTGAAATGAATGATTCCGAAAAAAACTTTGTTTTGTAATTTTTTCATGATAAGATAGTCCCCGATGTCGATGTTATGTTTATCTGCCCATTGAAAATATATTTTCAATGCTGATAGAACTTTATTTTTGTGAATCTGTAAATAATTTTTTATACATTTGCTACATAAGTACTGTGGTGTTCAAGTGACAAGTACATAACTTCAAATAACATATTACGGATCCATTGGTCACTGTTAAAGGTTGTTTAAAATGTCTCCTCAGACAGAAAGTGCCACCCACAGTGAAACACTCAGTTTGATATGTTTTCTTAATGTTTAAGCCATGAAAGCAGCTGACCCTCATTGTGAGATCTGTGAAGTGTACGGAGAAAATGTCATAAGTGATAGGATGGTAGGAAATGGGTGAGAGCCTTTAAAGATGGCCATACAAATGTGCATCTCGAGGAACAAGTGGACAACCTTCACTCATCACTGATGAGTTTGGGCAAAAAGTTTATAGAACATGAACAAGAACAAAAAATTTACGATTTCATCATTATCTTACGAGTTTCCTCAAGTGCCAAGAAGTATGATTTACGAGATTATGATAGAACGTTTAAAGTACCGAAGGTTATGCTCACGCTAGTCTCCGAAAATGTTGACGGAAATTCACAAAAATAAATGTTTAGCCAATTTTCTCACATCCTAGTTATCATTTCCTTATGATCCAATCACTCATGATTTTTTTCTCCATACACTTCACAGTTCTCATGATGAATCTCAGCTGCTTTCACGCCTTAAACATCACAACAACGTATCAAACTTCGAATTTCACAGCACTTTTGATCGGAGGAGACATTTTAAACACATGTTAACAATTTTTAACAGTAACGAATGGATCCTTGATGGCGTGTGTGGCTTGCCAACCGGTACATATACACACTGGTTGCCGACAGCAGTGCTACAACAGTGGTATTTCAAAACAGTACTTATTTTAAAAACGGACTTGTAACATGTTGCATATGCCGGCTTTACTTCCTGTACTAAGAGGGAACTGATTCATTCATAACATGAATGATTTTATTCAGAACTGATACACAACGATAGGAGTCCTATGTGATTAGATAAAAAATGGGGATTTTCAAGATGTGGTTTATCTCCTGTGGATTTCAAGATAGTTTTAAACTTAGTTTTAAATTAAATTTTAAAAAAGGTGTTACATGGCAGCAATGTGCATGTAACATAAATCAGTAATTAGTAGATTATCCTTGTTTGGCTTTTTCAAATGATTTGAAACTTCCTAGTAGAAATAGAAAATCAGTGCGAGACCTTTTGAGCAGGGTTGACAACTTTTGTAACTGGTTTGGCTGCTTAGAAAAAAGGCTAGCATGATAAGTGTTTTCTCTGGCTAGGGGTAACTTTTTGTTTGATCCTATAGTTCAGGATTAATGACCAACAATCAACTAATCAATTAAATAAATTTTAGCTCTTCATTCAAGTCTCTAGAAAAGTTTTTCTATAAGGGACAGTGTGAGGGATACTGTCTTGGTGTATATTCTGCTCTTTATTTTATTGCTTTAATACTTTACTTAATAAGATTCTGCAGTATTTTTAACATAATTAAGACTATCATTAATACAAAAAATTAATGGGCAAATTCTTGTAAAAATTGTTTAGAAATAATGTTTAAATCAATGTTAGATTTAAAAATTAACTTACCCGCTAGAATTGGCCCAACCAATACGAAGGTGTGGAGTCATATGTGTTGTTTGTTCAATATGATCCAGAGTAACTTCAAAATACCATTTTTGATATACAGCTGATCCTTGTACTCTGCCTACAAATATATTTGGCCTCACACTGAAATATTTTATTAAATTTAAAATTATTTAATATTATAATGCTGACATTTTGAATTTTGTTGGAAACTAGTATTAAATAGTTTAAATGTAACTAACTATACTGTTCAAAATTATATTCTTTTGAAAACAAATGTGGTTTGAACAATTTTTGTACAAAAGATCTCACCATCCTATTGAAACAACATGTTACAAATCCTAAGAGCTTATTTTTAATGTAACATCATTTTTAAAATAAAAACTTAGAAATTAATGTATTTCAGTTCATTGAGAAGCATCTCAAATATCAATTGATATATTATTTATTATGAATACAATTCAAATCCAGATTGAATATAAAATATAATGATAAAAATAATAACTAAAATGCTATTTAATTAGACAGCAGAAAAACTTTAAAACCTTCAAAAACCTGGTGAGCAATTTAAACTTAGAACAGCTGAATAAAAATACCATAACACAAAGTAAGCATTTTTTATAATATTCAAATATACGAGTAAACAAGTTCCTTTCATTTAGCAACCTACCTGGCTACATGGTCTACCAGCTGAGTCTGCAGTAGCAGATTTTTTCCTGGCAACAAAAAGTCACAGATATTGTTCTGTGAGCTACGCACAGCAACTCCATTACCAACACATAAGGAACACAATACATCTAATACTTTTGGATCTCGTCCATGTTTTTCCAATAACGAAATAATAACTTTTATATGTTCATCCTGAAATTTTAAAAATAAAAATAAATTATTATATATGCTACGGTAAAGATGTCCTAAATATTATAACAGTTATGTTATATGCCTTAATGTATATGTTTTATAGTACAAAGGCTACCTGATTTTATTATAAAAATGAGTGTATCTTAATTAATTGATGTTGATTTTTATTTAGCCTTGACAAATGTTTAATTGTTTTAAATAAGATTTTTTATACCTTTCTTTAACATTTATATTAGTAGTTTCTAAAACTTTAAAATCTTCATCTTCTTTTCTTGCTGGTCAGGTACTAAAACTTCTCTTAATGCAATTATACATATAATTTAATACCTTAAGTACAATAAAATCTGATTCGTATTGGTATTGAAGGACTGTTCATTACTTTAGTTTGAAAAATGGCAGAGAGCAACAAAAATAAATATAATAGTAATTTAATGTACTAAAAAAACCTATAGCCCATTATGTTTTAAAATATACAAGGGCTAATTACATAGAAGTAAAAAATATCTAATAATATTTGTTGAAAAATGTTTGACTTGTTTAGTGAAAACTTTAATCCACTCCAGTGGATATTTACTTTTCTCTAGGAAATCAGTTCAAGTGTTTTTACTGATGATGACTTTTTATTATTCATTAGGTTTGGAGAAACCCCAAAATAATTAAATTAAATGAAAAAAAACACAAGTACAATAACAAACAAATATAAAAAGGCTTGCAGAATTTACAAGAATCTCAATGGGGAAAAATTCACCTAAAGTGGGAATTGCACTACAATCTGACAATACTTCATAAACCACTTGTTCAGGACCTTAGCTCGTAGTGATGTAATGATTATAATTGTACTATTGGTCAGCACTGATGCAGTGGATTAGATAAATCTGCATGCATTGTGTTTTACTAGGTATCTTTAATGTTTTATTCACACCTTCGTCTGAACTATAAAAACGCTTTCATTTGACATCTTCAAATACACAGCATCTTTGTCAGAAAACCAATCCTTTACTTTGATGGATAAATTACATTAACACATATTAAAAGACAGTTTTGACAATTCATGTAGACTGGCAGTAATCATGCAAATGTAGTTGAACTAGCTGAAGTATGTAGCTGAAGGATCTGGAGCTACAGAAAATTCACATAGTAGGTTATGTTGGATTTGTAAAATAAAAAAACTGCGCCTTAACATACCTGCCAGACAAATTAAAACTAATGCGGCTGAAACCAAAAGAAAAGGTATGACTACTGGAATGTGATCAGTATATCATCATTCACGTGAATATAGTATATAACTCTAGCATGTGCATTTAAAAAGTATATAGAGTACACACATAGTATAGAATCTTTAGTTTCAAATGTAATCATTGTTTTGTCTGTTGCTTTGGATGTTGTATAAAGTGAAAAAATATTTCTCAAGTTTATTTTTAGTTTCTGAAGAGATGTAGTAAATTCAATGAACAATTTGACCTAAAACAAATTCCAGGATGGATGAAAACTTGGATTTAGATAGTTGAAATTAAGTACGTACTATTTTTTAAGCAACTTCTACCCTTCCCAGAAGTATACTTAGCCATGATACGTATACTTTCAGTGTGTTCCTTACTGAACATATATTGTCAAGAAAATCATTAATGTTATCTTTTCCTTTAAACCGTGCTAACATTAACTCATCAAAAAAGATAAGCGTGTCATTTCCAACTACTACATTTGAAAGTTCACTAAAGAAACCTACCTAATGACAAACACTTAAACATTAACAAAAAAAAGAAGAACTATATGGTACATACTAAAGCAAAAATGAATTTCTTAAGCTATGCAAGATAGATATCCATACTTTTCCAGACCTTTTAAAACAATGGCATGAATGATCATGAACAGATACCATCTAACAGGCCTGACCTGATTAGTACCAAATCCTTTATCAATATGCCAGACTTTTTACTCAAAAATTTAAAAAAATATCTAGTGGAATTTTATTGTTGAATGGGATCTAGCAATCTAGCTAGCAGTGGGTTAATCGCTTTGTGTGCTTCTAACAAAGGTTTTTCCTGTATTTGTCAATATCATTGCACCTATTCTGTAACCATGCTTCTTTTTTTCATTTTCAAATTATTTATTTTTAGAATTTTATTTTTATAGATTGTTGCTTTCATATTTTCTTCTCTCCTCCATCACCTCCTCTATTTCGTCTGTTATCTAGCATTTCCTTTTAAAATGCTTCACAACCAAATTCTTATCTATAGTCCACATCTATTGGGCATTCAAACTACATCAGGTTTTTCTTTTCTTAGATTTTGGTTTATATACTTCTGTTAACTTCAGCTTCATATAAACTACAATAGGAGTTTGTTCGGCGCTAATATCAGTACTAGGATAGAAACTTGAAAATTTCTAAAATTCTTACTTATTAGAACATAATAAATCTGATTTCGAATATTATCCCTTCCAGCTGCTTTCTGAACTTAAATAATGTGTGTAATGACAACAGTGTTTTCTCTACAATTTCAATTACTAAAATCTCTTTCTTATTACAAAACCAAATCTATTACAATTTTCCTTCACGTTACCTTGACATATCTTTGATGTTCAATCACCCATCAAAAGTATGTCTTCATTTTGTTTTAATCAACCTAAATGTTGTGTAAATTTTATGATAAAAGTCTTCACCTTATTGTTACTTTTTTCAGTAGTTTATATATACACTTGAATTATACTTGAGTCCACTCTATCTTTTCCAATCAAATTCTAATAAACAATTTTAAAGCGTTTCAGTGTTACTTTGACTAGAACTACAACTGTGCTTGATTGCCTACACTCCCTGACCAATGTTAAATGTTAAGACAATCTCAATTACTTATTAATCTATGTGTTTTATTAATCTAGAACTTTATATAAGCCGCCACGTTCCCTCGTATGTTTAAATGAGGTGATCCCCTACCCCAAGAGACTGGAACTTGATATTTGATTTAAAATCTGTAATATCATTCTAAAGGTTTGGGGCAAAACCCAACAGTACCAACGCACAAGAACGCTGAGGATCGACCAAACTTCTTCAATTCATTCGAAGTACCTATTAATTAATTATTAAAAATCCAATTTTTGTAAAGTTAAATTAAAAGCTAACAAGTAAAGTAAAAAATGGGAATTAAAACTAAATTTTTAAATTACAGCGATAACACAGTAACGTCATGTCTAGAGATAAATTCAGACTTAACATGAGTTGTTTTAAGATAATATTAGATTAAAAACTAACAACTGTAAATTAAAAAAAAATCTTTTCCTTTTTCTTGCCACTGAAACTATCTGACCATTCATAAATTTTTAATGTTTAAAATGTAAATTAGAGGTTATAATTTTAATAAATTAAAGTTCTATTAAATAAGTAATCAGTGAGTTTTCTAAGTGCAGAAAATCTTTCACTAATTTTAAACTGTTCAAAACACACATTTGGTGTCCAAAAATAAAAATGTTTAATAATAATAATAGTAATAAATTTGAACTATTATTTTTTTATAACTATATATATACATATTCAAGTTATCAGTTAAGTATCTTAAAAACATTTATTAATCTTTTTTTTTATTTACACAAAAAACATTCACAGTGAAAAATATCAATGTTTACTGACTAAAAAGTCTTATTTTGTCTGCATAATAAATTTAAAACATTACCCTCATCATGTTCAAAGCCTCAGGGGAATCAATAAGAACACAATGTAATACATCCAACATGCCTGTTCCCTCACTTGATGCCTGTGATCCCAGTCTACTAAATAACCAATTCAAGCGATTTGAGTTTGCAAACTGTGCACAATTTGTGTGATTGCCTTTGATTATAGCAGCTGAAACAATAGTAATATAATAAATACTACTGCAACAATGTTGACTAAAATATTTCTCTAATATAAAAATAACATTTGAAATAACATTTGAAATAACATTTGAAAATTGCCTGAAATCTAGCCAGAGTAAATGTTTTTTTAAAATTAATTTTTATTTTAGAAATAAGTAATTTTTCTGTTCTATATTTTTTCTATAGATTTTCTATGAATTATATTAACTATAATTTATTTAAATACAAAATAAATTTAACTACATTTTGAACAAATATAGTTATAAAATTAATTCAGATAAAGAGCTTACAGGTATTACACATTTAAATCTGATTGACCTCTAGAAGATCTATTCTACAGACAATCAAGAGCATTTATTTTTTTAAATTATTACTTAAAAATAAGTTTTTAAGTTTGTATCCAATTCTAAAATAGAAAACAGATAATAGCTGCTCACATTCAGATCATAAATTACCGAGAGCCCATTCTAATTTAAAATATTGGCTTTTAGTTAAAATTATATATTTTTAAAGCCCAAAAATATCAAAATATCTTCTAAATATTGAGATTTAAAAAAACAATTACTTAATTTTAAAAACAACCATGATTATAAACAATTATATGAAGGGTTAAAAAGTAAATAATTTGATATGTAGGCTTACCTAAGAGTTGGTAAAGATAGCCAGATATAACTTCCCAACTTTGCCCAGATTCATCTCCTGCCAATGATACCAAGAAACCTTGGGAAGTAATCACATTTATCTTATCAATTGCTTCCAGAATAAGATTGAGAATACCTTCCTCTTGAAATAAGTCTTGGCGGTTTCTTAAAGCACGGAGGCGATTTTGTTTTTCTTCGTGCTCTAAAATTTGAACAAATAAAATGAACTTTTGTTATTACTTTCAATAAAAAGGAATATATATCACTATTATATAAAAAGACAGTGTATGTTTGTTTGTCATCCAATATCTCAAAAACTACTTGACCGATTGTTTTGAAACTTTAAATTAAAATTTTTATTACACATTGAATGCCATAGGCTGTATAAAGTACAATTTTTTTTAATGCATTGCCAAACAATTATATGGGACTACATTGTCATAGCATAGTAGGGCCTACTTCACGGAGGAATGGCGTTCTATGAAATGTGCTATGATATACGCATAGCTTCGCATAGTGGCCAATAGGTAGCAGTCATAACAAGCTCATGAGAAGATGTAGAAAAATCTTAAGTAGTTAGGATTTGGTGAACGGTTATGCATTTGTTTTTGTGAGGATTTGTGTTTGTGTTGATCCATACACGTTTTTGCACTAGCATTGCATTGAGTGTACCAGAAATATTAAGTGTTTAGAAATATTGTGACAAAGTATTTCATTCTTAAGAACCCAAAATCACATTTGTTTCGAAAAACGATCAATGATAGACCTAAGACAATTGTTCGACAAAATGAAAGCTTTGAGGTATGTGAATCTGGCTTCTCGCAAGTAAGAACAAATATTGCAAATAAATAGTTGAGAAATGCGGTTGTTAGAACAACGAATACAGATATCTTTTCAATGACGTGAATCGTCAGTTGAACGATTATAAAAGCTTGAGGACCAGCGTATTTGTTATATGTAAAATGGGCATGCTACTATGTTAAGAGCTGCATTTGAATACCAAGCTCAATTATTATCTATGATGCTGAATGATTTCATATACAATGGGCAGAGGCTGTAGTTGTTTTTCAGTAACACTGACTACAATGCAGAACTCATGAATACAGTTCTACGTTAAATTTTAAACTGGATGAAAATCAAATTGGGAATGTAACCACCTAAATTGTATGTCAAAAAATGTTATTATTTCTGAAATAACACAACATAAATTATCAATATAGGAACAAAAAAGTTATTTAAAGAATTTTTTTTAAACTTACATTTTGGAGAATTTTGGATGATTGGAAAGTTACTCCTCAAAGGAGTTAACCCTTTGAGATAACGTGATTTATCGTAAGGCTGAAATCCCTGCTAGCGCGTATAACGGGAAATCACGTATTTACAATATTTTGTATATAAAAGTCCTAGTTGTTTGTTTAAAGTCCATTGCAATGTGTGACAATGTTTGTTTGGTGTAAAACAACTCCTCTGCTATGTTTATTGTTCTCGACCACTTGCTACCGATCCACATTCTGTTATTTAAGTCACCAGGCGCCATTACGTGGTCTATGCATGCGCGTATGACGGGATCTCAGCAGGACGCGGCGTCTGCAAATTGTGGTGTATTTTGTGCTCGCATTGTGATTGCTATAGTTGTTTACTGTTTACATTTGTTTGTACAGTAAGAATAATTTATTGTTTATGATATCGTGAATAATAATTTTAGTTACTTTAATTTTATTTTAAATGGATTTATTGATATCTTGCATTAGCTAAATATGTTTACATCTGTAAGTAAATTTTCAATGATTAATGTGTAAAAATATAAAAAATTATAAAAATAACTAGTATATAATTTTTTTTGTTTAAATAAATCTTTAGGAACTCAGAACTTTGAACATTTTGTAAACACGTTTTTATTACCTTATAGCACGTTATCTATTAGTTGCCCTTTATATGCCCCGCGTATTTATTGATGTATTTATTTTTTGGGACCCAAATCATATTTTCAATAGCTTAAATTAGAAGAATTATTGGAATTCCTGGGCTTTAAAAAAAAACTCACTGGCTAATGTTAATTAAACTTTAATAACTATAAAATTTACTAGGTTGAAATCAGAACCTATATTAAAATTCATAAACAAATTTACATGTACTATTGAAACTGATGCCCTGACTGCTAGCTTCGATTCAGAAACAAAACTCTCTAATAATTAACAAATGTTCAGTCTTAAAAAATTTTAAATGAATTAATTACTAAAATTTCTATTTAGGTAATTTGAGTTCAAGATCAGTTCTTGGGCGTAGCCAGTCATTCCTTTGTATTTGTTTGAAGTTACATTGATCTCTAGTGTAGTCCACTTTATTTTGATTTAAGATTCCATAACTTCTCCTTTCGAAACCTGAAGTGGTCAACTGAATGTTGCTCATTTGGAAACTGATAGCTCAAACAACTTCGTGATTCCACCACTAACCTTGACTACCAGATTTTATCTGCCATCTCCTTGATCTCTTGATGCTCCTGATTTCTCATGGCTTCCCTTTCTCCATTCCCCCCATGATCTTCTTTTTTGTTATTTTGATCAATCCTGGCCAACTAAATCTCTTCTTATGCTCCTTCCTTTGCACATGATGAGGATTTTATATTATTCACCAAAAAGCTTCTATTCGAAAACGACATGTAGCATGGTCCGCGATTGTAACTTTATACTGTTTCCCTGCTTTAGCACCTTATAAATATACCTGTCTACTAAACTTCACTTAGTTTTTCTAAGAACATTTACATCTTACTTTTGGAGTTTCCACCCTAAAATTTCTCAGTATATCTAAATTGCAAATTTTAAAAGAATTTTTTCACTAGTGTCACACAATAATCCGTTACCTTTAGATATACAGCCTTTCACACTTCTTAACGTTCTGTCTACTTAAAGGTAAGGGTTTACAAATTTTTAGCCCCTAATAGCTGTAGAGTGTCAATTTCGTAAATGAAATTATTGTTTCGAAACCCATCAGCAAGTAAATTCTAAAGTATTCATTCAATTACACAATAATTACTTATAGTTTATTCAGTGAATTGAAGATGATTACAAGCAACTTTACTAATAAAAGCTGAATGAACCTCTAATAAAAACAATGACTTACTTAATGAAATAAGAAATTTAAAAATATGAGTGGAATTTAATAAATAACGGTATCAACATCAGTTAACTGTACTGGTATTTTGTTAATAAATAGTTCATTATGGCTAAATTAAACAATAAAGATTAGCTTAATGATCTGAAATTTAAAGAAAATAATTTTAATACTGAAAATCAAATGAAAAGTGTAATTACCCATGTCTTCAGCAGGCTGTGCAAAATAATTTATCAGATCCTCTAGGCACATAACCATTTCATTTAAATTTACAGTGGCGCAAAACAGAGAATGACGTCTATTCATCTGCAGGGTCTCTAATCCTCTGTAAAATTAAATAAGATTATTTTTTAACTAAATAAATAAAACCTAATAACCACAAATCAAAAATCTGTATTACAATTACTTTAATTTTAATTTAAGTGCTCAACAAATTTATTAATAAATAAGATTATGTTTAGCAAAAATTAAAATTTCACTAATCAATTCTGAAACATTAAAGTACCTGTAATTATATTTAAATTGTTAAAAAAAACATGTACCAACGATTATTTGAAGTATGAAAAACAATTCTTGCCTTATAAACTGTGTAAATAGAGAAGAACATTTACGAATAACTCTAGCAGTTCTAGATTCCTCCTCTTGACTTCGACTGAAATCCAAGCCGTCATCCATTTTCCCTTCTTCATGAAGTACTGCCTGTTTTTCTTCAACTTTTCCAACTCCTTTCTTCTTTGTCTCATATGACTAAACAAAAAATTATCAAATATTTTTCTTAGAATGTCAAAAGTTAGTTGAAGAAATGAATAATATTTTATTTGTAATCAAGTTCTAATATATTTAGAATATAATTCAAAAACACTTAATCAAAGCTTGAGATATTATAATTTCAAAATACTTCTAGTAAACTCAAATGTCTTAATACATAGTTTCAGCTTTAAAATAGATACAGCTTATGTTAGGTATATAGCACTCCTGAAATTACCTTATAGGTAAGCCAAAGGCCAGTTTCTGAATGCTGAACCAATACTGTACTGTCTCCATACTTAATTATAGGAGCACCAATCACTTCAAGATCTTTATCCTCCAGCACTACTTTCTGATCATCCTTTTCCTGCCGTAGACAAAATGTTGAAGATGCTGTTGTCGCTTCATCTCTAAAACAAATAAGTGCAAGACATTTAATCTTTAAAAAATTATCAATTTAAAAACATAATTTTTTCTACTTTTTTTCAAAAAATAGGAATGTTTTTTATGGAAGGGATTATTAGTAGTAAACAATTTTAATCCAAAAGAAATTTACATTTGAACGATTCACACAATAATTTTAAATTAAAAACTTTTAATTACTACCTGAAATATATTTAATAATTTTAAAACAGATCCTTTACCAAAATAACATTATAAAAATTTAGGTTTCCTCTACATGTCATGGTAAAAATGCTCAGTCATAGATATCACAAATCAACGATTATTTACAATGTTAATTTAAACAAATGATCTCATTACGGCTTCGCATGCTACCACATTTGTTATAGGAAAGGAGCTGTTATCTCAGAAATGATACAATTATCAAAATGTGGTTTCAGAAACTTTTAATAGATTTAATAATGAACTTCAACATGAAATATAACTTTTTTTGCTGCCTTTATTTTTACAGGGTGAAGACCAAACTTATAAGTTTATTTGTGATATTTACAAACCCATAAGTAAAATTTGTAGTAAAATTTTTTGAAAATTAGTTTTACTGCAAAATTAAAAAAAGTTATCTTCTGTGGAGTTTATTATATGTAAAACTGTTTATTTATTGTATTGCCTAACTTAAGAAACTAAAAATAACATTGAGAAATATCTTATTCACTTTAGAAAACACATCAGAAAAACAATTATCAGATCTAAAACTAAAGATTTTATACTATCTATATACTATAAACACACAATATAATAATATTATAAAAAAGAAGATTATTGATTATTGTTAATATTTCATATTCCTTGAGTGTCTTCACACATTGTCTGATTCATTTTCTAAATCTTCTTCATTCTAGATAACTCCTCTTCATTAATAAAATTAGCTGAAGAATATTTAGGTTAAGAATGATGATATGCTGATCACATTGCTTTGGTCAATTGTTTTATAAATGCACTAGTTTTAAGTTGTGTAGCAGGGATGTTAACTTGGCACCTTGTTTGAACTTGGTGCCCTGTTAATTTTTGTTCACTTCAAATCCAACATAACCTACTAAGTGAATGTTCTGTAGCAATAGAAATAACTAGGGCTCATAAATTGTCAAATGTGTCTTTTAACATGCCTTTATGTAATCTATCCACCAAAGTAAAGGACAGATTTCCTGAGAAAAAAGCTGTGCATTTGAAGAAGACAAATGAAAGAGTTTTTACAAATCAGACAAAGGTGGTACTGAAAGCACTAGACATTTGTTCCAACACATTGCATTCAAATTTATCGGATCCGATGCATTGACATTCTAGCACCAAGGTAGTCAACCGGTGACGATCCATAGTGTAGTGACAAACATAAACACCAGTACAAGCTTAGGTTGCGATGTGAGTGATTTATGTTTATTGTCAGATTAAAGTGCTAGATTTTACATATTAAATGAGTGTTAGTATCTTTTGATGCTCTCGTTTTTGTTAATTCTGTGACCCTTTACATTTTTGTTATCATACTGTTCCTTTTTATTTCTTTTGTTTTTTTAAAATTTTATCTGCAAGGGTAAAAGTTTATAATATTATTGAAATAAAATTATTAAACATTAATAAATTATTAATCAATTTGTTATTAATTAAATTATAAACCTTAAAATTATTATTAATATTGCAGTATATTACTCAGGCTATTTACCAAAACCATTTATTTAACATTGTATATCAATTACCAAATTTAAATTACTAACTTTTTCATCTTTAAAATTCAAATTATTCAATAAACTTTTTAAAATGTATTTAGTATATATGTAGGCAAAGTAACTTTTATTTGACGTTTCGAAAAGAATCAACAGAATTTTGAAAATTTAAATAATTTTAAAATTAAAATAACTATCTTTACCTCTGAACAAGATATAACTCATTTGCTTCATTAACACCAAGATATCTGCCAGTAGTTAGATGACGAATACGCATTGGATGGTACCAATTTATAAATCCTCCTGCCCATTTAGTTCTTGCTAATTCTAACCTCCAAAGTGAACGGGCTTGACTCATAACACTTCCTCCTTCATATACCACGATACTGTTATGAAAAAAAATTTTAATTTATTAATTAAACTCAAATAATTGTATTGAATGTCTGATTAGAAACAAATCCTACTATATTGTAATAAGTAAAACAAAAGTTACAAAAAAGTAAAAAAATTCCAAAAATGAAGACATTTTATAATTGCTCATATATCAAATATATGTCATTTATCACGTATGTGAAGCAATGTTGATTTTGTTTTATTAAACATACTTAGTGTCTATTTATAAACTTTATTATAGAGGCAGTAATAGCTTACTTCTGTCCTGCAGCTTCTCCCCATCCTGAAGGTATTGTCAAACACTCATCCCCTCCATGAAAGAATCTCAGCACATCACCGCCAAAAACATAACCTAAAATTTCAATATGTAAAGTTATCCTACAAAACCTCATAAAACTGTACTTAGAATTTTATGCACATGTAAAATAACATTGTATTAGCTTATAACAAATATCAGCTCCAAATACGGCAATTGTATTTTTTACAACCAAATTTTAATTACTAGTACTCTTAATAAAGATTTAAGTAATAGAATGTATGAAAAATTGAACTGTTATTTTAAAACTTTGTAAAACCAGTTAAAAATGTAGCAGAGAAAATTGTTTTTAATACTTAGATAAATGTTCTTTTTGTGATAAATTGTACCACTAGAACAATTATACTTAATATTCTTAAAATGTTTATTCAATCCATATTATGTAGTTTAGAATGGGAAAAATTGTTTCAGTTAGTTCTAATTTTCAGGTATAGGTTATTAAACATCCTAAAGTATCAAGGGCAGGGGACTAGTGAGAGGAGGCATGTACTAGAACTCCTGGGCACAGGGTTCTAAAGTTGCCAAGTGCATAGCAGTCTTTGCTGAAAGAAATAACTAAGCATAATGATGAACATTTTTTTCTTATTTTAAATTGCAACTCAGATCATAATGTAAGTGGCTTTTCAACCTGGTGAACGATTATTTTATAATAACAGATAATTTAATAAATTTATTTATTGCATTTATAGCATTGAATTACAGATATGAAACAGATATATTGTGAATAACTTGATTTGCCAATATTAAAAATTATATCATTACCAATTGTATAAAGAACTAAGTAGAACCTGTTAACTTTCTATATTGATACATTTTGAAACAATGGTTTCATAGATGAAGCCTTGCCAATTACTGAAACTTGCAGTAGCACAGGTTAGGCTTCATCAATGAAACAATGGTTTCGAAACACGTCACCATAGTAAGTTAAGAGTTTTTACTCAATTCTTTAAATAACTACTTATAATTTAATCAAGATGATTACGTCAACAGACTTGAAAAATTATATGTATCACTTTTACATATATTTCATAATATTTTACTATATTGATTCTGAAATATTAATCAATTCCAAAGTAGGTTTTTTTGTTCTATGACAACACTGGCATCACTATTGCCTCCACCACTACTAAGACAAACATCTAGAACATAGTCCCCATCTTTGTTTCAGATCATTGTCTGCTAATATAAGGTACATGAGTGGTTGCACAATAACCTCCATATTTCTAATGTCTTTATACTTCTTTACAGTTTTACTCACAGTGTTGTTGATTGGTATTTTAGTCCAAGCACTGTAAATAAGGATATAATTTCATCATGATTTAATAGTTTAAGTATATATATATATATATATATATATATATATATATATATATATATATATATATATATATATATATATATCTTTTTCCTTATTAAATAAAGTATAAAATGTTTTATAGAAAGAGTTTAAAAAAAACAATCTAATTCCTTTTATATTACAACACATTTCTTGAGTACTATTTTGGACATGGACTCTCAGGCTGACAGCGCCTGATTACGTTATATCGATAACTATTTTAATTTTTCCT
The DNA here is from genome assembly GCA_036971475.1 of Prosapia bicincta. Taxonomy (NCBI): domain Eukaryota; kingdom Metazoa; phylum Arthropoda; class Insecta; order Hemiptera; family Cercopidae; genus Prosapia; species Prosapia bicincta. The sequence continues at coordinate 39,966,883 of JBAIZL010000001.1, forward strand.
GTCTTTAGTTCTAGATTTTCTGTTGAAATTACTAGCAAGAACTTGAAAAAGACTGTTCATCAGCTGAACAGGAAGAAGAAAGGACAACTGAGGATATATGAAATAAAAACTTGTTTGTGGCCCAAGAAGACATCTCCAGCTTTTGTTTATCAGACAGTACATGACAAACACTGATGAATAGTTTAAAGATTTTGATCTCATTATTGATTTAAGAAAAAACTATCATGTGTCCAAACAGTTATAAAACTAAGACAGTTACCAGCCAGTACTGTCAGTATGAGTAGGCAGGTTCAATACAGCACCTTGTTTGACTTCAAGAATACTAACATTTTGGTTTCGAACATACAAGGGGGAAATCATGAATCTGATGCAACTGTTTCACTGATGAGTCTGATTCGTTTCTTCACTCTATGAATCTGATGGAGCTGATCAGTTTATTGTGAGCAGCAGAATCTGAAAAGTAATTACTTTTTACAATACCACTAAAGCTGCGGTTGACAAAGCTGATCTAATAAGCTCTACATTCAGTGTGAGGCTGATGAAAAGACAACGGCTGATGGTAATTTTTTTTACCTGTCTGAAGATCGCCACTAAAAATTCTCAAGTGATTTCAATTGTAAATGGGCCAGAACCACTAAAAAAGAACAATATTTGTCAACACTGTCTCATCAACTTGTGATTGGACAACTAGCCCAGCAAAGCCCGAATACAAGTGTAGTGCCATATCAGTTTAATACAGGTTGAAAACGTTTTTACCCAAAGAAAAATATGTAAATATTCTTCCTCCCCATCTTCCACAAAATGCAAGTGTATGGTTCTGCATATCTCAAAACAGGATTTAAGGGGACACAAACTATGACTCTAAAAATTATCATGAACTAATCTGTCTAAGACACATAATTTTGGTGTACCAGGACCTGTTATCAGCTACTTCCTTGGAATTTTCAACATCAGATTCAACCCACAACTATGGAAAACAATTATGGTTCCCCATTTAAAAAGACTGTAAGGTACTGGTGTTTCCAGTTTTTTTCTGTTATGATACTTTGTTAGTCCAACTTTATGCAAATTTAATTGAATTTCATTCAAATTGTCAATTTTGGTTGTTTTAGTTTAGGCTTAATTTTGTTCACTAAACTGGTTCTTTTTCATACAAACTGGTTCTTTTTCATTTAGTATATTTACTTTCCCTTGATTCTATTCAAAACAGTCCTATCAGTGTTTTGAATTAAAATTTATTAAAGGGAAAGGAAGAAGGCAAAATATGTTGGTAACATCTGAACTCAAGTGTGCTTGATTATGTTTCATTTAGAAAAATATTAAGATTTATGTGAAAAAAATTTGTTTGCATCTTGTTAGGACTCAATTTATTTCATGCTGCAGCCCTTAAGTTTCAAAGTTTTTAATTAAACCTAACAGGTTTTTTTGGAAAGTAACAAGCTGTTACATTAACATTATTAAATGACATTTAATTCAAATCTTCTATTTCTTCTGAAGTTGTAATATTATTTGTTATATACAAAGTTGTAAACACAAAGTTTTCACTAATACTTACCTACATACTTCATTCTGCTGATACCAGTGCCATAAGGCTGAACAGACCAGTGGGTTACATGGAATGAAGCATTCACAACAGATAAATCATTCTCTTTGGCTGTATGCTGAAATGAACCCATATTATTTTGTTAGTTTTTTATTAAAAGTATAGCAAATTAGTTTACCAAAACTATATGTTAAATAACTATATAACCAAAAGTAATTATCAGATTAGCAAATCTAAATTTAAATAGATTATTTACACTTTTAAGTCTACCAACAAAACTTGTTGACAATTAGTCTTGAACTAAACCAATTACTCTTAGATACTCTAAGAATTATAAAAACCCTTTGTAATAGTAATCTAATCATATATGACTATAATACTGAAAACTAAGGTATTTATAGCAGTGTTAATCCAAGCTCTCCAAAATGCAAAGAAGTATAAAAGCTGAAACCATGTTATAAGACAACACTGTCCGTTTTCATGATCGAAAAGCTTGTTGTTTACTTTGAGTAAGCTCCACCAGAACAGACAGGATCTTATTCTGTGAAATATTGTAGATTATAAGTACAGTAAAACTTCGTTTAACCGTTTTAACCGTCAGTTTTTGTTAACTGTCATTGCTGTAATAATACAATAATACTGTAATAACAAAGTGCTTAATCACTTTAGCTACTGTGACGAGCCAATTGACCCCGACGCCCCCGGCCAGTACCCTGAACCGAATACCGTCGTGCCACTAACCTCGACACTTTTGTCTAGAAACGTTTTATATTTATTCATACTACTCAGCTGGTGTTGCTACTTTTGGAAAAATGAATGCACTGTATTAAACAACAAGCTTCACACTACTTACAGATATAATTGTGATTGTTTTTGTTTGATAGATAAACACTGACGGCATTACAAACCTTACGTTACCATAGTAGCATTTTGTCAGGAGTAACAACCGACACACTTATTTTATCAATTTAAGTGAAGTTGAGTTGATCATTCCATCCAGAAAAATGGGCCATTGAAAGAAGTTTACCTTTATATACTTTAATAATAAAATTAATGATTTTTAATGACGTATTATATTGATTTTCACTATTGTTTTCGAAATTTCACAAAACCTAAAAAATAAGTCGGGAATATTGACTAAATATTTAATTGTAAAGTAATCCTTAAAAACGGACTTGATTGAAGTTAAATACAAACATTGATACACTTAGATAAAGTCATCCTTACTAGGAAGTATATTAAAACATAAATTATTTAAGAAATAAATTATTGGGTTTTAAAACTATTACTTGTATGAATCTAAGGTAGTATTTATCGGATCTGACCTCCTCATTACTTATCAGGAGAGAATATGTTTACACTTCCGTTACATATAGAAAATATTTATAACCTCACAAATCAATGAAATGTGACACCTTTACACGTCTTAGTGATAAGCGCAAAAATACTTTTATTGTCAGTCAGCGTATTATGTAACTGGAACATGAAATTGTGGTTTTGTTGTTTATTGTTTACACAAAACACCAAAAATATTAAGACAGTGTTGCACAGATAAAAACATATATTTAAATAAAAAACAATGTTGTGCCAATTGGTCCGACGGGGTTTATTTACATATTATTTACGGAAGGAAAAAACTATTTCGGGACAATCGGCCCAACACATGTTTTTATAAATATTGTGATAAGAAACGTATTTTCGTACTTAGATATGATAAGGGAACAAAGAATAAGTACACAGTATTTAAAAATAGGGTTAAAATATTTTGGCAATTCTCTGTGAAAACGCCGATATTATGGATGGCAGCTAAATTATTAAGGTGCAGTGATGCTTTCGCTATGTTTGTTAAGTTACAAAAACTATTTCACCCGTAAGTTTATATTACTGTACATTATTTTGCCACATATGTAGCTACTTTGCGGATCTTTTTATCATGTAATAAATTGTTTCGTTTTCTATTACAATCGTGTTTATTTTCTTTTGGCTCTGGAATATATTACATTACTATACTTCAAATACCAAGTATTTCCGTAAACATTTGTAACCATATTTTCGATATTTTCATTCTTTTCATTAATCTAATTATACAAAAGGCAAGATTCTTTCTACACAAAAAAATATTAAAATAAATAGTTTAAAATAATGTAATATGTGGCACACGTTTAGTACAATATATGGATAGTTTTATTTTAATAATGTTTATAATTAAAATTATTAATATTTTAGATACTTTAATATTTTATGACTGCATTATAAACTTCATGTGCAAATATGAACAACTGTCCAGTAATTAATGTTAATATAAACTTATAAAAATTTAAAACTAAAAAACTCACCAAATATCTTTCTGTAGCAACAGATACAAGAATTAAATCATCACCAACTCGAACCTTCTCACCTTCAGATCTTTGTTTGGATGCAGGATGAACAGTCCACCAGCATGCTTCACCTGCATTTTTTAAATTGTTTAAAAAGTGTATAATATAAACCTAGAATATATTAACTAATTATAATTAAAAATTTGAATACCTAAAATGAAATATCAATTTGTTTCAGCTTAAACCATCAAAAATATCTGGAGTTTCCAAATTAAATTCTTTGCTATTTTGTTTGTAAATGATAGGGAAGCTTAACAGATTATTTTTTAATTAAAGACATATGACTAAATAATGTTAAAATCTTTAGTTATAATAATATCTATAGAAAAATATTGGCAAACCTTTTATGTTTGATCTTAACAAAGCTGCTAAATTGCCAAACTTAAATTTACAAAAATAAATCATACATAATTTAAATTAGATATATTAATTTACAATTAATTTCTGATGAAATTATTGAGATACAGCTTCAAATTCACAAAAATAAAAAATGGATAAATAAATAAATAAATATATATTAGAAATATTTTCTATTTTTCTCAAACATTCTAATAAATAGTCAAATATTTCTTTTGACACACTAAATTTCATAGACATTTGAGAAAATATAGCCTTTAATGCTATAATTGTAGACAAAATTTTTAAAATGATCTAATGTTAAAAATTCCTAACTGTATTTATATATGAATATATTAATATGAGATCAACGAGATCAGTGACCAACCTTGCTTTATGACATTCAAATAATTTGTGTTATCAGATATGACTACAGAATGGCAAAATACATATATACTTCATGTGAATGCCTGTGATTCAAGCTTTTTAAACAAATAGAATTATCATTTTTTATTATAGGCCTCAAATTGTTGACAGCCTTAAAAACACACACACAAGTGTATCTTGATGTATGATGCAATGGAAATGCATAAAAATGAAAAAGTTGACTCGTCAATAATAATACTTGCTTTTATCATTCCTACAACACTGCTCAGAGTGTCACACTGGAAATAACAGAGGCATATAGGTGAAAAATATGTATAATTTCAAACGAGACAATTTTTACATCATAATATTTTTATTTTGATAAAAATATTAGCATATCAAGAATTGGCATTAATTACACAATTTTTTCAGTTCTTGTATGGTTTTCATCTAAATGATGAAGAAAGTTAATAGCTTAGGTGTTTTAAGTTAGACACCTAGTTAGCACCTTATGAAAAAAATAGTTCAACTTTTAATTCTAAAATATGAAAATTTATTTTGAAAAGTATTATTTTTAAAGAAAGTTTTATTTTGTTACTTATATTACATTTGTGATTATGATGAAAATCATAAAGGACTAATGTACTGCATACAATATACGGGCTAGCAATTTGAGGCTTTTGGATTATATTACATTGAATTGTAAGAAAAAATTAAATTTTAAGCAAATATGAGTAATATTTATGTATTTATTCACTTGGTAAAACCACTTTTATTGATATTTCTCACCAGATGCATTTCACATTTGTTCAGTGGATTGCTGTGAGTTACAGAGGAGACGACTCAGGTGTGTTATGTTATTGTGAATCTGTGTTGCTATGGTATTCTGTGTGGTGTTGTCTTAAGAGTAGTTGTTTTTATTGTGTTCGAATACAGTATTTGATTGTGAATGTAATTTATTCTCTAGTATATGTTGTGGTTAGTTTTTGTGGTGATTATATACTTCAAAATTTTTGTGTGTGTTCAGTTTATTCTTTGGTTGATGAAGTGATTATGTTGGATATTTTGGAACTATGTATTACGTTTTCGGAAGGATGAAGCTATTTTTTATAATGTGTTCTTGTGATAAGGTTACATATTTTTATTTTTGTGTATTATTATTGTTGTTTTTGTAGTGTATTTTATTATGTGTGGGTTATTTTTTGTGCATTATGTTGTATATATAGGTGTGTTTCTATCCATTTCTTTGGAAAATTGGTTTTATTGAGTTGAGTTCCCTTGTTGTGTCTTCTTTCTTCATAGATGAGTGGCCTGTGTTTGTGTTATATTGCATGGTTGGAAGTGTTGTGTATTATTCTGTCTGTAAAGGTGGGTTTTCTATATATTTTAAATATGTGTCTGTTTTGTTTTGTAATTGAGAGGTCTAAAACTTTGATTGTGTTTTGTTATTCTGTTTCAAGTGGGAATTTTATGATATATATATATATATATATATATATATATATATATATATATATATTGTTTATATAATTGTGAAATGTGTGAATCTGTTGTGTCAAACTGTTAGCTCCATGATTACTGGGATATTTTACCTTTTCGCGGCTTTATATATCTTTAAATAAATTATTTTGAATATAATAAAGAATTCTTGTATTATGTAGAATACTTTGGTAACTTTACTGCTGATTTTATTAATACTAAAAAAACATTTAAATATTAAAAGATTTTGGCATGCCTTTTATAATATAGTAAACAATGTTTTGTTTACAAATACAAGGCCAAAAAATAATTCAAAAATATTTTATAGAACTATATTGATTACCTTGAGAATGTTCTTGAAGACCAACATCAAAAGATAATTTATCATTTGAAGAGCTTGTAGACAAACATGCCAAATACTGAAATTATTAAAATAATATTAGAACGTAAAAAATAACAGTTATTGGAAGAATATATCTATAATATATATTGTGTTTACTTTAGTATTGTACATAATACTTTTCAAATAATTTTAAAAAATATGTTAAGAGTGGAATATGCATCAAACATTACATTCAATATATTTCTGTAGAAAAAATTAACAAGTTTTTGAGTTTGATTAATTGGTGTTTTAGAAAGTTGAACCAATATTTTGGTTTTGAATTTATAATGTAAAAAAAAGTGAATGGTGATATATAGTGAAATAGATAAATATAAGTTTTTTAACGAATAAACTACTTAAATTTGCTCAATTAATAAAATTCAATTATTTATTATTAATTAATTAAGTAACAGAATTGGTCTCAATTTTTAAATTTGTTTAACTTCAGTTTCAAAATAAAACTCTCTGAGTTGATACAAATACAATATTAAAAAAAAATTAATTAATTTTGATTTAGAGTATATTAGAGAAAGAATTGTGGTAATTTGTTTTAGTTAATTTACTAAGCCCTAAAGGTAAATACTTAAAGAGTGTACTCAAAATTTCACTAAACACTATTTTATTCATACAGGCTACTTTTAGCGATGATTACATCTTTATTAGTGGTGTTCTAACATCAGTGAATGAGTTAGGTGAATCATCTCTAAAACTAGTGTGTGAATGAATGAGTGTTTAGTAATATTTTTAGTACACTTTTTTTCTATTTACCTTGGGTGGATTGTCCTCACTGGCTAATCTCTAACTAACAATATACTAAACCCTATACATTAAGACTAAAATTTGTCTAATAATTATTAGTTTTAATTAATCCCTTTAGCAATAGTTTATGACTATCCGAACTTTAAATTTTTGTAAATTTGCTTAAAACTTACTGAGACAGAATGTTTTCGATCATTAAGTGGCAATCTTCATCAGTGTCTTCTGCTTGGAGATGTTGGATCAAGCGGTGACGGTTTTAAAGGCAGGTTTTTGAAGTATCAAAGAGTATGTGTGATTTCTATTGTGTATATTTGTTTAATATGTTTGTCTTATAGTATATAAACTTTTACCAATGTTTTTAATATATTAAACAAACAAACACAATACAAATCGCACATACTCTTTGATACTATCAAAAACCTGCCTTTAAAACCATCACCGCTTGACCCGACTTCTCCAAGCAGAAGACACTGATGAAGATTGCCACATAGCGATCGAAAACGTTCTGTCTCAGTAAGTTTTAACAAATTTACAAAAATTTAAAGTTCAGATAGTCATAAACTATTGTTAAAGTGATTAAGATTCACCGAATGTAATTAGTCCGAATGGACTACAAAACTCAAGAATTATTAGTTTGTTGATTCACAAACTACATTAGTACATAGCTACAAAATATCTGGTTAGGATATAGAGTTTTTTGGTTAACAAAAAAAGAATAATTTTATTAATGGTTATACTGAAGTTTGTAAACAGTTAAATAGGCCTATCTTGATTTAAATGTGAGAACAAAGGTAAATTTGTGCAGCTTTATTAGATAAAATAACATGATTTTTTACAATAATTTGTAATATTATTTCATAACACTGTGTAGTAAATAAAAATTATAGGCTATGATAAATTTTTTAATTTACCTAATAGTTATGATACTCAACATAAAAATAATCAATGAAAATGTACAACTAAAGTATAATTCTTGAATTTTGTAGTCCATTGCGTTTGGTGAATCTTATTAATCACTTAAACAATAGTTTATGACTATCCGAACTTTAAATTTAGTAAATTTGTTAAGACTTACTGAGACAGAACGTTTTTGGCATATTTCGATCGGCACATAGCGATTGAAAACGTTCTGTCTCAGTAAGTTTTAACAAATTTACTAAATTTAAAGTTCGGATAGTCATAAACTATTGTTTAAGTGATTAATAAAGTATAATTATTATAGCTATTATGTTAGACCCTATAAAAAAAGATCAAGAAGGAACTTGATTGTAGAGAATCTCTGCTACCAGAATCACTGCTAACTTGAGTTTACAATTTCTAAACTCAAAGTTTGTTCAAATACATATGGAAAAAAACAAGTAAATAGGATAAACCCTTTAATGCCCAGTGTCCTATAAATAGGATGCTCGTATTTGATATTTTTAAATTTTGTGTCATAATTTATTATTGTTTTTAGGTTATTATTTATGGAAGAAATACAACATTTAATAGTGTAATCGTTATTTTTCACTGAATGTCCCTTTCAGCATTTTAGAACAGTTTGATTTAGAAGTATTATTCGAGCCCAATATGCATAATTTTCATTTTTTTTTATAATGAACAATATATTTGAAATGTTTGCCAGGACATATTTATCATGCTTCACAGAATGTATATTTTAAGGAGAGAGATTGTGATTCTTTTTTATTTTTATGACTTCTTTAAATCATGTTGTACTCTTCATAAGACGCTGGGACATTGAGGTATCAGTTGATCTTGTTATGCTTTGAGGTTATAAAGCACTGTCAGCTTGCTGCAATTATTTTGATAACTCATTGGCTCATAGAGTTCGTGTTATGTGTTTGATAACTTATTTGGTCAGGTCTGTGTAATACCTGGAAATCAAAACCAGTTTGCGTTTCAAGTAAACCGGCCATATAGATTCTTGGGCTGCTTTACTTGAATCATATAGATTCTAGGGGAATCAGTCATAGTTCTGTCAAGTGGGTACTAATTCAACTTCAATTTAATTTGCATGTTGGTAAGGAAGTAGCTTAAAACAAAAGAGAAGGTTTGGTGTTTGGATCCTGTGTTGTTTTAATTATGTTAGTCCAGCTCAAGAGCCCAAAAGCTAGAGGGTATTTTTCGACACTTTCTTTGCCAGCAGAGGTTTGCTTGTTCATATGAGCGATGTTGGTTTTAGAGCTACTGATATACTGACATCTGTGCAAAAGTCCTTTGAAGGATCCAAGAATTACGCCAAAAAGCCAAGGGGCACTTGTGATTCAGAAAATGAAGTTTTGCTTGTGAAGTGGACTGACAATAAGTGTGTCAAAGTTTGGAAAATTTAGACACGTCTAATCCCCTGCGTCATGCATGACGATGGAGCAGAACATCAAGGCCGAATTTGTCTATTCTACAATAGACAATATTATAAATTCCTATAATAAATAGATGGGTGGAGTTGACCACCGTGATTGGCTAGTTGGGAATTATAACATTTCTATTTGTGGTGAAAAATGGTACTGGTGTTTATTTACATGAATTCTTGATAAAGCAAATTGTAAATGGCTGGACTATATAGGGAAATGGGACTCCTTCTACTATGGATCTACTTGAATTCAGAAGAAATGTTGTCATTTCATATTTGAAAAGAAACATTTGAAAACTAGGGAGGGCAGCCAATGGCTTCAACATTCATCACAGATGTCAAACATAATGGAAGAAGTAATTTTATATCAAGACGAGATATATATAGTACATGTCAAGAAAAAGATGCCAAGGAGAGAACTGCAATGTGAGGTCCCTCTCACATTTCTAAAACGTATAGTGTTACTAAGGACTTTTTCATCCATTATCACATCAAGAAAAAATAAATTCAATTTTCAAGTTTATCATCTCATTTTGACATAATTATTTTTAGTACTTTAAAAACCAATGTGATAAATAATGATTAATAATAATAATTAATGATAAATAAAGTAAGAAAATAATGTTTTTAATACCATACATCTTCATAATTAGTATAATGTTATTTGATTACCCTAGCGTCCTATTTTTAGGATAACTCAGCATTTGTAACAGGTAAAATATATTTTTGTAAAATTATACATTGTCTGTATATACCTACAAACAATTAGATAAATTTTAAAACTAAAAGTTTATTTTAAAAATCATGGGCCTTAATGGGTTGATATTACAATTTTCAATTTAACTTTTCACTTTTTAAACCTAACTAGACACTGTGTACCTATATTTCAATACATACATAGTAATGTTATATAATTTAATGCTGTGCTTTATCAAGAAACTTTCAGAATAACTATATCTTGTTTGTCAATTTCATCAATTTGTAGTTCAATGTTTCCTTTAGTAAAAAGATTTTCATAACCAAACTTATTCTAATTGAACACTTGTAAGAGTTGTAAAATAGTGTATTTTATAATAGTATAAAATGGTGCTTAGTTTTATAGAGAAACATTCACTTCATACAGTTTTGTGTATGTTAATACATTTAGGTCATGTTACAATTTTTCCAAATTTTAACCATTAAAATTCCTGTTTTTAGAATATATTACTGAATAATAAATGTAAAATTTTTTTTTAAATCGGAGTGGATCCGTATTAAGTCGATTACCAAAAGATATAGTTATTACTTATTTAAATTTTTTTTAAATTGAGATAAATAGAAAAATATTGTGATACAGTATATACAGTTACAATTTAATTTGAATCAAGTATTGTTATTTTAAAAAGTATTTGTTTTCTGAAAATCAACATTTATAGAAAATTGGCAAAAAATTATATATATATATATATATATATATATATATATAATAGGCCTAAGTACTTTCAATCATTTTATTTAGCATAAACTACCTTACTTATTTTAAACTAGCTCAAGTTATAAAGTTTTTATTTATTGTGTTTAGTTAACCCTAGAAATCTAATGTGTAGTCTGCCAGACGACGCGTTTTCCATCATTTTTTTCCCCCTCCCATACCAGTCGTCACTGTGCTTTCACATTCAGTCTACCTTCAGTTGGCCTTGAAACCTGGTTGGAGAGTCGGTTAAATATAGTTCTGTACATTTCATCAGTGCATTATAGTTCTCAGGTCGTCTCACAGACGAAACATTAGCTTTAATGGTAGTTTTAACTTGACATTCTCGTAGTTCCATATATAAAATATTTGCCTGACCTGACTGTGTGTGAGTTTACACGACTTTCTTATTGTGTAAATAAGAGTGTAAATATTGATTTTAAATATTATATTGTATAATAATAGTGTAAGAGTCTAATAATGTATCCTTTGGTTAGGTTTTAGATTTTTTCATAATGGATAAAAATATGCGTTTAGACGAGCAAATTTCAAATTTGCTAAATGGATATGAATATCTTAGTGAATATGAAGGTGAAGAAAATGGAGGGGATGAATCGGATCATGTAGAGACTGAAATCGTTGAAGATATTGATGACTCTGATAAAGACCCAGATTTTATATTGGAACCAGAACCTGGAGAAAGCTCCAGTTCTGATTAAGATGAACGCCCTACTGTCAGAAATAAACAACGTCGAACTGCAGATCCTTCGAGTAATACAATATCTTTTGGCCCTTCAACAGCTTTCCAAAACGCCGTTGGTCTCTCTCAACTGTCAACCAGAAGAGCCAAATCTACAAATATAGCATCAAGTAATGTTCACATTGTTGCTTGTGATAAAGAAATTTTGAGAGAACAAGGTAAAAAAAGTAGTCACAAGTGGACTTCAGTACCACTACAACCATCTAATAGACCTACAAGTCATGCAGCTAGGGATATTGTATATTTTCGTCGAGGCCCAAAGGGATGTGCCACAAACCTTACTAATCCTAAAAATATATTTTCATTGTATTTAACAGAAGAAATTAAAACAAAGATAATAGAGTGTATAAATAATTGTATGAGAACCAAAAGTTCAAACTATACTGTAGACAGCGCTACGACATCACAACTGTGTAAAGAAGAATTTGATGCTTTTTGGGGGTTGCAAGTGTTGATGGCAGCACAAAAGGATAACCATCTAACTATAAAACAACTGTTCAATTTGCAGTTTTGTGGTGACAGATACAAAGCGACAATGAGCTGTGATGGGTTCGATTTTATATTGGAGTATTTGAGATTTGAAGACAGTTCTACAAGAGACGAAAGAAAGAAAGAGGATCCCTTTGTGCAGATAAGAGAAGTTTGGAATATGTATGTTTCTGGCAGTAAGGAGTCATATAAACCAGGATCCTATCTTACGATTGATGAGCAGTTGGTGGCTTTTCGAGGAAGATGCAGCTTTAGTACGTACATGCCTAAAAAGCCAGCAAAGTATTACATAAAAATCGTCATGATTTGCGACACTAAAACACATTACATGATTGATGCAATGCCATATGTTGGGGCAAAAACAAACTCTGGAAGATTACCATTAACACAATACTTCGTACAAGAGCTTACTAGAAGTGTTCATGGTTCAAACCGAAAAATGACTTTGGACAACTGGTCACGTCAGTACCACTAGCTACAGAGCTTCTGAAGCCGGGGTACAAGCTCACAGTTTTGGGAACAATGCGCAGAGACAAACCAGAAATTCCGCCTGAGATGTTGACCACAAACAGTAGAGCTGTTGGTACATCAATGTTTTGTTTTGATGGTGCAAAAACATTAGTGTCATACAAAACCAATAAAAATCGAATTGTCTTGTTACTGTCAACGTGTTATGAAATGCCTAGGATTGATGAACACAGCAAGAAGCCCTATATGGTGGAATTCTACAACTCAACAAAGGGCGCTGTCGACTCACTAAACCAGATGTGTAATAATATGTCTTGTAGTCATAAAACAAGAAGATGACCACTGTGTATTTTCTTTGGTATGATAAATACCATATTGGTAAACACATATGTAATATATGTGGAAAATAAATTAAATAAACAAGGCCTTAACGTTTGGTATACAACACATTAGCTTTCTAGGGTTAAAATCACTGCATCAAACAAAAACTCTTAGCATAAGTAAATGTCTAACTATTAATAAACATTAGAACAGGTTAAAATTGTGCTACACAAAGGTACATTCTGCCTGAGCTAACACTAAACCAAGTGTTGGGATTTTCCCAATTACTACTTTCTCTTCTCTGTAGGGTTGGTCATAGATACCTGTTGGCTTTAACATCATTCCTAGTAACGTAAATATCTATCTCAAGTTTTTTTCAAACTTTTGACTGAGATGATTTTCTAGAGGAAATGTTCACAAATTTTCAACTTCTTGAGTCTTGTCTTTTGAGAAAGACAGAATTTACAGAGAATTCAAAAGAATTATAGAAATGGGCTAGTTCTGGTAGTACAGATGGATTGAGAGAGGATTTTGCAAGTTGTTTCTAACACTATAGGAATTCTATAGATATTTATAGATAAAATATAGATATTTTAGGATGCTGCAATCTATTTCTGGTTTTTGAAGAACAATACAAATTATTTTTAATAAAGACTGCTTGGTTTTGATTATTTTCTTTATGCTTATGTAGTACAAAAAAATATTCTACTTGAAAACAAATGATTTTTAAGTTTCATAAACTACAAATATTAGTTATAATTTCAAAAAATAAAGCATGACCTCAATCTATCTACATACACAAAACTGTATAAATTGAACGTTTTTTATAAAACAGAGCGCTATTTTATACGACAATACAGGTAATTTACAAATACCTATAAAATGTGTGGTTAGGATAGGTTTGGTTATAAAAAATTACAAGTTTACTAACGATGAAACTGAACTTGGCAAACAGTTATACTGTTCCAATGATTAATTTTGTTCTGTGAATATTACAATTAGAATAATAATAGTCTAATAATTACTGTATAAAATATAAGAGAAAAAATAACCTAAAGAGCTTTAAAAGTATCTGAAACTCTGTATTTAGAGTCTATAATGTAATGCTTACCATATCACTGTTTTGATGACGGAGAAGAATAGCATTGCCATATAACAAAGTCCTGTGACCAGATCCAGTCCCTTTGCCCTTAAATAAAATAGCATATGATGAAAAATTACATGAAAATAAACCTAGAATTAGGTTTAAATTTCATAATTTTATATTTTTTATAGCAAAATAAATTCACATTGAAAATACCTATTAAAAATAAAATGTTAAATATGATTTCTCAACCTTCATTTCTAGTCATAACATTATTGTAAAGTAGAATAGATTGTAAAAAGCTCTTACTAAAAAGTAATGTTTATTAAGCTTAATATTTCATAATTCAAAAAATTAAACAATAACTAAAATGTTGTAGGCTTCACTACAATATAAAACAACTAAATAGCTGATTGATTACAATAAATAGTACTTCAAGTACTTTGTAGCCTAAGCAATTTGTTACCCAAATCAACCTCACTAAAGTTTAAATATATTTTGTTAAGAAGTAAACAGTCTGTGTCAATGCTTCTTTGATTTCCTGGGTGTAAATTCCGATACAGTAAAGCTTTGTTTAGCAGTCGATACATAGAATTAATTGAAATGACGAGGACATCAGAATTGAAAAGGACATACCCTGTGAGAGTATTAGAGGTTTTTTTTTTGTGAAAACTTTAACCGTATCGTGAAAAAATTTTACTACGGAAAGACGCATTACACATAATATTCTCAAGCACTAGATTCCAAATCAGCTAGTTTTGTACAATTTCGTTACACATAATTTAATGCAATGGCTAATTTTCTCTTTATTTAGGCTACAAATTAATTTATATCATTTCCAAAAGTAATTTCTCAATTGAGAAATATATTTAATACAGTTAGGTCTACGATAGCAGTAGAAATTTATCATTTAACATGAATTTGAAATACAGTAAATACTTTTAAACTATAATACGATTTTTTTATTATAAGTAAAAACAGTTTTTTTTACCTTTGAATTAAACAAATTAACGACTTTCCATGTCTATAGTTTAAAGAGATTTATAAAATGACTCACTGAGGCAGTCGGTTTCTACCGCACCAAATGATCTTTCTCAGCGCCACGGTTTTCGGTTAACACTAACAAAACTCATTTAGTGAGATGGAAAACATTTTATATTAGTAGGTTTATATATATGGCTGATTTGTTTATATTCAAAAGGAAAGTCTTGCAAATCGTTATAAAGAATCAATTCATAAATGATAGGCTATAGTTTTAAATGTTTTGTTGATAAAATAGTGAATTTTTTTACTCAAAATAACATTTACGAAGAAACTTTTTCAGTCTCTCTACAGTAATATTTTTCTCTTTAATTAACGAACACTGCACTTATTACTTTATGTATTGCTTCTTTATAAAATTAAAGAAGGGGTATCTGCTTAGCAGGACGTTTAATGCGTGGGGCACAGGAAGGTAAACATGGTTTAATCGTATAAATGGTTTCATCTATAAGTTTATAAGCAGTAGCCTATTCGCCTTTTTTCCATCGCTAGATCCCTTAGCGACTTTATAGTCCCCAACGCGTCCCTGGATTTATGTGAGTTTCATATTTTAGCTCAATACTATAGTTTAGATCGTTAAGATTATTAGCATTTAACACGTTATAACTTTTAACTTACATAACTAGTTCAACTTACAAATTTTGATTTGATAAATTTGTCATATAGTTAACTTTACAATAAATGTTTTTTTTTTTAAATTTCAACAGACAATTGGTACTTTAGAAATTGACTCAAATAGTTTTCACTGATATTAAAGCTGTATTTTTGTCCGTTATTTACGGACCTCTTTGAATGAGGAACACCTCAAAAAATTTAAAATTTGGGATGTATGAACATGGCTGTTTAGAGATTTTACTGTAGCCTATACATTTTAATTATTAATCCATACTCTCCAAAATCTAAAAATAAAGTAACTGAAAATGTGTTTCTTAACCAAATAATTCTGAAGTAAACATAATTTTATTAATTTATTTCATATTAACTAAATCTATTTTAAAGAACTTACCATATCCAGCCTAATTAGAATGCCCAATATATAGGCCTACGTCTTTTCACGTATATTGTATGGTCACAAGATATTATGTTAACATAAATTAAATATGTGTTAAAAATTATGTTGATAAAATATAAAACATATGTAGGCCTATGTAAATATGAGTGGTTTCCAAGCACAACAATTTTTTTTATTGCATAAATTAGCTTAAGTTATGAGTGGAGAATTATTGTAAGACATAAACCTATTTGTGTCGACGGAATCATTACATAAAATAGAATAAACTTTTATTCTGTTATTAATGTAATAGTTAGTCCCAGGAATATAATTATATGAGGTTTTAAAAATATTGATGTCTAACATTTCCTAGTGGGTAATACCTATGAAACGAAAGTTACACCAACCCCAATTTTTTCATTTACTGAAATAAAAATAGTTAAAGAATAGTCCTAACTTCGATTTTCTTCGTTTCTTGATATGTGCTGTTCAAGAATACATTGAAAACAGTGATTTTTTCCTGTAATAGTAGTAATACATAAAAATAGTGACTATGGAAAAGGATTTTGATTAACAAAAAATGTTTATTCCATAAAAATTTAGATCATATGGTATGGAGTGAATGTTTCTTTGTAAAACGGATTACTATACTGTACTACATTTAATGGTATAAATTTACCACTAGAGAATTGAACAATTTAAGGCTAACAGTATTGCAATAACATTTCAGCCTTCTTTATAACAATTTTTTTTATGAAGTTTCTTGATGTAATCATCTTGAATTCACTGATTAAACTAATTTTAAACTACTTAACTAAGTGAATACTTAATTGCTTACTTGCTGACGCGTTTCAAAACAGTCGTTCTTTTTACTAAGCTAAGAGCTAACACTCTACTGGCGGATTTGGCTGTATACAAACGGTATGACAGGGTTGGATTTATGACAATGGGTTAGGTGTCGGCGTTTTGTGTAATGTATCGGAAAAGACTATTGGCTTCAATAGTCTTTCATGAAGCCAATAGTCTTTTCCGATACATTACACAAAACGCCGACATCTAACCCATTGTCATAAATCCAACCCTGTCATACCGTTTGTATACAGCCAAAGCCGCCAGTAGAGTGTTAGCTTCGTAAAAGGAACGACTGTTTTGAAACGCGTCAGCAAGTAAGCAATTACGTATTCAGTTAGTTAAGTAGTTTAAAATTAATTTTTTTATCCCTAAACCTATTTTAATGGGATTCTATGTACTTTAAAATCCTTATAGTATAGTACTATAAAATATAGTATTTTACTATAAATTATGTGATGAAGAATTGTTTGATAAAGAGCATGTTTCTATGGAGATATTATACGTTATAAGTACAGTAATACCCCGTACTTACGCGATAGGTGAGACCGAGCGATAACCGTGTAGGGAAGTCGAATTCGCGTAAGTCGCGGTATAATTTTACATACAATCACATAGGAATCATGTGTAATTGGGACCAAAGACTAAATAAACTAATTTAGAAGAAAAATGTGTATGTATTAAAATCCTAAATACATAATACAACAAAAAATTATATTATCTACATACATATTGCAAAGAAGTAAGTGAACAGAAGTTATGTTGACGTAAAAGGCTTCATAAAATGTAGTAAATTTGTTTGAAGAATTGAAGATTTTTTCTTCTCACGCAGAATTTCTGTTTAACTCACTATTTTTTTTTTTGTAGCAAAAATACACTCATTGTTGGAGACTATGATCTCCAAAATTTGTAAGCCTTTCTCAATTAATCTAATTCCTTTTGTCAAGTTTCTAACGATCATTTCATCTTCTATGTAAACTGGGTCTAAAGAATCTTCGTTTTTAAGGTGTTGCTCACGCATTTCTATGAGCTCATCAATTAATTGTCAGCTCCTGGTTGTGTAAATCCAGCAGTTATTGAACGTCATCACTATACACTTCTAAATTTAGTTGTTTGACAAAACCGACAACTTCTTCAATCACATCAGCAATTTCCTCAAATTCTGGTACTGATTCCGCTTGAGTTTCAGCGGTAAATAAAATAGACACAGCTTTTTCCAAAAGCCATTCAAAGTGTTTTGTGAAATTCCATTCCAAGAAACACTTGTAATATTTACAAACTTGCCTATAGTAGCACTTACTTATATTTGTTAAGGATGGCCATTTCGGGAGATGTGTCCCATTGTCAATTCAGACCGTAACTGATCTCAAGGTTTTCGTAGGGTGGGGTGGGATATTATGGTGGTGTGGGTGTATTTTGTGGAGTTGAGATGATCGGCAAAGTTTGATTGGTAGTTATTGTTTTGTTAGTGCTTTTATATGTTCTTGGTAACGTTCATACAAGGACCTCCCTGTCTGGCCTACGTAAAAACTAGGGCACGAACAGCAAGTTAGTTTGTAAACTCCAGTGGTGTTGTAAATGTCGTTGATTTTGTTGTTGGGTTTAAATTTTTTATTGAGAGTGTTGTGTGTGGAGTAAGCTATTTTTTAGTTGTATTTAAGTAGTGTGTTGGTTAGATTGTGGGTTTTGGATGATCTGTATTGTATTGATGAGTATTTTATGGGATTCTCGTGTTGTGTGTTTGTATTTGGGTTACTAAGTTAATTTTTTAGGCGGTTGTATAATTTGTCAATCATTGTTGTGTTGCAACTGTTAGTTTGTGCTATATGTTTTATGGTGTTTAGCTCCTGGTAGTGTTCTTCTTTGTCTAACGGTGTTTTAAGCAGACGATATATCATGGTCTTGTAAGCGGCTAGTTTATGTTGGTATGGGTGGTTTGTTGCTCAATGTCTTCTTTGATGTCATGACCACAAGGTCTCTGGGATATCAGGGTCCCCAGTCATTAATCCACAAAATAATAAAAAATTGTCAAAGTTTCTTTACACTGAAAACAACTTATTAAAGAAAGATTAAAGTGAACATTAAATAGAAGTTGCTTGATGTAATCATCTTGAATTTACTGATTAAACTAATTTTAAAATACTTGACTAAGTGAATACGTAATTGCTTACTTGCTGACGCATTTCAAAACAATCATTCCTTTTACGAAGCACAAGCAGCTTCGTAAAAGGAAAGATTGTTTTGAAACGCGTCAGCAAGTAAGCAATTACGTATTCACTTAGTAAAGTATTTTAAAACTAGATTAAATAGAAGTTTACACCACAACAGTTAAAGGCAAAGTGACCACTGGGAAAGTGTAAAACCCTTTTCTGACCCATTTTACAAACAGGGACAATCCAAAACCTTGAAAGTTATTAGCAAACAGTTTATGGGTAGATGGGGTGAAAACTGGAGTTGGTTTGCACACATTTTTCTCTTATCAAATTTATCACATCCTCAATAATTGCTATTGTTTCCTCATGAACTCATATTTGTGGTACGGATTTTTCATGCCACCATTTTTATGGCAGGCCTAAGGCAAAAGAAGGATGGTTAGTGCTCAATGGAGCACTAAGAAGCCATTATAGCAACATAGTTGACTTGCTCGTAATATAGTAAGAGGTTGATACCAGAAAGAGTGTGTTTTTATAACAAAACTAAGTGCTTGTAGGTATAATAGATATAAAGTGTTCTATCTACATCTCAAATAGTATAAACAAGGTGTTGGCACCGGGCCGTTTTCTACAGAATTGTTAATGTTGCATACTTCAATGCATACTTTATACTCCTGTGCTACAAGAACAACCCCATCAGAGATTGAAGAGATAATAAAAGATGTTCTCAGGAGACTTGAGTTCCAAATCTTAGACGAAATGTAAGAGATACTTAACCCCAGTGATGAAATGGGGAAGAGGAAAACTTGCTCAAAATGCTCTTCAAGGAAAAGTACCCATCAGTGTATAAAGTGCAGCAGAACAATTCACCCTAAATGCCGTAGAAAATTTCATACAGTTTGCCTTAGAATGTATGTGAATTGCATAAAACCGTTTTACAATACACTTTTTATATTTACATTTTTAATATTTCAGTTGTTTATTTTAAATTTTCATTCATTTTATTATTATGTTCATTTTTGTGTTATAACAATGCACCTATATTTGATTTTACGTTTCGGTTTGTGCTAATATACTATTTTTAATTGTGAATTTTTTTTTTACTTCTTATACAGACGAATATACATATAAACACACACACACACACACACACACACACACACACACACACACTCACTCACACACTCACACATACACACACACACACACACACACACACCCACACACAGACACACACACAAACACACACACACATATATATTTATATATAGACTTGGTCCTTGGAGTTTATCTTTTTTGTGTTGTGTGTTGTGTTTTAGTTCTGAAACAATAAATAAAAGATTGAAATGGGGATATACTTTTAAAAAATTACTAATATTCAATTGTGGTAAAAAAAAACACTCAATGGTGGTACAAAAAAAAAAAACATTGTGACATATTGTGATTGTACAAGTCATTTAGGCTCTATTTTTAATCATGTGCATACTAGGACTCATGGCAACATAATACTCGTAGAAGGACATCACAATTTGATAGAAAGTGAAAAATAGTTTTGGTCAAGTATAATTATTATAGGCTATAGGAATGATAAATAAGTGATACACAAAGGTAGATAAAAAAAATCCCCAATTGCTGAAACAGGAGGAATTTGTGGGTGTATTATTTTTAAGTTCAGAATTTAAAAAAAAATTGTGTTCAGTAACAATGTTTACTGTTTGTTGTGATTGATGTGATTGTTTTCAACACATTGTAGTTTTATTTATTGAGCAAGAACTCACTGTAAATACAGATCTTAATAATATAGTTGAAGAATTTTTAGAAAATGTTTTCTTTTTCTTTGATAAATAATATTTTAATAGCAGGACAATTGTTATTTAATTTTAATTTATTTTTGGAAAAAATACCTAATAGTAGTTAATTTAAAAAAATATTAGTTAATATTATTTATTAAAAATGTATTTATTAATTTACGTAAAACTCTTTAATTTAAAAGAAGTATATTTAATTGTTTTTATTAAATTGAATTTTTTACATAACAAATATATTAAGTTTATTATTAGCTATTTAATTTTCAGTTATACCTAATAGGATAATACAATATCATTTAGTTTTGTTGTACTTTTCAAAGAATTTCAGCAGACATTTTTTTTGTACTATAATTAAAAAATGTTTGTTATTGTAATAGCTTGAAGGAAAAGTATAATTTAATAAAAATAAGAAAAACTATTTTATTAATATTTTTAAGCTTAACTTTTTTGTATAAAATATGATATATAAAACAGTTAGGGAGGGATACCAAAACTTATTTTCTTCACCCCTATTAGTAATATGCTGCACATGCTGTGTTTCAGGCCCAGGATTTTATATCGCTATTTTAATCCTACCAAATATTTATATTTTTTATAGACATAATAGTCAAATTTTATCTTTTCTTTAGAACACAAAAACTCCTTATCCAAAAATTGTTTTATAAAATTTGTGAATTTGTTGTACAAACTTTCATATATATTAAAATTTTAGATTGAAATAAATTTAATAAACTTTCTTAAAAGGAGATCTAACTCTAAAACCAAATAAATTAGCCTATAATTTTAAAAGTTTATGTAAAAACTATTTAGAAAAGTATTTAAAGTTACAATATTTATATATTGTACATAACTAAAATATTTATTACAATGATTTGTTTTTCACATCTTATTAATACTTTGTTAAGTAACCTGTCTCTTAGAGGATCTTGGTCTCTTGGGGATTCCCTGTTTTTGAGACAAAACAAATCTGTGACAAAAAGTAGATATTCTGAAGAAAGTGAAAATTAAGGGCCACAACAACAAAAAGTAGAGAGGTTTGTTATTACTAATCCAGGACAATGATCAAGTGAAACACATTTTAACTTTTTCTATAGATTTGTAATAAACATTTTTTATAACATTTAAAATAATATAGATGTTTCCTGTTTGATAAAAGTATGTTTATTTAGATTACCAGTACATCTAATGTTTGTGAGCAAATCCATGCCTACAAAATCTCAGAGATAACGTATGGTCAGTACCAACAACAGAGTTTGCAAGGATATTTGTTCTTAATTTCCATGTTGAATAATTATTGTCATAAATAGAATATATCTACTTTTGTTAAGAATCGAGGAATATCAATAGTAGGCCTACACATATTAAAGTCAATCACTGTCATAATTACAAAAAAAAAAAAAAAAAAAAAAAAAAACAGCGAGGGAATTTCCACCAAGGTAGGCCTATAAACATGCTACAAAATCTATGTATACTTGTATAACCAAGTTATCTATGCCTGTTAAATATGTTTCAAGTATTTTAATTTTAATTACTTTTCAATTTGATTACAATTTTGGGATATATAGCTAGCTTTTTGTTTAGAATCTGAATATCTAAATTTCATATTTTAAAAAAATTCTTAAAATTAACTTTTATTCTTATGATATGTAAGTGCAGTCGTTTTGAAAAAGATATCCAATTAACTTGAAATGAAATAGTGAACATTTTATATAATCTTTAAGTGCTAATATCAGGCATTACAAAAAATATTTTTACAATTATCTCAAAAAATTTACATATCTAATAGGGAATTTATGAATAATATATTAACTAAGTTTTTGTAAATGGTTTAAAATTATTTAAGGAATTAGAGGTGAGAACAAATGAACTATTTTGTGAAACTAATTTCTTCAAACTTACTTGCAAAGTAGAAAATTGAACTAGTTTAGAAGTTTCTAAATTTCAGCATTGTTCTCTAAAAATAAATTGGTTGTCTATAAAACATATTTGGATTAACTTTGTTTCTTGGGGTATTATTCTTTCAAATATGGCATTTGTTCAGAATTATAGTAGCTTGCAAAACAATCCAAACACAGATATTACATAATAGAAAAGTAACTTGATTTATGAAAAAAATTAAATACTTACAATTGTGAATATTTAGTTACTATGTCCTCCTTAATTCTTCATCACTTCATATGCACAATTTGGTATAAATGCAGATAGTGTAATTCACATTTGTTTGTTACAAAACCATACCAATATTATTGCTGCATTGAGGTTGTGTTTTGTAATAATTAATTTTTGAGAGTAAATTTTTAATTATTGCCAAAATATTTTAGTTGGCCTTACATCTGAAGAATTACTTGCATGTAACCAACACTTTAATGGTTCCTTGTCTGAATAATGTTTTTACTTTCTCGGTAGTATAGCCCTAAATCATAATGGAATACTTTAAGGCCATGTGAGAATTTCTTTTACAATTGTGGCACAACTGATTACTTGGAAACTTTCATACATCCACCTCTTTTTACAACATTTACTGGAACTAATAAACAAGAGACTTGAAGTGTAAAACAATTTTTTTAGGGGATGTCTGTTAGATATGAGCTTGTGATATCTACTGCATAAAATGCTTTAAAATGTATGAAAACCCTTGCCTTTGGTCATAAAAATGTGATTGGGAAATAGTTTATCCCAAAAGAATCATTTTCTGGACATACTGGTGTCAAAAGTTCAATGAGTTCAGCATCAAGGAGTTGATGTCTAACAGTTTTGACACTGGGCGTTACTTTTGATTTAAGTTCACTACATTTAATTTTTAATTCACCTAACATTTTCTAGCAATAACCAATCAAGTGCTGTAGAAATTTTTTACTGCCACATTTCCCTTTCCCTCGAGTAACCAGCTTCTTGAAATTAAAAAAAACTGTCCATCAAATCAGAAGCTATTTGTTATATGATACATCAGAAAAAATAATTTTTGTCATGCAATCCACTGTTGCAATATAACACATAAACATACAAGGATGAAAATATTGTGAATAAAATGAAAGATAAAATACAAGGTGCTAAACACTATGTATATAACAGAATTGTTACAGAGACAAAGAAATATAACCTTATATTACACAGACAACTTACAGAAAGGTTATGGTTAATAGTATAGACACATTATAAAAATAAAAAAAGAATTCTGTGTTTGGACTTGTTTGCAACCTAGTGTTTGTTTTACACTGAGAAAATATTATTAATAACTTGGAGCAACTGTGGTGTAGTTTTTAATTATAAATAAATAAAACCTCTTAAAACTTGTAGAGGAGTTGGTCCTGTAGTATTTTCCTATGAAGATGATTGCTTTTCAATCGAAATGTACATCAGGGTTAAATGTACAATAATAAAAAGTTTTTTCTGTGGTTTAACAGGTTTTATCTATTTATAATTGAGAAAATAGTCTTATTATTATTAATTTAAAAAGTAAGAATATTCTTTAATTACAAATTTAATAAAATGATTTTTTTTCAATTTCAAACCTGAAGTCAATATGCAGAGAACTAAACATATAGTAAGCAGTTTACAAAAAATAGAAATGCAAATATTTTATAAAGTATGACAGATTGATTTAAAGTAATGTAAACACACTAATAAAACAAGAAATAATTCGATTATTGGTTTATAGTAATACATAATAGAGTAGATGCATTGGAATAACAAGATGCAACAAATATAAAATATCGCTGCTGAAAACAGGTAAAAACATGCAAACAAATAATTGTGATTTAAATGGTATATTTTAGAATCATTATCATAAAGAGAAAATGAATTAAATAGTAACACGAGAAATGCCAGTTGGGTTTACGTAAATTAAATGTAATTGAGTAATTTATGTAATCAAAACAATATATAATGATGAGTAATACCTAAATTGTTTTTGTCAAATAACAAAATTTACTTTAAAATACAACTAATTTTAGAAAAAAGTTTTTTTAAAACACTTTTAAAGCCATTTCAACCTGGTTTGACTAGCCATAAATTTAAACTGAATTTAAGTTCAACATTTTAAACTCTATTTGTTGAATTAAATACTTTATTCTGATTTCATCATGGCTCTTAATTTTTATATAGAGTCTCATAAAGAGCAATAAGTTTGGTAGTTTCATCATAAATATTGGCAAGTATAAAATCATGATTTTTGAGTTAAATGTATGGAAAAAGGAAAACAAATAGTAGTACTGAGATCTATGTACTTTTAAAATATTGTAACAATTATATATATATATATATATATATATATATATATATATATATATATATATATATAAGAACTAGTAACTATATTGAATGTTTATACTGAATGTATTAAGTCCTCTATATAATTTTTATAAATACAAAAAAATTAAATTCAGATTATTTGTTAGTACTTTTTAATTATTATCATCATTATTGCTTTTAATTATTATCAATCTCTTTTTGATAGAAAATATTACCGTACAAAGGTATTCAAATAATTAAAACTTTTTTGTTTTATTCGTCATTCATGACCTTCATGGTAATAAATCAGTCGTACTTCCTTCTTGGTAATGTTACGGTAAATAACAAAGCTGAATTCAGTGTGGGCCAGTGGCTAGAACTCTAATTCTGGTAAAACCTGTATTTCTGTTTTTGTCTTAAAAAATTTTTGGGCATGTTTTACTTTTAATTCACAAAATATCACCGTCCCCCAAAATACTGGCTACAACCATGGTAAACCTTCCAAAAGGTTTCTAGCTTCAGCGTTACATTGCAACTATGTGGACATTAATTTACTTTGTTTGCAGACTATTGTAGTATGCAAAGAGTTAGCAGATTATGTTGTAATTTTCTATTTTGTACATTCTTTATTTGCATTAAAGTGTTTAAGATCCTTCACGTTTAATGAAGCAAACTATGTTCTTTGGCATCATTCTTCTGTTCTTTGGCAGGTGGAGTAGAGCTTATCTACTCATTTCAGTTGCAATCATCCATTTGTATTTCAATTTTATACTTTTCAGTATTATTAGTTTTACAAGTAAAAATAGTTATAGTTAAATATTTATTCTTTACTGTATTACAACTAAAAATAATTTTTAGTTTCCATCAGGAAAGAACTATTTTTTTTACAATTTTATCTAACAGTTTGCTTCAAATTTCTTCAATACTCCAATTTCCTTCTGTTTAAAGTATTTTTCTTGTTTTCTATCTAATTCACCATATTTCTCAATTTGAAATGTCTTTTACAAACTCACAGGAACTTGGAAATATGTATTATCTTTAATCTAATTTTTGAGTAATTATCACTGTCATTTTTTTTATTATGTTATAATATTTTTCTTTAAATAATATCTTTACTAGTACCCTATATTTTAGGATCATCATCTAAATATTTATATTTTCCTAAAATAAATTACTTGAAAATATTAGATTGAAAATTTTTATAATATTCCCAGTATATGTGAAGAAGTATGTATATATGGCAATGTAATTGAATCTCAGCCCCCCACATTTTTCAACCTAAAGCCGCCTGTACTAATTATTAGTTAACTAGTGAAGGAAATAGAAATAACTTAACAAAATAAAGTTCAAAACATCGGCCAGCATTTGAATATATGTACGATTTCTACAGTTTAATTTACATGAGTATTTTAAGAAGCTTGAACATTCAGTAATTATGCTCAGTCTACCAAGCAAGCTGTGTATGAGTTTGGATATGTGTTTTATACATATATAGGTATTTATTAATGTACATCCATTTCATTAAGAAGAATATTTATAAAAACAATATGCTTGAAGCTTATCATCAATGTAATATATTGATATGTTCAAGAGCTTTGTACACTGTCAACAGCTAAAACTAAGAAAGGTTTCAAGTATATTGATTTTATAACATTCATGTTAATGAAATATATGTATATAATAAATATTTAATAAGAATGATATCATCTACAGATCGTATATAAGTATGTACACACACACACAGACACAGACACACACACCAAACACACTAAACACAAACCAAATACATACACACAACACATATATATATATAAAACACACACACACACACACATACACATACACATATACACACACTTGCACGCACATACACACACACAAACACACACACACACACATACACCAAACACATACCCACAACATACATATACACACACAACACACTCACCAAACACACACACACACACACACACACACACACACACACACACACACACACATACACACACACACACACACACACACACACACACACACACACACACACACATACACACACACACACACACACACACACACACACACATACACACACACACACACACCAAATACATACACACAACATAGATATATACACACACTCACCAAACACGTATACTCGTACATACATACACACTCATATATACATAATGTGTATCAGTACTTATATAAATGAACTGGTATATACTGTGTAAAATGAAATGCAAGTGGCTGGATCATGCAAGATTATTAAAAAAGTAATAGAGATCAGGAAGTTTTTCATTTTCTTGTCCACCAACAATACATGAAAGGGATTAAATATTATTAATTTACCATTTTGTGTTCTACCTCTTACCAATTTAACTTGTATTTTACGAGGACATTTGCTGTTCTTGTATATGTCTCCAACTTCCTTAAAATGTGAAAATATTTCAAGGCATTATTTAAAAGCATAGTTATTCAAATATGCCAATAAATATATTATATATGAAAGCCTGTAAGCTCTTAAAAAAAAACTCTTAAATCAAAACTCTTCAAGTCCAAACAAAGAGTATACTTAAAATATATTCAGAATTTTGTTACTTTGTTACATCAAATACTTTCATTAATAAAATAAAAAAGGAATAAGTACTCACTACAGATTCCTCTCCCTGAAAAACAAAAACAATCTTACAGGTAGTAAACAAGACACATCTATATTTATATTTACAGTTTTGTACAAGTTCAAACATTAAGAGTAGGCTGGTACAGAATCTGGACATTTTGTTGATTTTGTGTTGTTAAAAAATGCTTGAATATTTATTATGTCAGTTCACATTCCCCTTCCCTCAAAGACATATGTAAAATAATTGAATTTAGAATTTAAAAAAAAAAATACATTTTGTTTATGTAAAAATTAGTATAAAATTTCTTCGTATTAGAATTATTTTACTTGTGATGTTCATTGGTCTTTGAGTTGTTTAAACCCACTAGTTTATTACAAAAAAAAAAAAAAATGGAATAAATTTTGTTTTATTTATTTTTTTTTTAAAGATAAAAAAGGTCCCTAGATACCATACTTATTTCATAAAATTACCTAAATAGGATGAGTGAATGGAGGAGCACCAAAGTTAAATCAAATAAATGAAATTAATCAGCACCTTTGATGTAAACCATTAAATATTAGTCGAATTTTACTCCAGATTGAATAAAACATCAAATAATAAAAAAAAAAAACATTAGTTATATTAGTTCCATTACACTTTAAGTAGAATCCCACCAGCTTTATCTTTATGTTGGTGAGCTTAAAGACAATTTTAGCTGGTAGTAACAGGTAATTTCTTTGTAAACATTCTGAGCCAAAATATCTTTTATTACATGAAATTGCTTTTTATAATAAATTATAATTATTTTAAAAGGTATTGCTAATTTATACTGATATGATACAACTGTAATTTCAATATAAATGTGTGGTATGTTGATATAATGAGTATAAATGTACATTTTAAGCTAAATAAAAAAAATAAATAAATTTCTTTGCAGAAAATCGAGGTTTGTAAAATTATTTAGCAATGTGATAGCTAGAGTGTTTCATAGGTTTGCTAGTGAAATATTGTGATGTGTTATAAAATATTTCAGAAGCATACTAGTGAAATTTTGTGACATGCACCAATTGTGATGCTGCTATATAGAAGTAATTTATAATTTAATTATAATTCTTTTAATGGACATTAAAAATACTGAGCTCTTGTTCTGCTGATAAAACATGCTCTGATAAAGAACTGCTAAGTATACTAAGATTAAATACAAACTAGGAGGAGTAAATTGAAACATGGATCAAGGTGTGGTGCTAATTGTTTCCCCAGACAAGTGTATTATATTTTATATTAGAAATGAAATTATTCTACTTTGCCAGTTAGACCTAGCTTGCAGACCCAATCCTTTCCAAAAGTTGTGTTGATTGGTTCCTAAAGTACAATATATGCACTGAATTCAAACAAACATCTGCAGTTAGCAGCTGATATACAGGGAACAGCTGTATATAAAAAAACTGGAAACCCTTTAGGAAACCATTATCTTGCGAAATACCAAGATACGGTACTCATAGCATTTGAAAAAAATTGGGATTGTTGATAGAATGAGGAAGAATAGCACAAAGTTTCACAATTAGTTATCAAAACTATCCATGATCTATCTTCAGGAAAGCAGGGCAGAGAAACCAATCAAACAGGAAAAAAGAGGAAAACCTCAACTCGAAATTCCACTACTGAACTGCTGACCATTTCCCCCACTCCCCTTACTCCTTACTAAGCCTTTAAGTGGTCTAAAAAACCAAAATTTATTGAAATACTAAAAAAAATTTGAATTACTTTTCCTTGTGACATTGAATTAGTAATGCAACACAACATAACAGAATTATAGTAAGGCTTATGAGGCATTCATAAGTGTAACATTTAAGGGGAGGAAATATATTATAAAATAAAAGTACAAATTTACATAATAATTTGTAATTTTCAATTAGCAAAATTGTTTTGATAAATGAGAATTTAATATGATCCAAATTTTAAGACAGAATTAGGTCTATGAAAGACAACCAGCTCATCTCGGCTTTAAAACCTTATTCCAGAGAAATAAAGTAACTTTAAGAATGGCATCACTTTAAGACACACAAAACGTAATTAGAACTTATAGACTTACTTTTCAAAGATACGATGGACATATTTTTCTTGTTTATAATATTTATGTTGTAGGTTTTTTTGTGAAATTTTAAAAAAATGTATGTGTTACCTTGTATTGCTGAAAAAACTGTTTCCCTTGGGGTTTGCAAAGAGTTGAACAATTTCTCAGTAATATTTTCCTTACCTTTTAACACAACATACTTACTAAATTCAATAAATATTTAATAACTTAAGTATTGAACAATCACAGTTTACACACACATATAAATACACACACGCATAAAATCTATACAGCTCTTCAAACATTATTAAAAAATATCATTACAAGAAAATTAACATGTAACTGATTGAGTTAAAATCAAAACATTTTTTAATATAATAATAATATTTTACACATTAATAGTGTTACATGTAATTTTTTAATATATATATATAAACATTAAAAAAATCAAAGTACAGATCATATTAAAACAAAATCATATAACAAACAAAATACAGAGCATTGAGTACAGTAGTTATGATTAAAAATTGAATACTTATGTGATTAGTTCAGAGAAGTGTTAAAATGTTTGGTGTGTGATAATATAGAACTAATTAGATGTTTTGTTAAAATATATAGCAGTTTCCAGCTTCATTTGTGTACCAGCCTAAGAATATTAGACATTCACAAATCAAAAACATATTGGTAGGACATTTACATGCAAAAATTTTATTTCAAATAGTAAATTATGAAAATTATGTTATTAAGATATAAAATAATTAACGTTTTGTATTGAAAATTAAAATTTGTATATTGTATGAATAATTTTATTTTAGAGCGTATTTTTAAATTATGAGCATTTTTAAATGCTTTTAAAATTATTTGAATAAATTTCATATTATTTTAGTTCTAACATATTAATTATTTACAAAATACAAGAGATTCAAATCTATTTACAAGTGTAATGATTCAACATGCAATATCCAACATTGATAACAAAAATATTCATGCTTTTATATTTAAAGGTACTTGAAATTATTAGAACAATTATGTATTTTTATAAATACCTTTGAAAAAATTATACTAATTATTTTAAGGTTTTTGCAATAAAACATGAAATATATTATACTTGCATTTTATGATATGTCATATTATGATGTTTAAAATTAGTAAAATTACAAATTACAAACTTATGATTAGAGTGAATCTATAAAAAGCTTACTGAGCTATGCAGTTTTTGATAATCTTGAGTAATTGAGGTTTATCTAAGCATTGTTGACCTAGAAAGCAGCTCTTTTAAAGGAAAGTGTTTTTAAACTGATCAAATTATTCAAATGACTGTCATTAGTACATCATTTGTTCATTTAGTATGTTTTTATTTTGTATTATGGTATGTTTGTAAATTTAAGTGATACGTGGTCCTTTTTGTTGTAGTAGATTTCTATTGTAGTTGATGTCTCTGTATTTGTTTTAGTTTGACTTACATGGTTAGCGCAAAAGATGAGTTGGTGTCATATTAGTAGAGTGTATGTTTTCGATTCTTTGATGAAATCTGTGGCTTGTTTGCTCAATGTAGAATTTGTCTATAAGTAAACCGTTTGTAGGGTTTATATAGTGTTTGGGTTTATCTGTTTTGTTTATGTATTGAAAATCAATAATTTATAGTATAGTTTAGAAGGTACTAAATTTTGTTTCTTTAAAAGTTAAAATGGTATTAAATTGTATAAAAAATACTAATACAATTTATAATTACTAATTACTTCAAGTACCTTAAATATAGGAAACTATTTTAAATTTTAATTTTATCAAGTTTTCTGAAAAAGTAAAACTACAATATTGCAATGTTTTAAAAATTGTATCAATGAAATTATAGATGGTTTTTCTGCTTTACTGTTGGACTATAATAATCAAAGGTAGGTACCTTTTTTAAATAAATAAAGTAGTTTGAAATACAGTACTTTTAAAATAGTTACTTTAATCTCATTTTGAATAAATTTAATCAAGATTTTTGACATAATTCTTTAAATTTTAAGGAAAAAGTTATTAGTTTTTCATATAAATATTGTTTGTTGTAAAATAATAAGCCATCATTTATGTATGGGTTCTAAAAAAAATCTTTTACACTTGAAGATATATTAATATGTAAACACTTACTGTAAAGAAGCAGATAAGTAAACACTTCTCTAGGGAAGCAATTACTTTTATTTAAAGGAGAAGGGATGTTTTGGATGATGGTCTCATTACCAACTCAAACCATAACTCTCATAATCTGAGGAGCAATGGAAATTATGGTTTGAGTTGGTAATATACAATTTCTGAAATGCAATTATTATTTACAAAAAATGTAAGAAGGCAAGTAATAAAACTCAATTGGTACAGAACTAATATTACATTTAATATAATTAATACTTCAATTAATTAAATTTAATTGATAATAATATCCTCTGTAAATAATGACTAGTTGATAGATATGTAGGTGTAGGTTTTATCTATATAAATTTTCGAATACTTTATTATTTGATTAATTTCTTGTATTGTGGTATTGGGTGTATTCTTCATATATTAAACAGCCAAGTGTTTGCATATTAATATATGTGAGAGTATAGATAAGTGTAAACTAGTACTTTAAGATGATTTAAAAAAAAATAATATGAATTTTTAATGAAATCTTCCAGTTTTCACTCTCTACTAATACTTACTTACCATCTGCATGGTCAGTTTAAAACACTGTTGTACTTTTTACAGCACACTTCTAGTGGTGTAACAATTTTTTTTTAAAATTTAACACTTTTAAAAATTGATTATCTTCCTAAACATATATCTTAGGAGATTAGTGCCATGTCTTCAAGAATATGGTTAATACTTATACTTAGAATATTGTTATTATGACACTTGCCTATAGTAGCAATTCATTTCTTTTTTTAATGAGGATGGGCATTTTGGGAGCTACGCAATTTATATTAGGCCTATTTGATTACATGTTTAACTTGAGCATGAGTTTACAACAATTTTTCTACAAAATTTAGTAGAGCATACAGTAGTAGGGCTTATGTTTCTTTCACAGAACGTTTGAATTTATTTTGCCCATTCAAGGGCTTGAGATGTAAGAATGGAGGGTTTAAGCAATTTGTGTGGCTGCAACTCTCTTCTCACAGGGTGTCCACTGCTTAGACCTTCTTAGCCACAACCTATAAGAAGATTCAAGTCCAATATTTGATACTCTTTGTAAAACTGAGCAGATATTCTGTATAACTAGGCTTGGATCCTTTAGTAAGTTATATAGAACACCCTAGCACCAACCTCTACTGCATAAAGCAGACATTTATAGCTGTTTTGTCAGAAAGTCAAACAAAGCTCTGCATATCTCTTTTGTTAACTTCAAGTTGTACTGGAATGTTTGTATTCCATAGGACAGTTGGTTCAGTCAAAATAACAGATTCAGATTTTCTTAACAATGCCATTAAATCAGATCACTGTTATCAAAGTGCCACATCCTAATGGAATTAGTAGTGATAGTTTGCTACATTCGTAAATATATTCTAGTCATCACTGCATCTTACGACAGAAGGCATTGGTCTGAGTTTATTTGATTTATTTCACAACTTTTGATAAAACTGATGCTATCATGTTGGATCTTTATAACAGAAGAGATTTTTAGTTAGAAAAAACTCTTGTAAGGCCTGGATGGGTAAAAAAACTATAATAGCGAAGAAGATGATCAATTTTGACATATGTTTAGAAAGCTAAGTAGCATTAAGTCCCTTGAGAGGACTATGATTTATATGCATTTTGTATTTGATATAAAAATTTTATAAAGACAAATATAATATAACTATGCATTCCAAATTTGGTTGAGGTGGATGAGTGCAGGTTTAGTAGTGATAAAAGGATAATCACAAAGTATAGATTAATTTTTTTAAAACTTGCTATTACTAGAAGAGAACAGTAGTTTTAATATCATGTAGTAAGAAATTCATTTCGTAATTGAATTGTATTAGAGTTTTAATATTTAGAAGTGTATGACTTTTAATATATGCTGGTTTAAGTTTTTATAATTATGATAGAGCTGAAGCAAAACAATTTTAATGAAATATTACTTTAATAATTACTATGAAAAATATTTAATGCAGAATGGCATAAGGAAATGATTTAGATAACATTACTCCGTACATAAATGATGGCAACCACCAGGAATTAAATTATTTAAAAAAATGACAGTTTAATTCTTATGGACGAGTTATATAAGTAGAATTTAATATGCAATATCACTTGAACTTAAATTTTAAAAAAGTTGGCTAACTAAAAAAAAACAAAAATAAAAAACCAAACTGCAAAAAACATAAAAAAAACAAAACTAGCCAGGATTCTAAAAAGTAAAGTTTTATTCCTAAA
The DNA here is from genome assembly GCA_036971475.1 of Prosapia bicincta. Lineage (NCBI taxonomy): Eukaryota > Metazoa > Arthropoda > Insecta > Hemiptera > Cercopidae > Prosapia > Prosapia bicincta. Next base: position 40,001,168 of record JBAIZL010000001.1, read on the forward strand.
GCAATGAAATGTAATCAAATACCTCTTCTGATCCAGCAGCAGTGACAAGCTCTTGCAATGCACGGACTGAAAGAGCTTGTTCTATCACAAACACACAAGTGGATAAATCTGGAGGTATATTCTGTCAACAATCAGAATCAAACACTTTAAAATAATATAGTAATTCCTGGTAATAATAAAAGATGTCCCATTAATATCAATTTTGGTAAAGAGAAATAAATGTTAAGTATTCCTAAGTTATTTGGAAATATCCCTCGATTCTAATAAAGAGAGATTTTTTTAACTATAAGAATGAAAATATTTTGATAGACTATTTGCTGGTATGTTACAATTATATTATTATTTGTAAAAACTTGAAACTTTTATCTATGAATTTATTTTAAAAATTTACTATGGAAATTTATATAATACATTTTAAAATCAATTTTTAAAGATTTTGAGTGCCATTCTTTTGAAAACTAAGGCTAAGATTTGCTATTATGATACCGTTGTAAATAATTCTAAAAAATTATTATTTTACTAGTTTAAAAGAGGGTCAAGTGTTCTTGAGTATAAGTGTATATAATACATAGGTTTTCATAAGCAATAAAAAATGTGAACAAATACAACTGTAACAAAACTTTTTTCCAATAGGAGGAGTGTCGGGACCTTGGGTTACATATAAAAATAAGTTATTATTAATAACTCATAATAGAAACTATTATAAATAAGATGACGATACTATTTTTGTTATGGTAAAGTTTATGTAACAGTTGTTTTTGTGTAAACATATTCTTTTCCATTTTAAAATAAAGTATATTTAATATTCTAGTACATATTTTTCACAATATCAATAATATTATTAATATTAATAATTTTAATAAAGCATTCAGATTATTCGTATAAGGTTATCAATGGTTGATATTATCAGCATTATCAAAAACATTTATGAATTAAAAGTCTTGAAAGAAATAATTAGGTGATAGCATGTATGGGTAACATTATCAAATTGCTTTTTTTACTACAATAATTTTATTAATAACTATGCTTTGCTAGTGGTAATATCAAAATGATGAAAATGATTAAACAGAGTAAAATAGTAACTCCTTATTGTACACACACACACATCTTATATATATATATATATATATATATATATTCTTGATATTTAACATTATCCATTGTTTTTCCGTTGCACTGACTTTATGAAGTTAATATATTACTATGTAAGTAATTTTATCCACCATTAAGCGCAATAATTTTACCTTGAGTGATGAGGCACCTTTCGGTCGTTGACCATTGTCGAATCACTCAATTTAGTGATTCGAGTGATTCGACAATGGTCAACGACCGAAAGGTGCCTCATCACTCAAGGTAAAATTATTGCGCTTAATGGTGGATAAAATTACTTACATAGTAATATATTAACTTCATATATATATATATATATATATATATATATATATATATATATATATATATACATATAAATTAAATATTTCCTTTTATACTAGCCTAGATTACTTATTATTATTCATCAAATCTCAATGAGGCAAATAAAAGCATTATTGTAATTTTAAATCAAATATTTGGTTAACTAAATACCTTGTCTGCTATATTTTCTAGGAAGCAGTGTCTATTACCAAAACCTTCTGCAGCCAGGCAAACTCTCTCTCCAGTGGCAGTACAAGATAAACACACCATGTCTTCCTGGAAATGAAATACACAAATATGAATTCAAGCACAGGTATAGTTTTTAATTTTTACTGACGCTTTCAAGATATTTATATATATAGGCTGGTTTGTACAATAAACTGCTAAGTGGTTTAATCATCTGTAATATTTCTATTCAGTTTGGTGCTACAACAATAAAAATGTGTTTTATTTTACATAGTTACTTAAAAGAAAAATAATAGACCAATATATCACAAACAATATATACAATGATGTTTTACAAACTTTCTATAAAATAATAACAGATCAATATACATCCTAATAAGAAATAATGTTTTCTTTAAGTTTGTTTATATTTGTGTATATATTTGACCAAAATTTCTTATGATTAGAATATGATTGGAAAACACACAAATGTAATACAAATCGTGAAAATGAATTTTTCATTGAACATTTTATAACAGTCCTCAGTAAGTTATATATTTTTTAGACAGCCTTGGAGTAGAGTGATGGGATAAATAATTTGTGGATTTTTTTAATCATGACATTTGAAGATACTAATAGAGTTAAACAAATTACCTTTGGAAATAATTTTAACAAATTCATATTCTTTTCCGCAGAGCCAAATGTTTTACAACAAAAGAACAAGAATATAATCATATTTGATTCACTGATTAAATGGAAAGTGTTAGAAACATTTTGTAGTGATTTTTCTGTGTGACAAAGTGTTGCACTAGTCAAGTCAAATATAGCTTCTCAGGGGACACTTACCGTACTGTTTCATTTCACTATCTCTGATTTTCCATGGAAAGAGCTTATTAGCTTGGTACATGGGCAAACAATCCCTTCACTTGTGGCAAGGATACTAATCGCATGCACATGTGAGACGGAGGCAGCTTGCTAGAGGTTGTGGCTGTCACAAGAGCTGGGCAGGTTCTGAGGGTCCAGACTCAGATTAAAAAAAAGCTTCCCAGCCATCTGTTATTCCAAAACAAGGTTTTGCCTTTTTGTCATGATTCAAAAAAACGGCCACTGTTCCTCCAGACCGTTTACAGTATTTATAAACTGTAAATAAAATGTATATAATATTATTATTCTGCATCAAAGTTATCTTTCAGGTATGGCAGGGTCACATCCCCGGGGACGCAGATTAGCCACAACAGAGGTACTAATTTTGACTTGCATGCCATTTCAGTTTCGAGTAGGCAGCGGAAGAAGAGGTGTTTTTCATTCCTTCTAAACTTCCCTAACAAGATATTTGCAAGGTAATACCCCTTCTTATACCTTAGTACAAGGATTCCCCCAGGTAGCCCTAGATTTCTTGCATGATCTGTCGCAGGGGTTTTTTTAACAGGGTTTTTCTGCCAGGCTTTTTCATCCCACTCTTAGCGCGACAATTACCGTACTGTTTCACTTCACTACCTTGCGCTTTAACAGTTGTTGGGTTCACCTAATCAATGTTGAGGTTCTAGTGAAATGTCGCAACTGAGTTTTTTGCAATACAAAATGAACGAATCTACTCCGGATATTAACTATATTATTTTTTTCCATATTATATATATATATAATTTTTTTTTTTCATCCATGAAGGAATATGTATAAACACACACACACACACTCTAAGCAATCATATTTTTATGAAGAACATTTCCACAGCTTTTTCCTACCCTAAAGCTGCGGCATACACAAGGCATCTGCACGTATACCTCACGTAAACGTACACGGACACAAACACACACACACACACACACACACACACACTAAATCGACCAAAACAGTCTCAAAGTTAAAGATTTTGTACATAGGCAAAATCTTTTTAAAATATTATTTTAAAAGGTTAAAAATGAAACCGCTGCTATGGACTGTAGTGGGCAAGCAGGTTCACTATCTGGTTGAGTAAACAAAGCTGGTCCAAAGGGTCGATTTTGTTCACAAAACAGAGCAACTATGAAAGAACTAATTTTTTCTTCTAACTTATAAAATTAAAATTAGCTTAATTTTTGTTATTTATAAAAAACAAAACTTAAAAATGAAATTAGAAAATAAAAGTAAAGAACCAACAAAGTTTAAAGATTTTTAAAAACCAATAAAAGAAGTTATAGTAAAATAAAATTTATTGACAAATTTACTAATAAATCATTTGATAAAAAAATGTAAGTTTATTATTAAAACCAAAAAGTATATGATTTTATAAAATAATAATTTAATAAATGGTTTAATAAATGCTCCAAAAATTATAAAAGTGTCAAGTGCGGGATAAAATAGTTTCGAGTGCCGTTAAAACGTAACTACGAGCGGAGTGGGCTAGATCTGTCAAGTTGGTAACAAAATCTTAAATTACGAAATAGACCATGGTGTTAAAAAATATGACAATGTTACACCATAAGTGACATTTTTAAGCAGCAGCTAAAAAACGAGCACAAATCTTCGAAGAAAGCTTCATTAGGACACTCTGCAAGTCAAGACAAGGTTTTAATAAACCAATAAACAGCGTAGCGGGGGAGTTGGGACTGCTCGATAAAGGAGACGCAAATCAGCTTTCGTGAGAGACTGACGTTTTACCATGGTTCCAGAAGAAGGTTCCAGGATGCTGTTCCGCGGCTAAGAGGAAAAACAAGGCCAAGATGAACGTGGAGATGGTCTGCTTTCGAGCGCCCGCTATTTCGAATTTGAACTTTTTCACTATGTAAAAAATTATAAAAAGTATTAAAGGCTGTTTGTAGAGTATGTTCAAGTCAGTGTAAAACAGTGTTAATCTTGTGCATTCTGGTGCCTTCTTGGTTATTTGCCAAACCTTGTTTTGGAATATCAGATGTCTGGGAAGCTTTTTTTAAATCTGAATCTGGACCCTCAGAACCTGCCCAGCTCTCGTGACTTCGGGAGATGTGTCCCTTTGCAGACCGTAACTGATCAGTTACGGTCTGAGTTGACAAAGGGACACATCTCCCGAAACGGTCGTCCTCAACAAGCAAAGTAAGTGCTACTATAGGCAAGTGTAAAACATTCTAAAAGTGTAAGTGATTACTAGTAGCTCACGCGAAGATGGAATCAACAAATGTTGATATTAACTTAGGTTAATTAATTAAAAACTATTGCCATTTAAAATCCGACAACAGTTAATAATGAAAACACAACTGTTTTATTAACGATGTATCCCATTGTTATTGATTCTCTCTTGTAGTAAGTCATACATTGGTGACCATAGAAAGAGAAAAGAAATAGCATTGGCATTGCAACATAGGCTATCGTTTAGTAGAGTAGGGCCTAGTAACAGGTTGTAGAAACAGGCTATGTACGTAAGCATAAGAAATGGTGATTTAAAACATTACGTTTGTAGTTATTCTGCAGCTCTATATAAAAATTGTTTTTATATTGCGGGTTAGAAGATAAAACAAAGTTACAAATTTATGAAGGGAACGGTTGATTTTACCCAATCATTATTAGCATTTGCTAATAACAACTACAACCAGGTCAATATTTAAAATATTAACAACTGGTATATTGTTGACCAAGGCTCAAATTGCCAAAAGCCAAAATAATTCTGAAATATTGCGGTTAAAGAAAGTTGTGTTTGTCCACAAGCCAAGTGGAAAATAACTCTAGCTCGCCTAGAATGCCGCCTTGGCAGCCGGACTGCAAGCGGGAAGCATTACGGTCTGCGTCTAGTATCTTTTCGTATTAGCATCTATCGAAAAATGTCATTCCTTGGTCGAAGATGCGCATTATCTAATATAAATATTCTTTGCTTAGCAAATCAAGAGAATGGGGTTTAGTGACTCAAAGTTCTTGGATTTCCCTTTTACCGACACCTTGAAAAGTTCGTAATAATTATAACTTGGGAGAATAATCTCTAGTTTTTATTAAGTTCTTCAAGGAAAAAAGTTTATGAATAAGTTCCTAGGTCATAGAATAGTTGTGTTTGTGATATAGTTATATTCGTAGTTGAAAGGAATTGTAACATTTTTCACTGTAGCAGAGTAAAACGCAAATTAGTCCTAATGTAGCAAGTGAAAAGATGATGATGATGGTAACAATGATAATATAGAAATAATTAGTAACAGCTTTACCAATATTAAAAAAATAAGGAAGTCTTAATTAAGATTCATAACAAATGTTTTAATTGTATTAATTAAAGTAGATTGGTTTTATAGATATTCTTTACACATTAAAATGTTATATTTGTTTCTGTCCCTTCAAAAACTCATAAATTTCTGCAACGATTGAGGTACAGTTTTGACACGACATACAAACAGCTTAAAAGATTGTTTCTATTTACTTTTCGAATCAGTAACATAAACTACTCACGTTTGGGAGAAAACAGCTTTTGTTAACTGTCAGCTGTGTACCAAAAACCATCCCATCTGCCCCAATGGAGAGGAACACTCGCCATACTTAATCTTTAGGCGATATATAAAAGTGTTATATAGGTTTGTGTACGCCTGCCTTAGCCTCTGAAGTATTGCAAAATTAAACTTTTATGAAATGTGTGCTTTGTTTTGTTCCTCATTTCTCATCCATGAAATCACAATGTGCCACACCAAAACGTGACAGGGTAGAGCTAGTTACTTAGAAATAGAAAATATATTGCAGTAGAAATAGTAATGCAGGAGCTTACGTAGTCATGTATTAATGAAGGCGTTTTGCCTGTACTGTTTTGTTTAATGAGGACAATAATCAATTTTCTGATGACCCAATTATCAATTTAGACTGGAGTTACAGAACTCAGTTGACAAAGAAACACATCGCCTAAAAAAGCTGTTCTCATTACAAAAATATATATATATATATATATATATATATATATATATATATATATATATATATATATATATATATATATAATAAGCATTACTACAGACAAGTGTTACATATTTATATGTTTCCAAGTATTTACGCTTTAGCTCAAGCTGAAGATGGAAACAGAAAATAATAATACGCGTTTTACTCATTTTTAAAAACAACCCATACACATTAAGTTTTATTCTGTTTTAGAATAAATGCCGTGTTACGATCTGGGAATGAGTAAAGTTATAGACTAAAAGCATATAGAAAGTCGTTTAAGAAGTAGGCCTAAGCCTAAAAAAAACTATAAATTATTTTTCAATTAAGAATTAGTTTTTCTACCAGTTTCACCGATATTTCACAAATAAAAGTTTCAAGTAGAGGTAACTTTTAATTCTTGAGATTATACTGAATACTGTCTTAGCTAGTTGTTTTCGTCTATTACAGGATACTCATAGTCTGAGGAAAATTCTACAGATGGTATCCACAGAATTAGGAGATGGGATGTATCTGTAAAATCATTGTATCCATGATGTAGAATCATTTCGATATATATATATATATATATATATATATATTTCTACAATTAGCTTAACCTAATGGTACACGGTTATTTTCCCAGGCTATATCGGCCGCTGGATTTCCCTGTCTTAACCACTTTGGACCCTCTCTATTGTCTCTTGTTGCCGCACGCAGCTTATAGCTTTCCCGGAAAAGGATAATGGATGGTACCTGCTTTGTCGGCACTATTTGTGTCTTTCCTGGCTTAATCCTACAGAAAATTATTTTAGCAACTAACTGAAATTTTTCTAAAGCCTCATACTTTATGTTATAATATATATATATATATATATATATATATATATATATATATATATATATATATATATATATTAAAACAACATAGGTTATTCAAATACAAAAATATTTATTATTTTATATCCAAAGCTTTTCGTTGGCAAACAGTACCAACATCATCAGGAAGGAAAATTTTCGAACGTTCGATGGGAATAGACGTTGGTCAAGTTACCTCAATTTCGTGCAATTATATTAAGTAAATCGTAGAAAGCAATGAATATTAATTAAATCGTCGAAAGCAGTGAATATTAATTAAATCGTCGAAAGTAATGAATATTAAGAAAATCGTCGAAAGCAGTGAATATTAAGAAAATCGTCGTAAGCAATTATATTAAGTAAATCGTCGAAAGCAGTGAATATTAATTAAATCGTCGAAAGTAATGAATATTAATTAAATCGTCGAAAGCAGTGAATATTAAGAAAATCGTCGTAAGCAATTATATTAAGTAAATCGTCGAAAGCAGTGAATATTAATTAAATCGTAATTAAACCGTATATGGCTGCCACATAGTAATCCATAATGTAACACCCGCTGACAATATTCGAAATAAAAATCAGGTCAATAAGTGTAAACAGAAGCGTTATATTGGAGTTATACTTTATTTGGAAGTTCTACTGTCGTTCTGATTTTATAAAAATTAATTTGTAATAACCAAACGGTACCCGTATTGATAGCAGAATGAACGGGATTTGTACATCACAAGCCTCCTGTATATTAATTTGAAGTTTTCAAAAATTCTCCAACAATATGGCAGCCACAAACTTGGCAACATTGCTGGTACATTGATATCAATCTTACTACGTAATGTATATATTTGAATAGGTCAAAGAATCGCTGGAAAATGACCCCTCGGGAGGTTTTTGAGGATGCTGAATTCGATGGCGTCATCGAAAGTCACCATCGATGTACTGGTGTGGCTATATGCGTGTACCAAAGGGGTGATTTGGGGTAAAAATATGAGAAGTTAAACATATCGCTAGAAAATCGGGGATTTTTTAGGGTGCTGAGTCCAATGCCGTCATCGAAAGTCACCGAGGATGGACTATTGTAGCTAAACGCTTGTACTAAAGGGATAAAATGGGTTGAAATTGTTAGATGCCAAAAAATCGCTGGAAAACAACCATTCTGGGGTTTATGAGGATGCTGAATTCAATGCCGTAATCGAATGTCACCGGGGTGGACGGATGTGTCTCTATGCGAGTGCCAAAGGGATAAAATGTCAGAAGTCAAAAAATAGCTGGAAAATTACCTATCGGGTGATTTCGAGGCTCTTGAATCCAATATCATCACCGCATGTCACCGGAGATTCAGAGGTGTGGTTCTTTGAGAGTACCATAGGGGTGAATTTGGGGTGAAAATATCTGAAGCAAAAAAAAATCGCTAGAATATAACCAATCGGATGTTTTTGAGGGTGTTGAGTCCAATGTCGTCATCGAAAGTCACCGGAGATGCACTGATGTGGCTAAACGCGGTACCAAAGGGATGAAATGTGGTAAAAATGTCAGATGCCAAAGAATTGTTGGAAAATGACAGCTCGGGGGTTTCTGAGGAAATATATATATATATATATATATATATATATATATATATATATATATATATATATATATATATATATATATATATATATATATATATATATGCTGATACGTATTCCTTCACGGAAGGAAAAATATGATGAATACTTATTATCTATGTATTATAACATTTATAGAATGGGCTATATAATATTATTTAAGAATTGGAAGAATATATTAGAAATAACTCACACAAAATTTAAAAAGAAATTCATTAAAAGATTGATTAGATTAAATTGAAACTAAATTTAGGTAAAAGCCTAGAAATGTAAACAAGATATTTGAACTGTAAATGCATAAGGAAATTTGTTGTATCAAATAAAATTAAAAACAAGATAATCTAATAATAACAATTATATTTAAACAAAATTGTAAATATTAGTAACATAGGGCATAAGTAATTACTTGAAGGAGAAAGTGAAATACGATTGTAAACAATGAGATTAGAAAGGTTATGTTTGTATGAATTCAGCTCAAAACACACATTTCGGAATTATTACAAAAGTAAAACACAAAGACACTTCACACACTAATAATAATAATTAAATAAACACTGGAAGGTTTGTTAAGGATCGGAAAATTGAAACAGTATGTTAACAAAATTAAAACTGGTGAAAACAATCGCGTTATTGCATCAGCTGTAAAAACAAATGGAAGTAGGTCAGAGACAGTCGACTCTAGTGGGAAGGAATCGAATTAAATTATAGCAACATGTGTTTTAGAAGAAGGAGAAGCCGCCATATTTTTTTTATTTTTTAAACATCTAAAGACGCGTGAGTTTTAGTTATAGCGTGGTGACGCTACGAGATGGGACCTGCCATGACCAGTCAAAATTTTACATTGGAAGGAATTCGTCAAAATTATACCGTTTTGTGAAGAAACTTGGCAAGATGAAACAGGGATAAGTGAATTGAAAGAGTTAGTACAGTGGTAATATAATTTGAAGGAACTAAAACGAATTTAAGTGTGTAGAAAGTGAAATTTGAAGAGAACGGAATCTTACGTAAGCGACCTGCAGAATTTCGGTATTTGATAAGTTAAGTATATTAGCGCTAAAAAAAAATAAACTTTAGTGGACCTTTAAGATAACAGGGAAGTTTAAATTTGTACATTAGAATATCTTGGAATTAATTAATAGATAGTAGGAAGAACATAATCCAGTTCAAATAGTTTCGCCTTTTTGCTTATTCCAAATTAAAGTTTTTCCATCAGGAAAATATTTATTAAAACTAATTTCAAAATTTAATATTGTTTTTCAAAATTTATTTAATTAACAAAAGAGTTAAAAATATAGCCCATGCCTATAAACCCCGAGATAGTAAGAGATCTTAAAATTAGCCTAGGGTATATGAAAATTTGTAACTAAAAATCAAAGAAAGTGAGTTTAGTAGGCTATATTGTGTTAAAATTTGTAAAGTTTATTTTTGTTCTGTTTATTGTTTATTGTTTAACTGTTGAAATAAAATTGTGATAATAAAGAATTATGAATTGTTCATGAGTAGTTTTTTTTGTTTAAATAGAAATTTGATATCATCATTCAAACATTCATTAAATAGTAAAACCCAGTTGTATTGCGTAACAGAATAATCTTTATAGTATATATATACTTATATATACTATATACAAATATATATATATAAATATATATATATATATATATATTTATATATATGTATTTATATATATATATATATATATATATATATATATATATATATATATATATATATATATATATATATATATATATATATATATATATATATATATATATATATATATACTAGCATTACCCGACTCATGTTGCTGCTCCCGAAATCATAATATTTGCAATAAGAAAAGCAAATCAAACATCTAAATAATTAAACCTCATTTACTGCAGTGCTAGAGGATTGACAATGTTTTTCTTTATTTCAATAGGTGTATAAACATACAAATTTTAGGTGTCTCAATACGTGATCACACAATATATAATTGTGCCTGGTAATAGCTCGAATGTTCCGATTTAATCCAGCAATGGTCAATAATTGTCCTTGTGCAATGTTTATGGCTATTGCAAATGCAAGACCCAAAGGAAATTGTATTCGTTTGAAATCAAAAGGTAGATCTGATGAAATCAAATGGTATTCATGGAATTAAGACCATCTTTGCTTCAAACTTGCCTCTTATTTCTGCCTGGATCAAGTTAGGTGTCAGTTATGTGTGTGGTTAGTCTGATTCCGTTGCAGAGCTTTGGTTGATTTAAATTTTGCAAGAATATTATCGGCGATCCTACTTTTCATATCAATAACTGTGATAGCAATAAATATACATAGAAGTTAACAATTTTAAACTGTTTAATTAATAGTATATTTTTATTTTTACGTAATGTTTATAATTTTTTAAAATTCATTTAAGTAACACTAGTATGGATATACATTTTAACATTACACCAATGGAAGGCTGTACACTGAATCCTCGTAAGCCTTTGAAGCGGAGCCCTTTTGATGGATTTAAAACAAACCTAACACGAACCATCCTTAGAAAATGTTAAACAATCCCTTCAAATTTCATTAACTTCTGTATAGTGGTTTAGTAGTTCATGAGATACATACATATACAGATTCATATATACATCAGTTTTTGAATCATCCTAAGCCTCTGGGGTGGAGCGTTGTGAATGGATCTGCACCAAACATCAAACACAATATCCTGAAAGTATGTTAAACAAACCCTTCAAATTTCATCAACTTCTGTACAGGGGTTTAGGCGTTCATAAGATACATATATAGACTGATTCATATTTATGTCAGTTTTTGTACCATCCTAAGCCTCTGGGGAGGAGCCCTGTGGATGGATCTATACCAAATGTCACACGGACCATTCTGGGAATATGTTCGGATAGTTATAAAAGTGATTATTAAGATTCACTGAACGTAATAGACTACAAAGTTGAAGAATATATACATCAGTTTTTGAAGAGCCATCCTAAGACACTGGGGTGGGGCCCTGTGGATGGATCTGCACCAAACTTCTCATGTAACATCTTGGGAGTATGTTAAACAAACCTTTCAAATTTCATCAACTTCTCTACAGCGGTTTAGGCATTCATAAGATACATACATACACACCTACATATATACATCAGTTTTTGAACCATCCAAAGCCTCTGGGGCGGAGACCTGTAGATGGATCTAAATCAAACTTTACAAGAATTATCCTAGGAATATGTTAACTAATCCCTCTAAATTTCATTAACTTCTGTTCAGTGGTTTAGTAATGTATAAGGAGCATACATACATACATAAATACATACATAGATATGTACATACATACTACATACATACTTACATACATACATACATACATACATACATACATACATACATACATACATACATACATACATACATACATAAATAAATACAAACATACATACATACCATATAGATACATATATACATACATACAAACATTTATTTATATATATACATGTAGAATTACCCAATAACTAACAGCACTAATAATTTTTATAAATATAAAACTGTCATTAACAATATAAATTACATAAAAATGTTTCCATAGAAACTACTAATCATTTACAGGATCATGAAAAATTTTTGAAAACTTCTAAATTGTAAGTTAGAGTTTAATTTTATATATGACTTTAAAACCTAATTGTACCTATTTTTATGTTCTTTCTATCTTGTACTACAGCAACTGATTTATCTGATGTAAACACACATTCACGTCAATGTATTTGTACAGTTGCATAATTTTACGTTTCTTTAAATTTGCCAGTTATTTTACATTTATCGCTTTACGAGCTGAGAAAAATACATATTTCCGAAAGTAGTACCAAATTATCCTTCACTATCCAAATAAATCCCATTATAGTTTTTAAATCCATATTAAAATAAACAATTTAACTTAGTCTTTACAAATTTGTTATTACCATACGTTTAAATTCCATATGTTTTCATTTATTTTAGCATTTAGAACTCATCGGATATTGTTATTCATCTTTGATTGCTTTTGACAGTGATGTGGACTGTTCTAAAAACCTTATTTTATTGCAGATGATGTACTTAGTCAGGCCGCATGCATTTCTTCACCAATGCCTGTCCGTCTCGCTTGATCATGTGGTTTCAGCCTAAACATAGATCGTCCTCCGTATTCTGTTGCCAAACCCTCTACCCTGCTTCACGCCTACGTAAAAGGTTAAGGCTCGAAAGAACTGTCATTTACTATTTGAAGGATAGCAAACTGAAATGTATGGTGGATTAAATGACAATGTTATGTGCCACTCCAACATGTAGCCCATACCTTCACTGTAAATTCTCACACGTCACCGTCAGTCCCAGTGGTTAAGTCAGTTTTATACCGTGTTGATAGTCTCAGAAAACTCATCATGAGTGTAGTGCAATAAAGGACTATACTATTAACGTGGTGTCTGTAGCAATTAAAGCTTCTTAAAAGATAGCATTGGTTGATATGTATCTATTGGTAATATATCATGATTTCTAAAGGTATAGGATAGAAAAAAATGCAATACACACAGATATCTAGAATAGAAGGCATCTAGAACTACAGAAATTAGGTAATGATATATCCATCATTACACAAGACCGTTCAAAAGCAACAAAAATGCAATACATGACCTCATCAAGGTATAGCCTACCAACAAATTAGCTTTGATAAGCAAATTTTTTAGATACACATTTTTGTAAAAGGTTTGAGAGGTATAATTTGAATTCCATCATATGATACGTATTTCATATATGTATTATTACAATAGTATTTATTTAATTTGTATCAACAAGGAAATGAAAAGAGAGACAAGACATACCAACATTGGCAATATAAGATGAAATCCATTAGGAATGCCATTAAAATACAGAATACCACATTCAATACCATCTGTAATCCATAATACTACTTCCAGCGGATGCAATGTCCGGTCACAAACCACAAGGGTAAACAAACTTCTTATTAGAAAGGTTAAGACGTATACATGGCCACTCCTCTATATATCATACATAAAGGATATGCACTATTACAATAGTATTGATTTAAATTGCATTAAGATGAAGAATGAAAAAAAGGAAGCCATTCAGACATTAAAAGACAAATATATGAGGCATACCATTTAAGAACTACAACACCGCCTACTAAAAAGACGTGAATGGAAAGAACTACATTCACCACATATATAATAACATCAAAATGTTGCTTGGGTAAACAATCCCTTTATTAGTAACATAATTTAAAAGTTTGAGAATACATTGCCTCAATTTAGTATTACCTAGTATTTAGCTCAACTATATCAAGATAAAAAAGGAAGAAAAGGAAGACATTCAGACATTTGAAGGAATGGGAAAAAATGACGAATATAACGGGGATGCCATTATATACCCAAATTACCGATTTCAATAAGAACATGAATGAGGTAAACTACATCCTCGAGGTATACCATTAAATCATTATAATTCCTTGGGCAAGCAATCGTTTTAGGTCTAACATTATGTAAGGGGTTGAGAGGCATATGTTGCCTCTTCCCTATATCATACCTAATTCATATGTACTATTAGAATAGTATTTATCTAAACTACATCAAAAAGGAAGAAGGAAAAAAACAAAAATTCAAATACATGACGGAATGGAAAAAATAAAACAAATTATATCAGGGATGCCATTAATAGGATACAATACTGCCTTCTATAACAAAATGATTGACAAGATCACATCTTTCAGGTACATAATCACATCATTATAATCCTTGGGTAAGCAATAATTTTAGTTGTAACATTATGTAAAGGGTTGAGAGGCATACATGGCCCCTTCCCTATATCATACTTAATTCATATGTACTATTAGAATACTATTTAGCTAAACTACATCAAGAAGGAAGACGGTAGAAAAGTAAGACTTTCAGATACATGACTGAATGGAAAAAATAAAAACAAATATATCAGGGATGCGATGGATAGGATACAATACTGCCTTCTATAACAAAATGATTGAAAAGACCACATCTTCCAGGTACATAATCACATAATTAAATTCCTTGGTAAGCAATCACTTTAGTTGTAACATTATGTAAAGGGTTGAGAGGCATATGTTGCCTCTTCCCTATATCATACTTTATTCATATGTACTATTAAAATAGTATTTAGCTCAACTACATCAAGAAGGACGAATGAAGAAAAGCAAGACTTTCAGACACATGCCTTATATAAGAACATGATTGAAAAACCACATCTTCTAGGTACATAATCACATCATTAAATTCCTTGGTAAGCAATCACTTTAGTTGTAATATTATGTAAAGGGTTGAGAGGCATATGTTGCCTCTTCCCTATATCATACTTTATTCATATGTACTATTAAAATAGTATTTAGCTCAACTACATCAAGAAGGACGAATGAAGAAAAGCAAGACTTTCAGACACATGCCTTATATAAGAACATGATTGAAAAACCACACCATCTAGGTACATAATCACATCATTATATTCCTTGGGCAAGCAATCATTTTAGTTGTAACATTATGTAAAGGGTTGAGAGGCATATGTTGCCTCTTCCCTATATCATCCATAAATCATATGTACTATTAGAATAGTATTTAGGTCAACTACATTAAGAAGGAAGACAGAAGAAAAGCAAGACTTTCAGATACATGACGGAATGAAAAAAAAAAAAAAAAATAGAAACAAATATATCAGGGATGCCATTGTAAGGATCCAATCCTGTCTTATATATAAGAACATGATTGAAAAACGACATCTTCCAGGTACATAATCACATCATTAAATTCTATGGTAAGCAATCATTTTAGTTGTAACATTATGTAAAGGGTTGAGAGGCACATGTTGCCTCTTCCCTATATCATACTTAATTCATATATAACATTAGAATAGTATTTAGCTCAACTACATCAAGAAGGAAGATGGTAGAATAGTAAGACTTCCAGATACATGACGGATTGGAAAAAATAAAAACAAATATATATATCAGGGATGCCATGGATAGGATACAATACTGCCTTATATAAGAAGTTAATTGAAAAAACCACATCTTCCAGGTATACAATCACATCATTAAATTCCTTGGTAAGCAATCATTTTAGTTGTAACATTATGTAAAGTGTTGAGAGGCACATGTTGCCTCTTCCCTCTATCATACTTAATTCATATGTACTATTAAAATAGTATTTAGCTCAACTACATCAAGAAGGACGAATGAAGAAAAGCAAGATATTTAGACACATGACAGCAATTTAAAATATGAAGACATTTATATCAGGGATACAATTTTCAATATTCAACATTATTTTCGAGAAGAACATTATTGAAAAAAAACATCCTCCAGGTACATAATCACATCATTATATTCCTTGGGGAAGCAATCATTTTAATTGTAACAATGTGTAAAGGGTTGAGAGGCATACATTGCCTCTTCCCTATATCATACTTAATTCATATGTACTATTAGAATAGTATTTAGCTTAACTACACCAAGAAGAAGATGGAATAAAATCAAGATATTTAGCCAATTGACGGCAATTTTAAATATAATGACAAACATACCAGGGATGCTATTTTCAATATTCAACACTGCCTTCAAGAAGCACAAGATTGAAAAAACCAAATCTTCCAGGTACATAATCACATCATTAAATTCAATGGTAAGCAATCATTTTAGTTGTAACATTATGTAAAGGGTTGAGAGGCATATGTTGCCTCTTCCCTATATCATACTTAATTCATATGTACTATTATAATAGTATTTAGCTCAACTACATCAAGAAGGAAGACGGTAGAAAAGTAAGACTTTCAGATACATGACGGAATGGAAAAAATAAAAACAATTATATCAGGGATTCCATGGATAGGATACAATACTGCCTTATATAAGAACATGATTGTAAAAACCACATTTTCCAGGTACATAATCACATAATTAAATTCCTTGGTAAGCAATCACTTTAGTTGTAACATTATGTAAAGGGTTGAGAGGCACATGTTGCCTCTTCCCTATATCATACTTTATTCATATGTACTATTAGAATAGTATTTAGCTCAACTACATCAAGAAGGAAGACGGTAGAAAAGTAAGACTTTCAGATACATGACGGAATGGAAAAAATAAAAACAATTATATCAGTGATTCCATGGATAGGATACAATACTTTCCTTATATAAGAACTTGACTGAAAAAACCACATGTTCCAGGTACACAATCACATCATTAAATTCCTTGGTAAGCAATCACTTTAGTTGTAACATTATGTAAAGGGTTGAGAGGCATATGTTGCCTCTTCCCTATATCATACCTAATTCATATGTACTATTAAAATAGTATTTAGCTCAACTACATCAAGACGGACTAATGAAGAAAAACAAGACTTTCAGACACATGCCTTATATAAGAACATCATTGAAAAACCACATCTTCTAGGTACATGATCACATCATTATATTCCTTGGGCAAGGAATCATTTTAGTTGTAACATTATGTAAAGGGTTGAGAGGCATTCGTTGCCTCTTCCCTATATCATACTTAATTCATATGTACTATTAGAATAGTATTTAGCTCAACTACAAGAAGGAAGATGGTAGAAAAGTAAGACTTTCAGATTCATGACGGAATGGAAAAAATAAAAAACAATTATATCATGGATGCCATGGATAGGATACAATACTGCCTTATATAAGAACTTGATTGAAAAAACCACATCTTCCAGGTACATAATCACATAATTAAATTCCTTGGTAAGCAATCATTTTAGTTGTAACATTATGTAAAGGGTTGAGTGGCATATGTTGCCTCTTCCCTATATCATACCTAATTCATATGTACTATTAGAATAGTATTTAGCTCAACTACATCAAGAAGGAAGATGGTAGAAAAGTAAGACTTTCAGATACATGACGGAATGGAAAAAATAAAAACAAATATATCAGGGATGCTATGGATAGGATACAATACTGCCTTATATAAGAACTTGATTGAAAAAACCACATTTTCCAGGTACATAATCACATCATTAAATTCCTTGGTAGGCAATCACTTTAGTTGTAACATTATGTAAAGGGTTGAGAGGCATTTGTTGCCTCTTCCCTATATCATACTTAATTCATATGTACTATTAGAATAGTATTTAGCTCAACTACATCAAGAAAGAAGATGGTAGAAAAGTAAGACTTCCAGATACATGATGGAATGGAAAAAATAAAAACAATTATATCAGTGATTCCATGGATAGGATACAATACTGCCTTATATAAGATCTTGATTGAAAAAACCACATTTTCCAGGTACACAATCACATCATTAAATTCCTTGGTAAGCAATCACTTTAGTTGTAATATTATGTAAAGGGTTGAGAGGCATATGTTGCCTCTTCCCTATATCATACTTAATTCATATGTACTATTAAAATAGTATTTAGCTCAACTACATCAAGAAGGACTAATGAAGAAAAGCAAGACTTTCAGACACATGCCTTATATAAGAACATCATTGAAAAACCACATTTTCTAGGTACATAATTACATCATTATATTCCTTGGGCAAGCAATCATTTTAGTTGTAACATTATGTAAAGGGTTGAGAGGCACATGTTGCCTCTTCCCTATATCATACTTAATTCATATATAACATTAGGAGAAAAGTAAGACAATTATATCAGGGATGCCATGGATAGGATACAATACTGCCTTATATAAGAACTTGATTGAAAAAACCACATTTTCCAGGTACACAATCACATTATTAAGTTCTTTGTTAAGCAATCGTTTTAGTTCTAACATTATGTAAAGGGTTGAGAGGCATATGTTGCCTCTTCCCTATATCATACTTAATTCATATGTACTATTAGAATAGTATTTAGCTCAACTACATCAAGAAGGAAGACGGTAGAAAAGTAAGACTTTCAGACACATGACGGAATGGAAAAAATAAAAACAATTATATCAGGGATGCCATGGATAGGATACATTTCTGCCTTATATAAGAACTTGATTGAAAAAACCACATTTTCCAGGTACATAATCACATCAATAAATTCCTTGGTAAGCAATCACTTTAGTTGTAACATTATGTAAAGGGTTGAGAGGCATATGTTGTCTCTTCCCTATATCATACCTAATTCATATGTACTATTAGAAAAGTATTTATCTAAACTACATCAAGAAGGAAGAAGGAAAAAAAACAAAAATTCAAATACATGAAGGAATGGAAAAATAAAACAAATTATATCAGGGATGCCATTAATAGGATACAATCCTGCCTTCTATAACAACATGATTGAAAAAACCACATCTTTCTGGTACATAATCACATCATTATAATCCTTGGGTAAGCAATCATTTTAGTTGTAACATTATGTAAAGGGTTGAGAGGCATATGTTGCCTCTTCCCTATATCATACTTAATTCATATGGACTATTAGAAAAGTATTTATTCCAACAACACTAAGAAGGAAGACAGAAGAAAAGCAAGACTTTCAGACACATGACGGAATGAAAAAAAAAACCAAATATATCAGGGATGCCATTGATAGAATACAATTCTGCCTTATATAAGAACATGATTGTAAAAACTACATCTTCCAGGTACACAATCATATAATTAAATTCCTTGGTAAGCAATCATTTTAGTTGTAACTTTATGTAAAGGGTTGAGAGGCATATGTTGCCTCTTCCCTATATAATACTTAATTCATATGTACTATTAGAATAGTATTTATTCCAACAACACTAAGAAGGAAGACATAAGAAAAGCAAGACTTTCAGACACATGACGGAATGAAAAAAAAACAAATGTATCAGGGATGCCATGGATAGGATACAATACTGCCTTATATAAGAACATGATTGAAAAGACCACATCTTGCAGGTACATAATCATATCATTATATTCCTTGGGTAAGCAATCATTTTAGTGGTAACATTATGTAAAGGGTTGAGAGGCATATTTTGCCTCTTCCCTATATTATACTTATTTCATATGTCTTATTAGATTAGCATATAGCTCAACTACACCAAGAAGGTAGAGGGAAGAAAAGCAAGATATTTAGACACATGACGCAATTTAAAATATATATCTAATTTATCAGGGATGCAATTTTCAATATTCAACACTGCCTTCGAGAAGAAGATGATTGAAAAAACCACATCTTCCAGGTACATAAGCACATCATTAAATTCCTTGGGCAGGCAATCATTTTAGTTGTAACATTATGTAAAGGGTTGAGAGGCACATGTTGCCTCTTCCCTATATCATACTTAATTCATATGTACTATTAGAATGGTATTTAGCTTAACTACATCAAGAAGGAAGAAGGAAGAAGGAAGAAAAGCAAAACTTTCAGACACATGACGGAATGGAAAAAAATAAAAACAAATATATCAGGTATGCTATTGATATGATACAATCCTGCCTTATATAAGGTAGGAAAGAGGCATACGTTGCCTCTTTCCTATATCATACTTAATTCATATGTACTATTAGAATAGTATTTAGCTCAACTACACCAAGAAGGTAGAAGGAAAACTTTCAGACACATGATGGAATGGAAAAAATTTAAACAAATATATCTGGGATGACATTGATAGGATACTATACTGCCTTGGAAAAGAACATGATTGAAAAAAACATCCTCCAGGTACATAATCACATCATTATATTCCTTGGGGTTAGCAATCATTTTAGTTGTAATATCATGTAAAGGGTTGAGAAGCATCATTGCCTCTTCTCTATATCATGTGCGTTTCATATGTACTAATAAAATAGTATTTAGCTCAACTATATCAAGAAGGACGAATGAAGAAAAGCAAGACTTTCAGACACATGCCATATATAAGAACATGATTGAAAAAACCACATCCTCCAGGTACATAATCACATCATTATATTCCTTGGGCAAGCAATCATTTCTAGTTGTAACTTTATGTAAAGGGTTGAGAGGCATATTTTGTCTCTTCTCTACATCATACTTAATTCATATGTACTATTAGAATAATATTTAGCTCAACTACATCAAGAAGGTAAAAGGAGGAAAATCAAGACTTTCAGACACATGACGGAATGGAAAAATAAGAACAAATATATCAGGGATGCCATGGATAGGATACAATATACTGCCATCTATAAGAACATGATTGAAAAAACCACATCTTCCAGGTACATAATCACATCATTATATTCCTTGGGTAAGCAATCATTTTAGTTGTAACATTATGTAAAGGGTTGAGAGGCATATGTTGCCTCTTCCCTATATCATACTTAAATCATATGTACTATTAGAATAGTATTTAGGTTAACTACATCATGAAGGAAGAAGGAAGAAAAGCAATACATTCAGACATTTGACGACATGGGAAAAATAAATACAAATATATCACAGAACCCAATTTTAATATACAAAACTGTCTTCAATAGGAACATGTATGAAGAAAGATACATCCTTCTGTTATATAACCACATCAGAATACAGCTTGGGTAAGCAATCATTTTAGTTGTAAAATTGTGTAAAGAGTAAGAGCCATACACAGTCTCTTCCTTATATCAAAGGTATTTCATATGTAATATTAGAATTGCTTTTAACTCAACAACGTCAAGAAGTAAGAGGGAAGAAAAGCAAGACAATCAGATATATGACGGCATGGGAAAAAATAGACAAATATTATCAGGGATGCCATTTTCAATCTACAAAACCACTTTCAATAAGGGCATGAGTGAAAAATCTACATCCTCCAGGTACATAATCACATCACAATAACGCTCCGATAAGCAATCATTTTAGTTGTAACAATATTTAAAGAATTGAAAATTATACATTGGCTCCATTATATCATACGTATTTAATATAACGACGGATAAAGGTGATAACGTTGTAACAGCCTCGTTTATTCCAACGTTTTGTAACCCGGAGGTACCTGTGTTCATACATGCATTGTAAGAGAGTGTCTCAGTGAGGTCATATGTGGCTAGTCCTCTGCGATGTTTTAAATGTCAGCGTTTTAGGCACATTAGTCCTACCTGATCCAAACAAAACGTATGCGGACATTGTAGCATTAAAGTCCATGATGAAAAAGAGTGCACTAATGCTCCAAAGTGCGTCAAATGTGGTGGACAGATCCACCACGTTTTTATAATTATTGTCCTAATTTTAAGGAGGAGAAGGCAATCCTGGGCATTATGCCCAAGCAGAGAATACCCTCTGCAGAAACCAAGAAAATCTTTAAAACTACCCCACTAAAAGTTGACGGTAAATCCTATGCTGCTACTTTGAACGCTACCAAGTCGTCCTGTACAAACTGTTCCGACCTGACGAAGAAATAGAAGTACTCACGGAACAAGTTACTCACTTGCTGTTGTTGGTGACAAATGGTCCGTCTTTATTGGTACAAGCTGTAAACACGTCGCGCTTTAGTTTCTTCGCCAAGACTTGGCGAACGAATTAGATGTATGGCCGACTCTTGTAGCTCGACGCAAAAGAAATTGGAAAGTAAGTAATTCGCTCCAAAGACAATAGCTCGTAAAGAAGCACGTACAGTTTCTCAACCAACCAAATCGGCACCATTAGTATCGAGAGAAAAAAAATCTAGTAACAAGGGAGGGCATGGTAAAACCACCCCTTTTAAAACAAAAACATCCTCAGACACTATCCCCAAGATTGTTATATGTTTATTGTCATGTTTAAAATTTTTTTATTTATTCTGCCTTTTCGATATATATTTGTAAAATTTTTTGTTATTGTTCTGTAATATTTGTTTTATTTAAAACTTTTATCTTATTCACTACCCAAGATTGGCGATGCTAAACTAGATTAGTTTTGGCCAAGAAAAGAAATCGAAGATAATGCGTAAGGAATTCCTATGTCAGTAATGAAACAAGAACACAGGGTCAGGATCGAACTAGCACAAATTATTTCAGGACAACATAAAACGTATGGTAGTTATGTATTTTTAAATAAAACGCGGAAGAGTCATGAAATAAATATATACGAGGGTTGCCCCAAAAATGTATAGTAAGAACACCACTCTGTTTAACCTGTATAGTTTGACTGTACACTTTAAAAGAAACTCCGGTATATTTATAACACATTAGCTGACCCGGCGAACTTCGTACCGCCTGAAAGTAAATGAAAGGCATGTTAATACTAGCTAAACGTAATTTAGTATTTTATTAACATAATGATAGCTGAACTTAGAGTAGTGGATCAAGAAAAGTGTGGCAATAAAAGTTCTTGATTGAATGTCATTTATTGAAGTGCACTCGGTATATAATATCTTTGGGTTTTCTCACTGATGCGTACACAAATAAATCGGAAGGTTTTCCGACGCGTGAGCAAGCCACATAGAGCTGTTATTCAATAAAATGTCTGAGGATAAGATAAGATATATAATTATATTTTATGTTACTTTGGTACAGTAAAATTGTTATGTCGTGGGGATACTGTTTTGCTAAAAACCAAGCGCCGTTGTATAGGTTAATATTTTTCTGCTACAATTAATTGCTTTAAGGGTCACCTGCCCCTGTGCCCCACTGGCTACGCCTTTGAGACATACTATGCCAGAATACTTCTCAGGAATGTACACAACAATTTTCCAAAGTTTCATGAGGATCGGATCAGTGGTTTAGTAAAGCATTAGGCTCATACATACATAGGGCCTACATACATTCATTTAAATAAAGTAGCGTTGTTTTATAGGTTAATATTAATTGGTTTGGGGGTCACAAACCCCCTGTGCACTCCTGGCTACCCCCCTGAGACTTACTATGACAGAAACCTTTCCAGGAATGTACTCAACAATTTTCCAAATTTTTATGGTGATCGGATCAGTATTTTAGTAACGTATAAGGCTCATACGTATGTATGCACACATACATACAAACAAAACTCTCAATTATATATATATATATATATATATATATATATATATATATTATTTATAAATTATAAGTTAATTCAGTAACGATGACATGGATACACAATTTAACAATATATTTCTGGAAGGCTGTACAATGAACCAGCCTAAGTCTCTGGGGTGAAGACGTGTGGGTTGATATCCACAAAGCTTCACAAAAACCATCCTGGGTATATGTTAATTCCTCCGAATTTCAGTAAATTCTGTTCAGCTGTTTAGGCGTCCATAAGATTATTACATACGTCCGTTTTGGAGCCAGCCTAAACCACTAGAGTGGAGTCCTGTGGATGGATCTTAACCTAACTTTACACGAACCATTCTGGAAATATTTTGACTAATCCGTCCAAATTATATTAACTTCTATTCAGTGGTTTCGGTATCCATAAAATATATACATACACACATACATCAGTTTTTGAACCACCCTAAGCCTAGTCCTGTTTATGGACCTGCACCAAACGTCACACGAACCATCCTTGAAATATGTGAAACTATCCCTCCCAATTTCATTAACTTCTGTTCAGTGGTTTAGTAATACATAAGGTGAATATATATATATATTAGTATGTGTGTTTGTAAGTGTGTGCCTGTGAGTGTGAGCGTGTAAGTGCGTGCGCGCTCGCGCGCGCGCTTGTGTGTGTGTGTGTGTGTGTGTGTGTGTGTGTGTGTGTGTGTGTAATGTTAATAGAATCGTTTGGACAAAGACGTAGCGGACGAATAAAAAGATCTTAAAAATTTCCCCTTGAACAATGAATGGAAATTCACGAGATGAGTACGAAAAACCAACTGATGAGCACAATATGAAAAGTAAGAGATATTACATGGAGAATATCAACTTAGGTGAGACGGAAATAAAAAGCAGAAGAACATGAGGGAATGTGAATAGAGAAGGAAAGACGAAAAACTGTATCATTATTGTGGCATCACAGGTATTGAAAAAAATCATACGTGTTGATGTATACAATCTGTAAAATAATAAAATTTACGATCGTAGATAAAATCGAGGACTGTTTTTTTAACCGAACCTTCCTTAACAAGCTTCTCTGTTGTAAACTACAATATAGAAATATAATAATGATCTATAGTACATAATACAAGTACATAGTATAACATGTAGTTTTATAAGGAATTTGATTTTATTAAGGTTGGTATGTCGTAATTAGACTAAATAAATATCTTTTTTTAATTTCGAATCGGTAATTTTGGAGTCATCGCCTTCCACTCCTAATATATATTTTTCCTAGTTTACATTTAATCAACGTTACAAAGTAACGCTTCTCCACCTTCTCGTTTCACCATTACAAAGTAATTCATGTGAAAAATATGTAGGTTACTTATTATTAAGCATTTAGCATCTTACATAAAGATTGTGTGCTCGATCCTTTATAACACTTAACAATTTATTTATGCTTCTTCAGCACACAGGTCGACTCAGGATACAAAAATAAAATTATTTCCTATAGGATAATGCCAAGAACTCTATAATTTTCAATTTGGTTTCCATAGAAAAAATGTAAAAATTAAAAAATACATACAAAACAAATACCAGTTGTATTGTATTGAATTTAATACATTCAAATAACAATATATTATATTTGTCAAATATTACAATATTTTCTTTTAATACAATTTTGTTTCAAATATTTTTTTTTTGTTCTGGTTGATGGCCCACTGAAAACGGGGTCCAGTTAGAAAAATGTTATTGTTTTAGGAATGCAGGACGCTACAATGTAGCAGCTATTATTATAATATAATGTAATAATATTATAACAATAGTTCCTGAAAGCTGGACTAAAAACAGTATGTGTGAGTGCACCCACTCCAAATACTACCTCATCCACCTAGAAAGTGTAGGGAACATGTGAAAAAAATAAAAAAGGAATTTAACTGAAAATCAGATGAGAGTGTGTATGTCTTATGGCGAAGCACGGTATCATTCAGCTTAAACGAGAGACTGATGCACTGAGTGATCATTGAGCTAATCCTTCCCAACATCTCCATGCATTAACTGCGTGTTTTTTGGTGTGGTGTGGTGTGGTGTGGTGTATGTGTGTGTGTGTGTATGTGTGTGTGTGTGTGTGTGTGTGTATGTGTGTGTGTGTGTGTGTGTGTGTGTGTGTGTGTGTGCGTGTAGGTGCGCGCGCGCGCGCCTAACCATGTAAGCAATCAGCCGATCGTTTACGACTAATTATAGATCGCCGACGTAAGGGATGATAGGTTACCAGGCACGTAACAGAGTCGCATACAAAGTAGTCTGTCTGATGCTGACAACTCTAGAAAATACTATGCGCACTTATCGAGAACATTCCAGATTTATAAAGTACTAAGTATTGAGTATTATTGTGTATATTACATACTATAAATATTTCATAAACACATAATTTCATATCTTTTAACTATACTCTTCTCTTAAAAGCTTTTCACCAACAACAGTTGTCAGCATTACTAAGAGCCTGTTAACATTCGCTCGACATATTTTCAAACTACATAGACAAGGAACATCATATTTTTTCGATGGGGTGAAACATGATTTTACATCATATAAATCAATTCAGATCAGGAACGTTCAGGGTAGTTCGTAGAGTTTTGGAAATCAAACATATATAGGACAAATAAAGTGAACTATAATAACCTGGAGCAACTGTGGTATAATTTTTAATAATAAATAAATATAACCTCTTAAATCACAAAAACCTTTTATTTATGTCCTAGTGTACATTTCGATTGCAAAGTAATCATTTTTAGAGGAAATTACTACAAGACTACTCATTAGTTTGTAGTAATTTCCTCTGAAGATGATTGCTTTGCAATCGAAACATAAATAAATAAAATGTTTTTGTTGTTTAAGAAGTTTTATTTATTTATAATAGTGGGAGTTCATGCTTTCACTACACTTCCACAGCGGACAATTCTACAATCGTCTCAAATTGAAAGGCACTCTTACACTTGTTGACTGACTGGACTGGAGTTATTGGGTGCTAGCCCCGTACTGTATCAGGTCTGCTGATGGTAGAAGGATCGTGGTGGGCATTCAGTAAGGCACTCTTACACTTGTTGACTGACTGGACTGGAGTTATTGGGTGCTAGCCCCGTACTGTATCAGGTCTGCTGATGGTAGAAGGATCGTGGTGGGCATTCACTAAGGCACCTAGCCATGTGGTGCGTTCTGTAATTGATGACTCAGAGAGGATTGGCAATGAACTGGCCGATATCTGAAACTTAGGTTCGAGTTTTAGCGACATTGTTCAATTCGAGAAAGACTCATAATTATGACATGGAATCAATAACATATACCGCCGATAACATATATCGGCGAAACATCGATGTTTTTGAAATTCCGTGAGAAATTACGGCAAAGAAAGCAGGCGAAGAAACAATTCAAGTCTAAACTGCTGGGTAGAAAAACGACTTTGTTCTGTAATGTCTGCAATAACTGCTGATGGGAAGAAACTAAAGCCTTTGGGAATATTTAAGCGAAAGGAAAGGTGTCCATAGAGATTCAGTTACGTCAAAAGAAAGAGAGGTGAATGAATAAAGACCTGTAAGAAACTAGCTGAACACTAAGTGGTTCCGTCCACTAGGTGGTCTCTTACTTTGAACATCCATGTTGGTAATTGACAGCTTCTAAGGTTAAAGGGGAAACAAAAATTATATACAAGACAAAAAAAATAATAATAAAATAACGAAAGTCTGACATGGTTGTAATTCCTGGGTGAATGATAGAAATGTTACAGCCCCTAGCACCATCATCAGGACACAAAAGTTCACTTGCTACGCTCCCACCGTGAAATTTTACAGGGATGATGTCTATTGGGCAATAGAAGAAGCTTCCCAATTCTCAAATGTGTGCTGGCTGCTTGTTAAAATTTATCAGCAGGTGTAACCAACACTTTCAAAATTATGCCTACTTTGAAAGAAATGGGCAGAACCGACCACAATAGGCATATCTTTTGAAATTAGTAACAGTGATGAAGTGTCAGATGATGACTAAAACTATATTAACGCTTGTTTGCAATGGACACAATGTTGTAAAAGGATGTACCTAGGTGGTAACGTTTTATAATACGAGTATAGTGTTCTAAACTGTTTACAGAATATTTAATACCTGAGAAAAATATTTCGGATACAAGCCGAACCCAACTTTTAACTGCCTACTTTTAGTGAAAACTTACAGTGTATATACGCGTAAATACTTAATAATTATATTTGCTGTTCTCTTGTGTTGCACTTTCATGCATTTAATTTGACTTCATTCTGTTGCAAACAGCATTCTGTAGCATTTTTAAAAGACTAATCTAATTATTTAACCAAACCAGTTGCCGACGTCTTATTTTGTTTAATTTGTACCAACAATAAAACTGTGTTTTTTGTTAGTAATATACGTTATTTCTAAACACATAATACACTCCAAATCGGGAAGCAGTTAGGTATCTCTCTTTACCCTAGCCGAGAGGGGATTTAATTACGGTAAGTGATCCTGCCACTGTGGTGCAATAATTGCTTATTTCAAGTAGCAACGTATCTTTATATCATTTTCTCGATCGTACCTAATTCCATATAAACTTTCAAAGGACAAAGAAGGATTATCTCTTACCTTTATTCACAATCCTTGCCTATCACAGATAAGGTAATAATAGTGTATCGCCTTAAAACTCCAAAAGCAGAATAACTAAATAAACCCATTAATAATTTATTACTTTCTATAACTTTTTGTTAAAAGGTTTGGTACAATTATTTCTTTGAGTTATTTGTTTTACAAGTAATGCTTTTAAAACTATAGTTTTACTTCTTTGTATTACCGAGGCCTATCTGAAACTTATTAATTTATTCTCCTTAAAAACAGAATGAAGGCTTTTTATAATTTACCGCAAATTATATTTTCCTGTTAGCTTCGACAATGTAGGGCTACTTCAATGAAGTAGAGTAATTAAAATGTAACTTAAACATTATTAACGACACACAAAATGACGCTTATAGTAAGAACAAGTATAAAATTAACTTTGCGCTTTTATTTAAGCAGTAAAATATTTTAAAATTTAGACAATTTTTATTTCAAACTAAAATTTCTATTTTAAGAGCACCTATAACGGATTTCACAACCTTTCACAAATGACATTCTGCTCTTATCTGACCTTTACCAATTCCACAGCTACCCCTTCCCTCCCCGCATTTCAATTGCACCGTGGTAACTTTAAAATAATTTATTCAAGAGGTGTGAAATATCCTCTGAATATTTAAATACCATGTACACATAAAACAAAATTTTTTGAGAGGGGGAAATCCTATATTAATAATAATAATAAAGGGAATTAAATAGAACAATAAGAAATATAAATAATTATATTCCACTGTAGCAAGCAGTGTAGCGTAAATATAATATAAAACAGAAAAACCTTTGGCTACAAAGGAAACAAATGTAGCAGTTAAAACATTCTTTGATGATTCTAAATTGTGTTAGCGTAATGTCTATAAAAGTTTTGTAAAAACTGTGTACATTTATATTTTGTTCAAATTATTTTTTTCTAACAATGATATTAAAAATAATGAAGGCATTATTACAAGAAGGCAAATTATAATACAGCAACTCAAAAATTTTAATCTAACAAAACAATTGGTAAAACGAAAAAACGTATTGTTTTAGGATATTGACTGCATTCAAGTTTTAATTTAAATAAACAACCCCTTTCAACGACAAATAAACTGATTTTTGTCTAAACGGTTAAGTACATTTCTATTGCAAAGCAAACATCTTCAGAGGAAATTATTATCAAAATACTTATTAACAAAAACAAACTTTCCTCTTGTAAACAATATGGAAAATAAAAGTATAAATTCAGCAGAAACTCATTATAGCGAACCCTATTAAATCGGATTTCACTTTTAGGGGTATGTGTTTTGAAAGTAAACCATATACATCAGTGCTGCAAAGCCCACCCTTGGCGTGCTACATTACGGCTGCTGACACAATTATTTCTACATTTTGGGAAGTGGCCTTTTTTCTAAAAAATGATGCAATAGAATCTTAAATTGTGTACATATAGAGTAGAAATAATAATAATTATTATTATACTAATTCATCGAGTGGGTATAACTGTTTTATTGAACACAAACATTTAAGATTGCGCGTTCCCCGAAGGTCTCGGCCTAAAAGGTCTTGTCTGTCTGTTAAAACTATCTCCAATTGATAACAAGAGAATTGTAAATAGTTTAGAGCAGGGTTCTTCACTAGGATATTTTAGAGAGCCAAACAGTTTACATCATGTTTTCCTCAGGACCGCAAGTACAGGTCAAATTTTATAAGCTGGCACTTTGCTCTTTGGTAGAAGTTGTGTATTCGTCGTCTAGAAAACATCAGGCACGGTCGTCATCCGTCATCGGGACCATAAATTGCAGTCTACCCGTTCCAACAATCTAATTAGCACGCTTTTGTGAACACCCTGTTTACATTTGTTGTTATCTATACTGTACATAAATAGTATTAATAAGTAACAATTAATGAGTCAACCCTATGAGTCAGCGGAAGTACAAAGTTCGATGTTTTGGATAATCCCCCGTCCTCGGCTCCTGGCCAAGGCCCGAAGCCCCCCAAGTGCCAGTTTATAAAATTTGACCTATAAATAACTTACAAATAGCACGACTATAACATAAGTCTATTAATTCATTAAAATGAATCAACTTATTTGGATATAATAAAGAAATGTATTTTACATGACTCCAGCAGTATCTGAATTTGTTAATTCTTTGAAGCCGTGGGCGAAATCTCTCACAGCTCTCTAATATGCCGTCTATGTTAGGAGGTTGGGAAGAAACCAAAATTCTCAAAATGTTTTCAACGTTCTCACTCGTTAACCTAGTAATTATACTTAGTTTTTATGAACTTCAGTTGACTGAATGTAGATTCACAGACAGATGTAAAAACACATAATATTTTCTGCGCATAATAATTTAACTCCTAAATGTCTGAGGGCTGCAAAATATCGTTCTCAAGACCGCGTAGTGAGGATGCCTGGTGTAGAGTATCTGTAATGTTTATAATAATAACTTATCAAGTGTTGACAACTGTTTTATAAGCAAATACTCAGAAACACGCCTTTACACTGGCCTGAAACGTGACTTTAATTCCAAACAACCTCAATCATTTTCAACTAATATAGTAGACTTTCCAAGTAATATAGTAGAGTCTCGATAATTCAAGATAAATGGGACCGAGACCCCCTTGAAATACCGAAAACTCGGATTACACGGAAATACGTTCCTAAGTATTGGAAAAAGTATATCTTAGAGGCCCGACTAATTTTTTAAGATACCGTATGGCTATAAACATTTCTTGGAAGCCCGACTCATTTCACTAGCATACCGCATTGATATAAACATATCTCAGAAGCCCAACTCATTTCCTTAGCATACCGTATTGTAATAAACATATCTCAGAAGCCCAACTCATTTCCTTAGCATACCGTATTGATATAAACATATCTCAGAAGCCCAACTCATTTCCTTAGCATACCGTATTGATATAAACATATCTCAGAAGCCCAACTCGTTTCCTTAGCATACCGTATTGATATAAACATTTCTTGGAAGCCCCACTCATAAGTTTCTTTGAAGAAGATAGAATAGGCTCGAATTTAATGGAAGCTGAAAATATCGGAACTCGAGGAATTTCGAGACTCTACTGTAGTAGATAAAAAAATTAACAGTCTATATATTATGTTTAACTAGCCGCAATGAATGTTCTATTGATTTTCATTAAATGTAAACAAAATTGACACATTTTAAGTAAGTTTATTTCTATTTATTAAATATTTCAGTTTTCTCCCTTAAATTTGCGATTTAGTAACTTTACAGAAGCTTTAGCTTTATAACAGACTTTTATTAAAACGAAAACTCTCAAACGAAAATAGTCCGTTATAACGGGGTTCTACGCCAAAATTTGTAGTTATTGTTTCAATTCACTTAAAAAGTAGTAACAACTTCCTTCCAAATAAGAATTTTAGAAAACAAGCAATCTTTCCCCTTGAATGTTTATATGTAAAGTTACAATTTTCCGTGAGGCCAACAATTTCCCTCTTGTAATGCATTTCTTTTCTCATGAATAGAAAAGTCTTCCATTCGAAGAGGAGGCCGTTAGTCAATGCCGAAGTGTAATGCATTTCCATTCTGCATTTTCCATCCACTAGAGAAGCTGACTTGAAGCACCACTTCAGTGCGGTTTAAATTAAAAAGGTGCTTTGGTACTGAAACTACGCCAAGTTCATTCAATGAGGAAATAGACATTCATACATGATATAGATTTATTTTGTAGGTCATTTATAAAAATATCATATAGAGTAATTGTATTATACGCTCTGAAATTATAATAATTATTATTCAAGTGAGTAAATTTTAAAACTTTAAGTAGAAATCGTTTGTTTGAAATATGTCCTCCCGTTTAAATTTAACGGCTACAAAACTTCTAATTTTAGAATAATGAAAAAAAACTCAGTACTCAGTCGAAATACAAATATATAATATAACTACAAATACGTGAAATAAATTAAATGGAACACATTTTACAGTATATATTTGAGTACATTTTTCTGTCTTTCCTAACATTACAATACTTTCCTCTGTTGAAGCGTTTCGGAATGAACCCATTTCCAAAACTTAAATCGTACTCTCTCGGAAGTATATAGAAATATTCCTAACAGAAATGAAGATGAGTATGTTAAGAATTTCAGCATATTAGAGTGTTTGGAATATTTTTATTAGTGTGAAACATTTTGTAAATAGTAAATAATATTCAACATTAAAAATATTCCACCAGTAAAATAAATCGAGAATATTAAAAGCCTCTTTATATACATTGCATAGATTTAAGAGCAATGCAAAGAAACTTGAAAAAATGTGGAAAATAATGTTAATTATTGTGTCAAAGTTTTTATTCAGTCTAGGCTATACGGAAGTTTGGATTCTATTCAAAGGCTTCGTTACAGCTGCTTGGACGTGTGCCAACCTTCTCAAAATATGTCTTCTCATGTCTTAACTTCCCTCCTAGAAATAATATAAAATGGCAGGAGGAACTGTAAAGACTGTTGAAGGTGGTTATGAAAGCGTTGTTTTTCTTAGAAAAGGTATTTCCTTCGAGCATTGTCGAGATCGTTCTAAATCTAGGAACATCATGGAGAACTGTGAAAGTCAACAAAATTTCAATTTGGATCAGGTATCTTCTTGGTGGCGGCTGAGTGCTCTATTGGATAGAGCGCTATAAAGGTGTGTTTTTTAAGGCCTCTGGATGACTAATTCTTTGTAAAATGTCAATTAGGGTAGTGATGGGCTGTAGAAGCGTAGATCTAGGCAAGTTACTTTCCTTGAACGTGTGGTTCAAACAATAACAACTCTACCTTACTCTGGTAAGAAATGTTTAAGGTATAAAGGAAATCATGATAATTATTTTCTCGGTGTTGTCCTGTTTCTTTCATATATTTAAGGTAATTTTAATTTAATTATTTCATTCGCTCTAGCTGATATTTCGTTCAATTCATCAAGTTCTGGTGGTATTACCCATTATCAACAATTTTCAAACGAAACAACACAAGCAGCATAGAGTTAAAAGAATGTGGGATTTATTTTGTGAAACGTTTAACTGGTTTATGTCTGAATCGACAAAGAAAATCTTTTCTAATGTCAGGAAATGCTGCGCGTTTTCAGTCTGATTTCGGCCATTACACATTCTGATGCTATGGTTCAGTTTCATTGTTACAGAATTGTCTCACTTGTAAACATGAACAAGCCTTTACGCTTTCAATAACTCGAAAATCCTTCAACTGGCACTATACCTTCTTTCTAAACATTCTTTGCCATGTTGAATAAAAATGCGGTTGTTTTTTGAGTCAAGTATCATTTATTAAAAATATGGCGTCGTTTTGATAACTATATTGTTACCCTCATACATGCCTAAAAAACAATGAACAAAATTAGTTAATATTTTAACCACATTGTTTAACAATGTTAAATTGATTAATTAAGATTCACCGAACGTAATGAACTACAAAATTCAAGAGTAGTTATTTATGTCTAGAAAATGTTAATATAATTATATATCAAATTAAAATATCTGTAATAAATGACATAGTCTAATTAACTATTAAAACACTCTATAAGAAATATTAGTTCATGAGAAATAAAATCTGTAAAAACTACGAGTATTAATTAAAACAATTACAATGTGTTAAAAAACATTCATAAAAGTCTTCTCCCATTAATATCAACTAACCTTTTGAAATATACACACACGTCGACCTTACAATTACTTAAATTACAATTTCTTAAAAAAGTAAAATACAACACACAGACATAACTAATTGAACATTATTAATGAACCATTATAAAGAAACCATAAACGATTACAAAAACAGACATAGATTAATAGAAAAATATTATAGGTTGTCTTTCAAACTCACAGTGAGGTTGACTATATGTATATATATATATATATATATATATATATATATATATATATGTGTGTGTGTGTGTGTGTGTGTGTGTGTGTGTGTGTGTGTGTGTGTGTGTGTGTGTGTGTGTGTGTGTGTGTGTGTGTGTGTGTGTGTGTGTGTGTGTGTGTGTGTGTGTGTGTGTGTGTGTGTGTGTGTGTGTGTGTGTGTGTGTGTGTGTGTGTGTGTGTGTGTGTGTGTGTGTGTGTGTGTGTGTGTGTGTGTGTGTGTGTGTGTGTAAAGTGAAGTGTCAATATAGTTTGATAACATTAAAATAAATCACTATAAGAATTTGTTGTATCTACAATTCTAGAAAATATGGAACTTCAAGAGTTTTTAACCTAAGCTTTGTAAGTAAAGGGTTATATATACAGGCTGATTTATTAGTGTCCTCCTTAATCTTGATTGAATGTTTTTGCATTTTTGTATGGACATTTGTATGTATTTTAAAAGGTTAGTTGATATAAACAAGATAAGATTTTTTGAATTTTATAAAAATAATTTAATTAATTGTTTTTATTTCTCATTAACCAACAATGTTTATAGAGTCTTTTAATAGTTAATTTGAGTATCAGTATCATTTATTATAGTTATTTTAACTTTATATTATAATTATAAATAAATTTTCTAGACATAAATAATAAATTTTACCCAATGTACTTTAGGCGTGATTGAGGATAAAAATATAGTTATGGAAACAGTGGCAAATTTTAAATAAATGATACTTGTTTCACTAAACAATGATATTTTAATTCAACACAAAAATTTGTGAGTGTACACACCATCATTATTTGTTATGTTTCAAGTATTTAGAAATATATTTCCTTAATTTGATAATACACTTCCACTAAGCTATGAGAAGATAAATGTTTTTGTAGGCTAAATATCTAGGCAGAATATTCCTGTATTTTTTTGTTAAGAATAAGGCTACTTCAAGAGCACGTCTCTGAATAAGGGAAGCATTACAATGTTACGTCACTCAGATCAGGGGGGTTTTATTCTTCTAACCTAAGCCTTCCTGATCTAGTTGGAGGTGTAAGAA
Organism: Prosapia bicincta; assembly: GCA_036971475.1. NCBI lineage: Eukaryota > Metazoa > Arthropoda > Insecta > Hemiptera > Cercopidae > Prosapia > Prosapia bicincta. The sequence continues at coordinate 40,036,471 of JBAIZL010000001.1, forward strand.
ATACATATTTTTTATTTTCTTGTGGATTAGGCCCCCTTTAAGAGTACATTCCTGATGAAAGTTTTATTCTTTTACCTTAACCCTTTGACTTTATTCCAATACAATTTAGAGAATAAAGTCTAAATGTGTTCGTAAGCATATCTCAGGTGAACCAAAACTGTCATAGAATCGGAACCATTCTCTTATTATTTTTAAAAGAAACCGTTACACAGTATAACTTACACATACACACTATGCACATACATACACACATACATACATACATAAACACACACACACACGCACGCGCGCACACACAAACACACACACACACAATACATACACATACACACACAAAACATACACACACACACATACACACACTCACACTCACACACACACACACACACACACACACACACACACACACCACACACACAGACACACACACACACACACCCACACACACATACACACACACACACACACACACACACACACACACACACACACACACACACACACACACACACACACACACACACACACACACACACACAATAAAAATAAATAGTAAAGCCAAAATTTAATGCCATACGCATAGAATAAATGATCATAAAATTAGAAAAGAATAAAATTCAAAGCCATTTATAAAAAATGGTTTCTTGTAAACATTGAAAGTTAAAACCATGTTAGAGACATTATCGAAATTTCAAGAGAGAGGAAATTTAAGAGAAGAAGAACTTCAAAAAAAGCGTAACGAAACGGGTTTTGGACAATATCTGTAGCGGCTTGGAAACAACGAGACAGTCCTAAGGAAATTACGTAAAATCGCCTGACATTTTAAACCACCTCACAAATCATTGTAATTGGTTGAAATCGACAAGAGAAGAGGGGATGCGGAGCTGCGGACAAAGTAAAAAGTGTTGGCTTGGATTAAGTGTTCAAAGCGTAAGGATGGCGATTCCGCTCCGCTTTTTCAAAAGTCGTTTTTGAAAAACTGTATAAACAGAAAAATGCAGTGCTAGAAGGGATAGTGATGGCTGCTTTAAAATGTAGACTTGCGCTTTTTAGAAACACTTTTGGCGAGGGAACAATTAAAATCGTTTTTATAGCTAAAGAGTTTCAAAGAAATCGTAAAAGTGTAAATACATAAAAAATAAATTAGAGAAAAATATAGAATGACTAAATTAATAATCAATAGAAGTAAAAATTCAGTAAAGTAAAATCGGTGATTAGAAAAGAAAAACTATTTGTTGTTGTTAAAGAGTGAGTTCGGAAAATTCTCAGCGACAGACATTAAAAAGAAACAAATGAAATTTGGTAAAAATTTTGACGGCTTAAGACGGCAACAGAAGCAAGAAGAAGAAGAAGCTACGCCAACAAATCAGCTAACCGACAGTAGAAATGCAGGGGAAAACTGGATTCCACCTCAAAGTTCTACAACAAAGGTAGGTGTGCGTCCAAAAAAAAGGAACTAGTTTCTCTCGCTTTCATTTAAAATTAAAATTAGGTTGGACTATTTTGGAGAAAACTAAAATGTTTTTAGTAAATTTTTAAAATGTTCAAATGAATAATGAGGGGGCTTTGTCAAAGTAAAACAGACTATTGTGACCTCATTTTGACGTAGGAAACGAGTGAAAATGGCGGACACAAAATAGTAAACAAGACCTTGGTAACAAGTATTAAAATTGATGTATGCAATAAAAAATATATTTTGAGTAAACAACATAAAGAGATAGTTTTATGACTAAATAAATATGATGTGAAAGTTCAAGTCAATTTCAGTTCTAAATTTGCAGTAAATTAGAAGAATAGAGTGATATAAAGTAATGTAAATTTTGCTTTATGATTTTGAAATTTTTGTTGGTATCAATAATGTCCGTTTTAATTAGTAATTGACTGAAAAATATGTCTTTTTCATAAAGATGTTTAATTTTGTTTTGCAAAAGGTAGGATTTATTTAAAGATTAAATATAAGGGTGTTAAATAATGTGTTAAATTGACTAAATTTATGTTCGTTTTAAAATTTGCATTGAGTAAGATAAAATATAAATTTTAAATATGCTTGTTTGGAAATAAATCTGTTTATAAAATATATTTGTTTTGGTTTTAAATGCAGATATTTAAATAATTAGTGATTTCATGGCAAATTTGCATAGATTGAAACTAAGTTGAATTTGAATTTATGTGTTTCTGTTGTCTTGAAAATATGTTGGGGTCAAAACAGAGTAAATGTTGAGTTAATATTGGATTGTTAGATATATCGGTTATTTAAGGGGAACTTATGTCTTTTCGAAATTCATATTTCGATTAAATATTATAAATAAATTAGTTACATGATTCTATAGTTAAGATGAGGTTGTGAACATTTCTTTTTCTTTCTAAAGTGAGGTTCAAATATTTATAAATATTTACCTAGCTAATTTAGAAAAATACCAAATAAATTATCTGAAAAGAATTGGGTTAAATAGAATTATAAAAAGGATTAAGAAAATTATAAGAAAAATTAAGAGTATCAAACTTTATATTTTACAAACTGTGCTGTTATAGAAATTTGATTTATAAGAAAAATAAAAACAGCGTTTTTTTCCTAACTTGTTACTTGAGTAATGATTTTATTCATTTAAACAAATTTAAACAATTCGTCACTAAGTCGAGCGTGCCTGTAAAGAATTAATTCCCCGGGAACGAAATATAAAGAGTTAAATCTCCACTCGTTAAGTTTTTTAAATAAAGTCCAGTGACTGGTTCTCTGGCAGATTTTGGCAGCGGTAGCACAGGGTTCGGCAACAGGCCGGATAAGCTTGTTTCAAAATGTTTACCTTGCGGAGGTGGCTTGGGGGACTGTGGCTCGCAGCCAGGAAACCTGCAAGCGACGGTCGGTTTGAGCGGCCCGTCACAACGGCGGCGCGCGCGCGCACACACACACACACTCACACACTTACAAACATACACACACACACACACACACACAGACACAAACAAACACACAAACACACACACACATACACACATACAAACAAACACACACACACACAAACATACACACACACACACACACACACACAAACATACACACACACACACACACACACACACACACACACACACACACACACACACACACACACACACACACACACACACACACACACACACACACACACACACACACACACACACACACACACATACACACACACACACACATATATATACACACACACACAATATATAAAGACTTGTTATATTTTGTTAAAGTCGAAATAAGTTCTATATGACAACACCATTTACTTATAGAAGATATTGAAAGCAATGAAAGCCAAGTTTTACTTGTTATCTACTTTTAACGTAATATTAATAAAACGAATAAAAAGTAACATTGAAATATTGCAACAACGAACTGTTACAATAACACTCTTACATCAGAAATTTTGTATCTGTATTCGCACGTTGTAGTACATATGCCTCGTGGTATAGTTTTTGTTTTCTGGAAGCATGTGTGGTGTGTGTGTGTGTGTGTGTGTGTGTGTGTGTGTGTGTGTGTGTGTATGGTATGTATGTATATATATATATATATATATATATATATATATATATATATATATATATGTGTGTGTGTGTGTGTGTGTGTGTGTGTGTGTGTGTGTGTGTGTGTGTGTGTGTGGTATGTATGTGTGTGTGTGTATGTATGTGTGTGTGTGTGTGTGTGTGTGTGTGTGTGTATGTGGTGTGTGTGTGTGTATTTGTTTGTGTGTGTGTGTGCGCGTGTTATTCAGCTTTTTCTTCTGAAAGGATAACGGAAGCAATCCGATTTATAAAGCAGACCTACTTTAAACGTCTTCCGGTGCACTTTCATTTTTGTTTTGTTTTAATTGATCGTATGTGTAGCTTAAAGTTATATCAAACAAAAGGTTTGCTCAAAAATTTGCTAAATATCAGCTATTCAATTCCTATATTTAAGTGAACAATAAAGAAACAAAGAAATGTAAGCGCTAATATTAGAGAATGTTTATTATTATCGAAGAGTAGGCCTATGCTATATAGTAGCCTAATACGTAAAATTAAAGTCTATTGAAAATTAGGAATTAGGTTGTATTATAATGTGCAAAGCCCGGAATAAAGTCCCGGGACAGTGGCTAATTGACTTTCACTAGGTAATTACGTTCAATCGGTAACTGACATGTTGGCTCTGCCATTGCTGTTCTAGATAGGTTAAATCTTGCAGAACGAGAGTGAACATCGGAGACCGAACACGCCACCATTGTACGAACTATTTAATTAGACACAACAAAAGCCATTGTTTGAAAGGTTATTTTAGTTACAATTTATATTTCTTAGTAAATGTTTACATTTTAGAAAAAGGAGTAGTTGAGCCAAGAGAAAAGGCAATGGGGAAGAACCGATTAACTCCAGCTTAGATCTAAGGAATCCGAATCACAAGTTTCGTTACTTGTTGTTTTGTTACAATATGTGTGTTTTTTTATATAAGTATGTAATACATAATATCAGCAAACCTCTATGATCTTACAGCGTTTTAACAATATGTATGGTAATTTTTTTGAATATACTTACTTTGATTAAATCATTTGTAACTCTAGAAATGGCTGTCAGCTAGGCACTAAAAGGCTGGGCAATAAATAAATTTAAAAAGTAGTCTGTGCTGGTTGTATTTATTTAGGCTGCTGTTTTATTTAAATAAATAAATCAATACACTTATTAATAAACTAACTAAGCAATATACGCACTTTTAGCTTTCACCTAAATAATATCGCCATTATGAAAAACAATAATTATAAATATCACAAGAAGTTGTTCTTGACATATGTATAACATTTAAGCGGATCATTTGAATATTTAAACTTTGTTTGATATGTATATTTCATGTTGAGAATATGTCTGCTTTTCTCTATGAAACGGGACAAACTATGGTACCATTAGTAAAGTATATATATTTTTACTCATTGTTAAATATAGTTTATTTTGTTTTTATTTGACTTAGAAAAAATGAATGAAATTTTTTTAACTAAATTAATGTTGAGAGCAATTTTGTCGAATAAGTGTTCCTACATCTCCACAACATCAAATATTTCTGATGGCTTCAAATATTCGTGATTGCACTGGGACGTGCCACAGTGGAGTAAATTGGAATCCATCCTATTTCTCTGCTATGGTTTTCTGAGGTGTTGGTATAATTCTGACGTTTGTATTAATGAAAATCGGGGTTTTTTGATCGGTATATATTTTTAAAACAGTGAATATTTTTAAAAGTGCTTTATATTTGAGTCGGTTTTTTAATAGCTGATTGCATTTAATAATCCCAATCTTCACAAATCAAACGAAAATATAAAATAAATATGAAAACAGTAATAAAACTAGATAGACGAAACAAAAGGAGATTAACTAATTACACTAAAAAATAAGTATTTATAATTTAAATATTAAAATATAATATTTAGCAAATTATTAATTATGATTTTTAATTTTCAATTTAACAAAATACTTAAGTTTTTATAAATTAAATCTTGCCAGCCACAAGATATCATACATTACTTTATATAAATAACATATTTTTTTCATTTAAAACGATTTCTAAGGAATTTATATACAAAACTAAATACATAAAAATTTAAAATACACCCAATAAGTGAGGTCCAAATAAATAATAAGATCCTAATCCTTTTAAATTGGTTACACATTTAAAAATACGTATCAATCATAAACATGATCATACGATGAATAAAACATCAAAGAACAAGAGCGGCCCCACAATACAATATCCCATGGAAAGATGGAATTTAAAATTCTCTTTAGTGTTTACAGACCACAATGCAAACATAGAATATTGAAGCAGTCAAAGGAATCTAGAGTCCTGTCATATTATGAAAGTGCAATCACTATTAATTTCAGTAAACATTTAAGGTTTATTCATTAATTAAAACATCAACAACAACAACAATTAAACGGTGGTAAGACGAAAAGTGCAAAAATGACGAAAATTATAATTAATTATTAGATAGTACAATGTTTCCTATTAAATTTCTTAAGAAACTAAACAATTTGAATATATGATGTACAATAAACAAAGTTCCAACATATTAAACAAAGTTTAGTTACTCTGAAATATTAGAAGAAAACTTGAAATAGCCGGTTTTAAATTAGAACTTCAAGTAAAAAAAGTTTTAAACAAAACTAAATTGTATACCTTCCTATCAATTGGTGTCAATTTATTGTATTGAATAAAAAACTTGTAAACGAGTAAAATTTGCCTAGTGTATGAATGAAAATTTTATGAAACCTACACATAAAATAATTTTGCAACATTTAAGGAATATAGAGCAATGACTAAACTAATGCATTTCGTTTAAAACAGGTGTTTTACAAATTTTAGAAATTACTAATTTTAGAAATTAGTATTCCTTACATAATTAATTTTAGAAATTACTAATTTTAGAAATTAGTATTTCTTACATAATTAATTTTAGAATTTAGTATTCCTTACATTATATCCGACTCTGTTTTGCACCATGAAAAACTCTCGGATTACCGTGGACTCTCACGAGGTGTTCTAACACATGGATTTTTATACGCTTTTCAAAGTAAAGTAAATGACAATATATGATTTCATTTACCAGATGATTTTATGTTAACTGTTATGTTGAAGAGCAACTACAAAGTTTAAACAAAAAGATTTGATTAAACTAGCTAAATTTTTATTAAATAACATATTTTAAATTTAATGATAAATTTCACCCGCAAATAATAGGTTCACCTATGGGATCAAACATTGTTGCAATTTTATTAAATATAGCTATGGAAGATTTAGAAATTTCAGTTAAAACAAGTATTCAGAAAAAATTAAAAGTTAGATTTAAATACTATTTTACATTCGAAAATGATATTTTTAACATTGTTTCCACAGATCTTGTTAATAAAATAAAAGATATTTTTAATAGTTATGATAAATATATTCTATTTACAGTGAAGAGCGAAGAGAAAATTAGTATACATATTTTAGAATCAAGCTAATTGTACATGACAATAGAATTATAACAAAATGACATAGGGACTTTTGCCACATAAGCTAATTACTATTTAAATATGTTAGTAGATAGAACAAACATTTGTATTACATCCCAAATTTCAAAGTCATAATTTAAATTTAGTCACCAATAATTTACAAAATAATGATTATCCATTAGATTTTATAAATAAATACATTAGAAAATGTTTGTAAAAATATTTAATAATAACATTGAACATGGCAATAGAATTATAACAAATTGGTATAGGGAATTTCACTAGTTGCTACATACGCTAATAAGTATTTAAATATGTTAGTAGATAGAGAAAAAAGTTTTATTACATCCTAAATTTCAAAGTTATAATTTAAATTTAGCCACCAATATTTTACAAAATAATGATTATCCATTACATTTTATAAATAATTACATTGGAAAACGTATGTAATAATATTTAATAATAACACCAAAGAAAACATTAATACCGAAGATGATCATATGTTTTCAAGAGATTTGCCATATTTTAAAGATTTCCATTTTATAAACAATATTTTTAAGGGCTTAAATATTAAAATAATTTCTACTGTTAAAAATAAATTATAATTTGTAAACTTAGGAAAAGATAAACTTAATAATGAAAATGTGGAAAATGTTGTATATAAAGTTGAATGATTACAATTTGTAAACTTAGGAAAAGATAAAGTTAATAAAGAAGATGTGGAAAATTTTGTATATAAAGTTGAATGTGTAAACTGTGATAACAAATATATCTGCCAAATTAAACGTGCATTAAAAACTAGAATTATAGTTCACTTGAAAGATAGTGATAAGGTGGAATATAATCAGAACTTGCCAGACATGCAAGAAATTTTAAATACAGTAAACTCCCGATTATCCGTGGAATAGGGTGGCCCGGCAACGACGGATAACCGAATTCCCCGGATAATCCGCTATGAACAAAGAATACGCAAAACGATCGATAATCGATTATTATACCATAAGTTACACAAATAATGACCCAGGTTAATGCAATTCACAAATAATCTCCAGAGGACAAAATAAATACAGAAAATAATTTAAAATGTCGATGTATTTGACGGATTTTAACGTGTACGTTTATATGTCTAACTATTTACAATACGTACATAAGTATATGTCAAAAGTAAGTATGTATGTACATATGTAATTTCCTTTACACATAATACAAAAAAATCTGTCACTTTCACCTTTTTTTGTGAGCATTGATTTAGCTTTAATGTGCGATCCAAGTTTCTTGGGAACCATTTTGTCGTACAGTGTCTACTTGTGTCACAAAACCATGAAGATCGATAATGTAATGACACACATGGATAATGCATATGTCACGTCCTAGACTATTTATAGCCGAGATTAGCTGACATTTGTTTACAATCTTATGATACACATTAGGTTTTCGGGCGTCCAAGCATTTTGTCATTGTTTCTTATATACAGTAGTCTGCTCGCCCCTTTTATTTCGCTGGCCTGCGTCGGGATGCTTCCCTTTTAATGTAAAAATTAGTACGTACATATTCATATATCTATTCCCTTCATCTTAACTTCTATTAAGCCCATGGGCGCCCATGTATAATTTTATAGGGGGGGGGGGCCAAATCTGATACCTGGAGGAATGGGATTCCCTCCATGAGAAGGGGGGTCCGCGGACATTTTGAAAAATTAGGGTTAAAATGGTGAGTTTTAAGGAACTTTAGAAAATTCGAAACTTCTAATTTTTACAGGCTTTTTTGTATCGATTAATTTATTTTTACGATTATTTATGACGATACTGCACTCGCGACAAGGCTCGCTGATCGGCAAAACGACGCCAAAATGTTACACCATAATGCTCGCGGCTCATGTCTGGACGCGGCTACAGGCCTTCGTATTCGCCAGATTACCCTAGACTAATATTTGTCTGAAAATGCAAATTGCAAATTTCTCTTTTTCTGTCCAAATTGATCAATAACTTTATCTTGGAAACTAGCAAACTTTGATTTCACTCTGTTTCTGTGTAAACTGAGCAGACACAATCCAGAAAGACGCTCCTCGCCAATCGTACTACGTAGCCAAGTCTTTACACGGCGGAGTGTACTAAAGGAACGTTCCACAGTGCAAGTTGTAGGAGGTATAGTTTGATAATAAATTATCATTTCCCTCACTGCTGGATGAAATGTGGTTTCTGTGAGAACATCTTGGAGTGTTGTTTTCTCCGAAAATTCTTTGGATTTCCATAAATCGAACCATAATCTGGCCTCTCCTTCCAAGTTATCAATGTTATAGAACTCTTGCAGTCTTTTAATATCTGTCATATAATCTTCCTTACTGTGAAGCTTTTTTATTGCAAGAGGGTGTAAAATTCCTCCTTTGAACGCTACCTCATTACTGTTTTCAAATCTTGTTGATAAAGACATAATTAATGAATCTATGTGAGGATTATAAATTGAGGCTCTGAAGTAATCCTCACATGTACCACACTCAACATTAAATCTTTTTGTCTGCCTGCTAGCCAATCTTGGAATTTTTATGTCAATATCAAGTTCATTACAAGTACGCGTGACCTCTTCGAAAATGTTTGAAAATTCATTCGAATTTTCCTCTCTATGGCTTTTAAAAGTCCCCAGTAAATCTGTATTTATGTACTGATGTACTTTGTGAAGGTCCATATCGATACTCTGTAGCTTATTAACTACAGGCTCTAGATAAGAAGAGTATCTGGAAATAATAATCAAGCAAATAATGAATTTTGCCGAAGATGTAGCAGTATCTAGCTGGTTGGCATGTGTTCTTGTTTCCTGACTGACATTTCGATCAGATGCAAGTCTGCCCAGGCTTTCTTTAATAGTCAGGAAGTGTTCTTTGAATAGCCTGATCGATTTATATTTTTGTGACCACCGTGTTTCACAGAATAGTGGAATATTTTTTATGCTCTTTCTACGTAAAACACTTTCCCTAAAAAACTGTATAACTTGTTTTATGGTTCCAACACTATTCCGAATTTCTTGAACATTATTTAGGTCATTAACTACTAAGTTCAGTCTATGCGAGACACAGTGATAATACACTGCTTTAGGGTATTTTTCCTTTATTCTAGCCTGCACACCACTTTCATGTCCTGCCATTGTAGAACAACCATCAAACCCTAAGCCAATCAATTTGGTCATATCTAATCCAATATTCTCAACAAATGATAAAATTGATGAAGAGATTCCCTCAGCATCTAACCGGCTTAGTTCAGAAAATCCTAAGAACTCTTCTTTCACATCAAACTTCATGGGCTCTTCTTCAACAACAAACCGTACACCGACTGACAATTGTTCTTTACCGCTTATGTCAGCAGTTTCATCTGCTAAAAGCGAAAATGCCACTGATTTATTAACTTCATCAACAATCTCTCCTTGTAAAACAGAGCCACACACATTTATTAGGTCGTTCTGTACTCTGTGGGACGTATATTTTGCCTTACTGCCATGGTTTTCCAAATGATTTTTCAGGACTTTGTCACCTGAACTAACTCTGAACTGAAGTAAATCTTCAAAATTTCCTTCATTTGAGTGTTTCCCCCGAATTGATATATCATGGGTGCCACAAAATATTAGAGATGCTAGAATGGGTCTTAGCTTTTCACGATTAGCATTTATAAGTTCAGTGATCCCGCTGTCTATTTGCTCGATGACATTTTTCTTCTTCATTTCTATGGAATCAGTAAAACTTTTCCCTTTACTTATAGACTCATGATGCCAATTGCTCTGTTCATGGCTTTTAGCATCTTCATGAAAATGTTTGTAATCTTGATGAGCTCTCACAACAAATGCTCCAAATAATCCTCTTTTTAAATAGGGTCTAAATATCGTACAAAATTTGCAAAGCCCACCTTTCAATTTTGGTGAGTAGACCAACCATGAATATTTTTCCAACCAATTTTTATGAAAACTTCTTTTTCTTATTTTGCCAGTTTCAACATCTTGTTTGAAGTCACATGTCGAATTTCGTACAATTGGATTGGTTAGTAAACTATACTTCATGTCATCTGACAGCGGTACAGATACGTCCTGATTTAGATTTATGTACTCACCTAAATCAAACTGATTTCGATTAGCAACTGATGTTGATGCTTGGGGCTGTGTATAATCAAGCACAGTCGACTCTTCAATGACAATATGATTGGAGATATTTTGGCGTGGCACTTTTGATGATGTTAGTCCAGGTTCAGATGTAATTGAGTCCTCCTGCCCGGCTCTTTTCAAAGTACCACCATTATTTTTTGGCCCAAAGAAATGTCTGATATCCATGTCACTAAAATAGAACGGAAAACATTAGAACTTCCATGGTTCAACGCTAAGGACGTTCCGGAACGTCCAAAAAGGTTCTATCGTATGGCTGAAGACGTTCGGAAACGTCCACCGTTGGACCATCACATATGCACATTCTACAAGTTTTACCGACTTAGAATGATTAGTTTTTAAAAAACTGGAGTTGAAAGCGAATAACAAATTTTTGTAGTTTGGTATAAATGCTCTTAATGCTCTTTTCTTCAAAATAGAAAGATTAACACCAGAGATACGAAAAAAATGTTTATATAAAAAATTGTAGCATGTTTAATTTTCAAGAATTTGGTTTGCAAAAATCTTTTGTACGGCAAAAATTGAGTGAGATATTGACAATTAAAATTTGTACCAACATGCAAAACAAAAACTACCTTTACTAACCCTTTCAAAGTCACCCCTTTTTGAAGCTGAGGGTTTCAAAAAGATTTAATAATAATAGCTTTGTATCTATTGTAAAAACCTACAAAATGCTTTTTTACAGAATTTTCTAAAGTAAAAAAAATAAAAGGTTCCGGTTAAAAACCCAATACATATTTTTGAAACAACTGGAGAAGTCCAATAGGAAGCATAATAATGTACGTTAGCGGAGTTTTTTTGTATTCTGTACGATAGAAACTTATATGCATGCATACATTCATTCATATTCGACTCATAGAACCATAGAGCACATACGAGTACGTATATATAGGCGGTACGAATCTACGCCCGCAGGGCCAGGTGAAAGTTGAAACATCTGCTGATGTATTTACTTATGTAAGTATCTTTTTCATTTTGGAGCAGCTCGCCAGTATTGTTCTAAGATCTAAACACACTCTACGTGCTGCACCAATTTATCAAAAATAGTTTAATTTTGTGTATTAAATAGTTATGACAATATATCGGTTTGGGTGAAAAATTGAAAATTGTGTTTTTACTTTGGTTTTTTGTAGTTCGAAATAAGGGGTAGTTTCACCCTTAAAAATTTTTTTTCAGGATTGAAATACTCAGAAATTATATTACGAATATCAAACTATTATTACCCTAATTATCAGATTCAAATTTTATCCTCCTTAAGCTTTTTCTATAAATTTTAGCAATTAGGGGTAGTTTTCACTTGAAAATGAATTTTTAGAGGGTCGAAATATTTAACAATTACAATTAGAGTATCAGAAAATCATTATTTTTAATTCATCTTAACCAAATTTCACTCTTTTTACGCTTTTTTATAGATTTTGACAATAAGGGGTAGTTTTCACGCTTAAAAAATAAAAAGCACCCGTCGGCACTATATAGATTTTGAAGTAGAGGGTAAGTTGAACTTAATCCCAAATTTGTATGTAAATTGGTCTTTTCCGAAAAATTTGGGAAGTTTTTTCCTATTTTAAGCTTCGTTTCCTGGACTAATATTAAAGATAAATCAAATTAAAACGTCAATTTCTACAATTCAATTAAAGGTAATGTAACATAGGCTATAACATATAATAAACTATTAAAATTAATATGTGGACAAAATGGTATGTTTTGTTTAACTTAACAGAAATATACGTAATATCTATGTATCGTATTAATATACATAGGAATTCTTTTGAAATTGATCCTTTCCGTTTGTTATGTTTCGTTATTAGAAAATGTTTTCACTTACCAATTAGGCTAATAATTTATCAATTTTGTAGATCGTAACACGGTATTGTACACTATAGTCAATATATAATCTGCTCACTGCTTCCTACTTGCACCCAATACAGTACTACAATGTCGAACGCAGATGACATGCAACAGAGAAGAAATGCAGCGTCAGTCAGGGCCTAGGTTGTCCTTCCTGTCACGTTTTCGTTATCATTGGGCTAGCTGGGTCGCTGTGTCAGCGTCTAGGATATTAGTCGTGTCCTGTGTAGCTGTTTTCCTTTATTTGACGCAACCATTAACTGGTCCACATTGACATAATCACATAATATGGATATTCAATAGTTTCTGACTTTAAAACCTACTTCGTTCAGTCAAGGTGTTATGTAGCAGAACCGCATAAATATACTATTTATATTGTTAATACTGTGAAAATTTATTATAATTAAAATATAGTTCTTCCACATCAGCTGAAAATAAAAAAGAAATATTTGTACGAAAGTCTTAATAATTTTAAATTTAATTTTTCTGGGAGCTAGGGGGGGCCACGGCCCCCCTGCCCGTGTGTATGGGCGCCCATGATTAAGCCTTATATGTATTTACGTCGTAATTCACCGTTTGGAATTTAAAACACATGAATCTGATTGGAATAAAAATTGGATATTTGTAAAAAAATGGCAGACCCCGGATAATCCGCAAATCGGTTAAACCGCCCACGGATAATCGGGAGTTTCCTGTATAACATTAACTGGAATGAACCGAAATTGTTGATGTTGAGAGTGATTATACTAAACAATTGTTTACTGAAATGGTGCATATTGATGTAAATACCACCGTAAATCTTGATACGAATGGCCTCTGATTGATTATATTGTACTTGTATATATTCGTTTAAGTTTGTGTGTGGGTATAGGTTAATTCGTAGAAATATGTGATTCTTGAGTGCGGTGTGCGTTCGTTTTTAGTTGTGCATTATTTGTTATAATAATTCTAATTCTTTCATATTTTAATATTAGTTAAAGATATTTACCTAGAATATTATTAGAATAATTTTTGTCTATGTTTATAACGTATGAAACATTTATTTATATATGTTTTTGATATTGTTCGATTATTCAGTTTTATTTCTTGTTCAAACTAAATGAATATATGTTTTATAGTGTCTTGATACAGATTACACGAATGTTATTTTATGATATTATGGTCGATAGGTTGAAGAATATACTATTGAAAGTATTACTTGTCTTGTGCTATTCGTTGGTGTTTCTACCAATTTATTTTAGTACAATTTTATTTATTTTAGTATCATATCAGCATTATATCTTATTTTTGTATTCGGTGTGGCTTGTTGTCCACACCGAACCTTTACGTGACCTTTATGTTACTTTAACGTAACCTTTATGATGACTGTAATTTTACGACTTCCATTAGCCTAGGTGCCTAGACTGTATTAAAGTAAATATTCTAGAACTTACTGAGACTAACCGTTTAGAAGCAAAATTAGACACTGATGGTTATTACCTTTACTTAGGCTTTACTTAGTTATTACCTGTCATTCAGTCCTACGTCTGCCTAATTATTGTTTGTGAAGCTGTAATAAATAGGAATTAGAAAGATCACGTTTTTGGACTGCAAACGTTCGTTAAGGAGGAATTACAATTCAGAGAAAGCTAAGAGTCATCAGTATTTGTCTAAACATTATATTTTTAATAAAAAAACTGATTGGAGGCATTTAAAAAAAGTTATGTTAGGTAAAAAATGTGTGAAATAATTAAGGAGCTCGTGTTTTTACTTATATTAGTGGAGTTAATTTTTTTAAGCGTTTCAAAAATATAAATTTTTTGGTAGTTTCAGTGCCATTTATAAAAATTAAATGAGAGTTTGATAAGAGGTAGTGAGTTTGAGTTTAAGATAAATATAATAAACTGAACTGCACCAGAAGTTATTTGGGTTGATAAAATTTTATTACTGTGGTAGGTGACACAAGAGAGGATTCGTTCTTAAATACCTCCCGACAGAGGCTATGTGTCATAATCAACCATCTACTACTTTCTCCGATCCAGAGTAATCACCCTCCCTCCACACACAGTCACACACACACACACACACACACACACACACACACACACACACACACACACACACACACACACACACACACACACACACACACACACACACACACACACACACACACACACACACACACACACACACACACACACACACACACACACACACACACACACACACACACACACACACACACACACACACACACACACACACACACACACACACACACACACACACACACACACACACACACACACACACACACACACACACACACACACACACACACACACACACACACACACACACACACACACACACACACACACACACACACACACACACACACACACACACACACACACACACACACACACACAGCACTTGTTATAGGCTATATTTAAAAGTATAGTATAAAAGTTAGATTGGAAAATATAACCATTTTTCAAAATTTATTTGGAATGTTGGAAGATATTTTTTGTTCTGTGATTTGCAGTAAACCTTTTCACACAAAGATTAACTCATTTTTAGTCACTAGAACGAATAAGAGCTATAACTTAAATAAATACTCGTATATTAACGTATTTTTACTGTAATTTTTAAAATGAGTAGTAACGTAAATAGTACTAACTGGGCAACATTATTAGGTATGCAACAAAACAAAATATGTTTGTTTCAATCTCCTGTTTTTCCCTTGTAGTAAGAGCAAACGTACGTTGTTTCCACAAGATGTATTATGCCTTTGAGACTTGCGAGTAATTTGCATGCAGATACCAGAGGAGCTGCAGTGTCTACGGCAAACTTGAGATAGATCGATTACTCACAACCTTTTCCACTTAGGTCAAGTTTCTTAGCAAGAGTATAAGTCCTATGTTTGTCCAATAGTAAAACGTTCAAAGCTTAAAATCTATTGGAGGTAAACCCCATTATAGGTTCAAGATATTTTGAAAAATATTTATGTTTTTAATTCCAATAAGTATAAAGTGTACCTTGAATGGTAGCTTATGAAACGATATGCTATTAGAGGTATCTGGCCGAGAAATACGTGTTTAGTTTTGTAAAGTTGTAGATATAGAGTCGATGACTATGAAGTAAACATTTACTCTACACCTGGCAAGGGTTTAACCTCCACAGAGGCAAGAAGATTTTCATATTATGGAGAAGATACGTTAAATAGACAATTACGTGTTCAGTTTACTAGTAAAGCACACATATATGTAAATATTGCATGAATACGATCTTATGAAATTTTGTAGAATACGAAGCTGTAATTCATAAAAATATATTTCCCAAAATGCTTTGAATAATGGTAAATTAGAAAATAAATTTTAGAAAATATCAATGTTTACATGAATGTAAGTAAAATTGCAGTAGTAATTTCTTTAAAGCAATTTAACCTTTTTAGAAAGCGCAGAATTTATTTTTAAAGACAAAAATATAATAGTCATTTAAATGTGAACAAATAATATTTTTAAAATAATATCTTTTTGGAAAAACATTATAAGAAAACATTGTACCAACATGAAGATACAAAACAGTTAAGCTTTTTTTAAAATAAAATATACATATTTCTTATAAAGAACTAAGTGTACTTAAAAAATATACATTTTTTATAATTTTGTTGCAATAAGTTTGGAAATTGAAAAATTTCATTTTCGAGTAGAAAATTAAAAATATTCAGCTAACATATTTTTTCTAAAAAATAATCTATGAAATTTCTAACACATAAAGTTTTTAGAGAATAAATTCTAAACTCGAAAAATATAAATTACTATATAAAAAAAGAGATGAAAGAATTAAAACTCAAGAAATATGAAACATTGAAATCCTAACTGTTGTGAGAAGTAACCGAATGTAAGCGACTGGATCGATATTTGCAAGAAATTTGGTCGTGTAGTAGAGATACTAAAGAAATATTTATATAACCTTTTATACATAAAGCTACAAGAACCTATATCATAGTTATAAATAAAATATTTTATTTGATGCACCAATGTGGTTCTTCTTAGCGTCGAAAAACATCATAGGGTAATTTGACACAATATGTATGAAGTTAATCAAATAAAACAACTATAGGAATTGTAGCCTTATGCATTTCGTTAGAAGCCTTCCAATATTAACAAGCCTAAGAAATATTTAAATTATTTTAAAATAAAATTTAAGTAGCAAATTGAAAAGGTTGTTTGGATAAACCTGAGTTTAATGTAATTGCACAATAGCTTCAAACATAATAAAAATGAACGTATAAAATTGAACCGAATTCATTTAAGATAGGGTTCGGTTTTGTAAAGTTAGAGATACATTCTTCTCACCCTTCCCAGTTGAAGCTAATGCTTGTATTGATATCGAATACTCTAATAAAGTAATAAAATTATTCTTTAAATCTAAATGTATGCCAAGATTTGTATAAATATTTAGTGGACTTATATATTTACTACGCTCTAGGTATATCGTTTTTAGATCAGTACAACTGACCGAACTATTTATGTACCTCAATGAATGGAGTTACAAAAATAGTTTAGGTAGGTGGGAATGGTTTGGACAGATGTTACACGAAGGGAAGAAAACAATACCTTATCGGACGTGCATGATAATGTAAATGTCTTATTGCAAAAAGGGAGGTTAACTGGCGTAAGTATTAAAAGGGGATAAAAACGAAGCATAACCTAATAAAAGCTTTTGATAGATCAATTTTCTTTAGATACTTTTTGCTCGTCTATATCCCAATGTCCTTCAGAAGATGATAAAACTTGTTCAATACGAAACTAATCTCATTTATTATTATAACTTTACAAATTTTGATATTTATAAATACTTTAATTATCCCAATGAGTTTTATTAAACAGTTATTATTTAATAAATAGGTTAATTTAGTAAACTAGATAGCCCTAAATATATTTTGGTAAATATATTACATATATGAAACATATATGGAAATATAATTTTCGTTTTAAATATTTTTAGTTTACTTTTAATGTGCACTTTAAAAAGTATCAAAATATATCAATATTATTAACAGTTCTCGATTATATATTGTAACGGAACTCATTAGGTTAGGAAAACTGTAAAATATTTAAACTTGTGAGACCGTAGCACACTGTCGTTAGCTAACAAAGGACAGCCAGTTGTTAATCTTTCGGCCAAAAAACGGTTACTGTACACACATAGTATACCATAAATATTAATATACTTCTAAAAGTTTCATTATGGGTAAAGCAAGACGTGACTCGATTACTGGAGAAGCGATTTAGTTGGACATCGAGGGATCATGCAGATTTATGGTGAAAATCTCTAAAAACGCAAACAAAGCTCGTCCAGCGGACCTCTGCTCTTAGGAAAGTTCCAGAAGTTTCCACCTAAGCCCAAGAGAAAGCTTTGAAGAATGACGTTCTGATAGGGTGAAAAAAAGTTTAGCGTGATAATGAAGCAAATCAAATTTGAAAAGGGGATGAAACTCGTACGGAAACGATCCAAAGAGAAACTCCAGAGAGGCAGTCAAGTTACAGGACTCGAAAGAGTCAAAATGCAGGACTCGAGGGAGAAATACGTTAATTTTAGTAAGAAATGTTAAAATCAATTAAAACGAAGTAAAGTCGCAATGTTAACTATTAAGTGATAGGAAGGGAGACAATTAAATAGAAAGTGAATATTAAGGGAGGGAAATAAAAGTAGTAAGTGAGATTAGTAACAGAAATATTTAAGTAATTTTTGATACTAGGTGAGGTAGATAATCAAATAGTAAGTGGAATTATTAAGGGACATATTTCAGAAATAAAGTCAGTTACGGTATAGAAGCATTTCGAGTGATTAGAGAAAGTAAAATTGAAGAAAAATATGATTAGGTGAATTTGTGTCAAGTGAAGTGAAACAGGGAACTACGCAAGCCATAAGAGTCAACATCTATAAGCATAAATTTATCTTAAATATAAAGCCAACTCTAAAGTCTAAGATATTAAGAACTTTATAAACTTTTTATTAATTCTTTATACAGTAAAAAGTCATTCAAATATAAAATTTATCAAACCAGGTGCAGTAACCTATACACGAATGTTTATTAGAATTGTTAATTTAATAATAAAATATAAGAGTTTTGATGCCTACCAGCAAAATTAGAGTTCGTTAAAACTAATTATGTGTAGCTACCTATAAATGCTACAGTTTTGTCCTGTATCATAAATTTGAGTAAAGGTAAGTTATAATGTATGTTTTCACATAATTTAATCATATATATTATATTTCTAGGCCTATAGAAAATTGCATTTAAAAATATTTTAAACATAATTTCCAAATACCTTGTATGTGATACGAACAACTTTTGTATGCCGTTATTTACCTAAGTTTGCCCTTCACCATATTTGCGTTCACCATATGTGCATATGCCAGATATTCTAATATTGTACTACAGTCAAAAAAAAGTGCTAAGGGGGCCTAAAATATTTTACACTTCAAAACGTTTGTGTTTAGATAAGTAAGCCAGTAATTAAATCAAAATTGCATCCAAAATAGAAACTTGTTCAACATGATTAAACTAATAATATAGTAGACTGAATTATCAAATTTGTGTATAAAATTACCAGTAATATCACGGCTTACATATTGTTCTGAATTGAAGTAAAATTATAGCAAAAGTGATTTTACTTTACATGGGAACAAAGCATAACGAACGTGCTCCCTTATTTAAAACTAGGCTTGTCTTCGTAGTCAAGATTCCCTTAAAATAAAAAAAAAATTAAATAATAAACCGATTTTTTAAAATTATACATTCAAAGAAATGATAATACAAATCATCAGGTTATTTTATGAGTAACTATTTTTATTTTGTAATTAACAATGTGTAATGTTATAAGTGAATACGAAAATCCCTTATTTTTCCTAAATAGCGGTTAATCGCAAAACCCCTAGTCAAGGGAACAAGCATTTACAACAATCATGCAAGGAACAAGCAATTTAACATGATCACCTAAAGTCACTATTTTTTTCACTTTAGGTAAAGGTAGCAATAACTTTGTCACATGAAATTCCTCGTAGTAAGTAAATATTCAGTGAGTTTAACAACCTGATACACCTTTTCTACAATAGCTAAACGTTTCACATGTAATTCCGACAAATATGTACAAACTTTAGTGAAATTTTAGTTATTTAAAAATCTCGCCTCAAGTGATAACAGCTTTATTACTTTAAACCGAGACATTATAAATTACAATACTGTTGCTGTCGCATTTTGATGTCAGTGTATTACTCCAAGTGGTCTATTCGTTGCTTTAAAAGTTTCGGAAACGATATTGTGGAGGCAATCGCCGGTGGCAGTTTCCAACGCCATGCATGTTTAGCATTATCTGTGGTCACGCTACTTCCGGTTCGGTTTTCCAGTGCCAAGGTCTAATCGATATTAAAGCAACGTTTACTTCTTATATATTCATCATTTTATTTTTCAACCATTTTTTACAAAAATAAAATGAAATCAAGAAATTCAACTCATTTTAAAATTTGACTTAAAAAAGATTTATTTCTTGTTTAAATTAGTATAAAACTAATGTCAGTAATGATAATTCTCATATTTATGCAGTAAAAAAATGTTTCAAAAATGTCTAACTAAAATAAATAAAGTTATTTTAAATAAATTTTTTATGTAAACGAATAATAATAATGTAGGCCTAATATAAACATAAAGAAATATATTTACGAGGTGTGTAATCGTAATCGTATACCTAATACTACTCACATTTAGAGCGAAAGAGAGAGAGAGAGAGAGAGAGAGAGAGAGAGAGAGAGAGAGAGAGAGAAAGAGAGAGAGAGAGAGAGAGAGAGAGAGAGGGGAGGGGAGGATATGTGAACATTAATACAACCTGCGTTTCGCACTCGTACTTTACAAAAGTAAATAGCACACGAATGTCACATTAATCTCAACTGCAATTTATCAACCGGAAATAGAAGTGAAATAAATCTGCGAATCAGTAAATAAAGCTTGACAAATTGTGGTTTACTCAGTGGACCTGTGAAACAGGGGAAATGTTCGATCGGGATCCTGGTTGGAATATTAAAGGATGAAAACATTTAGTAATATACTATGTATGCTATTTATTGCAACTGATTAATCTCGTAGCTGCCTGGATTTTCAATCAGCAAAAGTTGTGCGGGTTGCAATAAAACAGGCGTAGTCCCACACCGTCTTGATAATGATAACTCCGCCCAAGCCTCATCTACCTACCACTACGAATAAGTATTCATAACATATAATTATTAACCATAAATATTTTTATATTTATAAATAATATACAATGAGTTAGTAAAACATATTTATAATAATAATTTTTGTATTCTTTGACCACAATTAAACCATATATGGGTTTAATTTTAATTTTCATTTTACTAATAAAGTCGGTTTGCTGTATATTAACTAGGAATATGTTCTGTTCCTCTTATAACCTTGACAGAGGATGTGGCGACTTCAGGTTTGTAACCTTACCCTCGTGATGTCAGAACCTGCCATGTCCTTTACTAGGAGGGACATGGTAGGAGAGGGATAACGTTTTTAACAATAAATTTAACTTCATCAAACAAACGTTTTAGACGATTCTCTTCTTTGAACAACTCAAACATTAGCCTATACATACAATCAAATTCCTGGAGAACGTTTAAAGTTCATTAAATATTAATAAAATGATTTTCTTTTACATGATTTTTTGAAACAAATGATGTCCAACTTTGGTTTAATTACTTAATGTAATTTCAGTACCAGCTTTAAACTTTATCATAAAAGTATGTTTGACCCAAGTTGTTAATTTCACAGGTTGGTGGGTTGAAAAAGCACCTAAAGTCCTTCCTTCGAGAGCCAGAATTTATCCACAACTCCTATTTTGGTGACGTTGCGCCAGACTGGTTCACAGGTTGTTTGTAATGCACGACAACAAGACGTTGAGAGAAAGTGACAGACTCGTAGTACCGTTCTGTGAATCTGCCGGGATGCAAAGTCCACACTCTCAACAATTCTACCTCAATATGTAGGCCCATACAATACAGTTTGGAATATCATTGTTTAAATCTAACACGCACAATTAATTAAGGGTATATTTCTATAACTATTGCTACAGAAACAGTAATGAGACTAGTTTAATTACTGAAGCTACATAATCTTTGAATGAGTACAAACGGCTTTTCTGTAGTTACATGACATCACCTACTGACCGTTGTGATTGGTCCAGTCTCGATCAGGTTTTGAGGTGATCAGTATCCATAACTCCACTTCCACATAGCTGACAGTGAGGAATGGTAGTATGCTGATTTCGCCTGTTTTCATGCGGAATGAGGCAACATTTACAGCTTGTCGGTAGATATACCAACTTCTTTGCCGAAGGCGATAGTTCCATGAGTTATTGTCTGAGCCACGTATGACCTGCGGAGTTGATTAACACTTTGAAAGTGTTCGGGATACTAGACGCCTCTGGTTGAGGCAAAAGTATAGCTTGTCAGAGAACTCGTTACCAAAAATGGCAACGTGGTTTGGTATACTCTATAATTTTATACTTACAGAGGGCATTTAGCTTGGTCCTGCAAGTCATGGTCCTGGTGCAGTCTACCTTCCTGTTACTCCACATTGCAGCCTGAGAGGCAAAGAAATCGGCTCTCCCAGACTATGAAATTTTTTCCAGTTTAGTTGAAAAAGTCTCTCCACCATAGTTACTTAAGTAGATATGTGACACAAATAAAATGTAATCAGCAAGCGCACCAGGAAACACATCCTAGACACTAGAGAAGAATAATTACCACTTACCACAAAGTGACAAAAAATTAAGGAAACTTAACGATCGGATTAATGTTGCAAATGGTTAGAGATAAACTTGAAGGCTGAAAGTCTATAAATGATTACTGAACAAATTCGCAAAGATGTACTCCTATTACGGATGGAAGGACTTCCGAAGGGGTCGATGAAAACAGTGAACTGACTCCGATGAGACAGATAAATTTAAAAGGATTAATGAGGGCATAGTGATTGATGGAAACTGAGCTCCGAACTAGGTTTTAAGAGCTCCTAAGCGATACCTCTCCAAAAAATGTGTCAGAGACATTACATAAAAATGTAAAAATATTCCTGTCAAGACTATTGATATTTTTTATCGTATTTCTTGAGGATTCAGTGTGGGTATGGCAAATATCGTGTATAGTTAAAGATATATATATATATATATATATATATATATATATATATATATATATATATATGTTTATATATATGTGTGTGTGTGTATATATATTTATACTAAAATAGAAATTAAAAGGAAAAGAAAATTGTGTTCAATAAAACTAAAATAATGTAGGCCTAAATACGAAATAATTATTAAAGAAATTAAATAAGTTAAATAAATTAAGACTAAAATCTTCGTATAGTCAGTTACGACAGACTCAGTGAGTTAACAATGGGATACATCTCCCAAAACGGTCGTCCTCATTTAAAAATAAAGATGCTACTATAGGCCAGTGTAGCATATCAATAGTCTATAAGTTCAAGTGGTTTAGTGTAAAACTCAAGCTCAAGTTGAAGATGGAATTAAATAATAAAAATAAATAAAATAAAAAAAAAAATAATTCAGAAGTTTCTTTGTTATACAATTTTCAATTACATAATACTTCTTTTCAATATTTGTGTACTTTAACCCTGTTTTTAACTGGTGTAGGGATACCTCGTTGCTCTTTATTTATTTTAAAGTCGAAACTTTCTTAAAGTACTAACTTTTACTTTGTTTAAAACGTGTCTATTTGTACTAAATATATTTAATATCTCCAAATCGTTGAACAATTGTTATTAAATTACAGAAATATTATTTTTAATCTAATTTATTACATTATTTAATAAATTATACAACTGTTTATACAACATCCCTAAACATATATTTATTATTAGTGTTACGAAACTGACATACAAGTTTTCAGGAAAATTCATTTTAAGGGGAAAATGATATATTTTGAGGTGAAATCACATTATACTATCACCTGGACATTACTGACTAAGTAAGTATTCCAAATGTATTAACCTTTTTATATTTTCTGGATTTCTAAAATATTAGTACCTATAAAACATCTGCTTTTATTACGGCAGTGTTGAGACGATCAGTTTGTATGATTATTGCTGTCAAAGGTTATGAAAGGATTGTGAATACAGCTATGTAGGTGATAAAACCACCTGGTAGTGGATTTAGAGAGGGGTTATATCATTGCTTGTGCAGGGTCGCTTGCTTGAAGTAGCTGCTCTCTATGGAGGTCCTAAAGAAGCGTATTAAAGGATAAGAAGAGCAGACGGAAATAGGTAGAGCCACTTGATAGGTAGTCAGTGGTAGGCCTAAGGAAAGGACATAAGGAAGCCATGGTTCTGAGAGTAGGCGATTTTTGGCCTACCTAGATCGGGTCCCTTACTTAGAGTACACTTGATCTCAGCTGGGATAAAGAAAGATGTCTATTCGTTACCCGGGGTACCCATCTTATAAAAGTAAACCGAACAATGTGTATACTGTAAACTTTATATTACACACACACACACACACACACACTCGCGCGCGCGCGCGCGTGTGTGTGTCTGTGTGTGTGTGTGTGGCCATGTGTGTGGCCAATGTTCGCCATGGTTCAGGCAGAGCTGCAGTTTGTGACAAGCAAACCTCAACCGTTACAAGATTTGGGAAACATCGAGTTTATCGAGAACATAGAAGTAACTGAAAAACCTCGTGGTCAAACAATGTGTTATATTTTTTCAAAGTAATAAGTGTATATGTGTAGAAAAATACAGAAAGTGTAATTCAAAGTACCACAATGCTCTTTGCTGTTGTAATAAGTCGTAATTTTCATTAACAAGTTGTTGGTTTGCAACATGTTTGAAATCAATTCCAGACAACTAACTTAAAATTTAAAAAGAATCTTTTTCGTTTACATTGTTAGTTGAAAGATTGTAGTAACATTAAATTTTCATAAGTATTTACATAGTGTTCAGTATAAAGTTCATTTGGGATATATTTTACCTCATAAACCTTTGGCATTATATATAATACCTAGACATTAAATATAACGCTTTGGCAAACTTTTCAAAATTTTACGCTATTATTCTCATTTAAGACTTTGAAAAAAGCTACTAGGAAAGTATAAAATGCTTAGGCATTGCATTAAACGCCTGGTATAATCACTTTGTCTGTAACATATATATATATATATATATATATATATATATATATATATATATATATATATAATAAATTAAAAATATTTCGAAAACAAGAATACTTTTAATGAATATATTTATTCAAAGCTTTTCGCCGATAAAATAGTACCAGCTTCTTCAGGAAAATAATTATCTATTCTAATGTATATGTAATATATATATATATATATATATATATATATATATATATATATATATATATATAAATATACAATAACTAGCAATAACTAAATAAATATATCTGAAAACAATTTAATATGGTAATTTTATAAATGACCGAAATGATATTGAATTAATATTATCAAGAATTAAAAATTACAAATTTATGATTACATTTTAATATGTTAAATATTTTGCATTGTATTAAAACCATAACATAAAAAGAACTTAGCGAGTTTTGGAAGAAGCCAAATCTTAACAGTTAGAATAGTAAATCGACAGCAGTTACGAGGTTATTCCTGGAGTTGGCAAACTTCCAGAATATTCCTTCGGGAGATGAACCCGCGCCAATCTTTCGACGATTATATAAGACATGTCCTACGTGTGGTTTTATTTGTGCGCTAAACTTTGTAACGTTCACCGTCTATTGGAATATCATACATTTTAAAAAAATTTATTTGTAAATCCCGTTTAGTAATTACGTTTACGCATGCGTAAGAGTTGAATCCACAACGTTTGATTTAAAAATATGTTTTGAGCAACATAACCTCATTAATTTTAAATTGTAAATCCGAAAAATTGTTTTATAACAAAACATAAATCTTTGCATTTATAAAAACGCACAACAGATATAATGTACGTCAGCCTCAATATCTACTATAAAAATTTACCAATTGCCTAATAGCCTTTAGTTTCATGTGGGACGGTAAATGTTTTATTGCATTGTTAGCTTTAGGTTCTTAAATTCAGAGTAATGTAAAGAAAAGAGTTTAATTTAAAACTCCAATTCTGATATTCTAAATTCTAAGAAAAAGTAGATGGATACGTTTGGACAGAAATTATACGTGATAGAAAAGTTATGTATAAAACAATTTTATTGTTTAATTATTGGACAATATATTTTTATTTGTATACCATTTACTTTGCAAAGATTTCAATTATTTTCGAAATTTTTAAAATATTTTGAACAATCCTGTAGTTTTTAAAAAATATTAAAAAAAGTCAAACATAACAGGTTATGTAGTTTAAAAACTAAAATAAATATATATTCTCAGACTATATACACTGTAAGAACGAAATGGTTTGCATGTTTAAAATTTGTTAGACAGTATGTTACGGAGTTCTTTACTTCTAACAGTTCTGTGAACAATTTACAGTTTTTAAATAATAAAATAATTATTGATTATAAATACACCGATAAATTATTACAATGGTGATACAAAAGAAAGATACAATACAATACCAAACCCAAGGCTAGAAGTAAAGAAGGTAAGAACAATAAAAACACATTGCGTTTTAACGATTGAAACATGCAAATTTGTCGTTGATCATGCAAGCGCACGTTGTGTGGTGAATACTTGCTGCAGCGAATCACGGGAGGGGACTACAGGGGTTACAGGGTCACGTATTGGATGTGTCACCGTTTAAACCTTCGTTTAGAGCATGGGTTCCCAAACTGAAGGGGAGCGTGTAAGGCAGGGTGGACGAGAGACCAGTTGGAAAATAGTAAGATAAATTCTTATTTAGTTAAAATTTAAGTACACAACTAACAAAATTTAAAACTAAAGTTACACCTCAGATTTTTTTACATAGATAATTTTTTGAACATGCTTTTCAAAAAATTTAAATGAAATGCATGTATTTGTAAAAGAAATATAATGAAAGGCTGTGCAAATTTTGGAAACATGAAATTAAATCAACATGTCAGCTTGAAAATAATAATTGTAAAAACGTGTCGCGAAACGAATGTTTGCCGTAAAATGTGGTAAAAGCACCACAAAGGACAAATCTTCACTTTGGATAAAACACTTTAGGGTCTCACACAGGCACCTCTTCGATTTTTCAAACACCTACTTGTGCAATACAAACAAAAGGAGGAGCAAAACTAATGTTCCTAATGTCTTGTGTTGTGCCCTTACTAAAATAGAACCTCAAATAGGCATGCTAGTGAAAACACTTCAAGCTCATCCATTTCACTAACAGATTTTCCTATTATCAGTTAAAACTTAGCTTGGGAATTAAAACTTGAAATGTTATATCATGTTTCTTGTGAAAGTATGTATACAAAAAATACATTGTATATATATATATATATATATATATATATATATATATATATATATATCCTAATTTTACACTACTTAACTAAGTGAATATGTAATTGCTTACTTGCTGACGCGTTTCAAAACGATTGTTCCTTTTTCGAAGCTAACCTTCTACTAGCGGCTTCTGGCTCTTTAAAAACGGTATGACAGGGTTGGATTTATGACATTAGGTGAGGTGTCCGCGTCTTGTGTGATGTATTTGAAAAGACTATTGGCTTCAAAGTGTGTGTGGTCATTAAGTATATTTTCCCTGTCTGTTGTGTAGTGTTTGTAGATTTCATATTTTTCTAAGGTTGTTAGATTTTTACTCTGTTTTAATGTGTGTAGAATATTTAAATTAGTTGTGTATGTCGGTATGTGTGTGTTGGGTGTTATTTAGGTGTTTTGCGTAGCTGAATTTAGGGTTTGTTTGTTTTGTTTGGGTAATGTGTTCATCGAAGCGTGTGTAGAATGACCTGCCCGTTTGACCGATGTAATAGTTGGGACAATCGTTGCAAGTTAATTTGTAAATACCTGAGAGTTTGTATATGTCAGTTTCTTTTTGAAAAGATTGTATATGTTTTCTTAGCGTGTTTGTTGTTTTGTAAGATATTTGGTAATGGAGTTTTTTAAATGTTTGTGACTTAATATGAAATATACTTAATGATCACACACACTTTGAAGCCAATAGTCTTTTCAAATACATCACACAAGACGCCGACACTTCACCCAATGTCATAAATCCAACCCTGTCATAAATCCAACCCTGTTATAAATCCAACCCTGTCATACCGTTTGCAAAGAGCCAGAAGCCGCTAGTAGAAGGTTAGCTTCGAAAAAGGAACGATGGTTTTGAAACGCGTCAGCAAGTAAGCAATTATGTATTTACTTAGTTAAGTAGTGTAAAATTAGTTTAATCAGTGAATTCAAGATGATTACATCAAGAAACTTTTATATATATATATATATATATATATATATATATATATATATATATATATATATTATAACTTAACTTGCCAATACGTTGGGCGTCATTTATAACTTAACTTTGGTTATAATTAAAATTATTTTAAATGTCATTAATAACCTTACCTATTGAAGTCACCTTTAGGTTATAAAAGAACTAACAATCTTATCAAAACTTTTACCATCACTTGCATTTATTCTTTACAATTAATTCTACACATTATTCCTAATTTATATTAATATAGTGCAGTGACAGACTTGATGTCTTAACTAAACTACAATAATAAGGGTTGACTTCTGAGGCTTTAGATTCAATTAGAATGAGAAAAACAACCTTAGTAAAATTATATTCTTGCTCTCGGGGTCGCTATTATGGGAACTTTGCTTTAAATTTGAAATGGTGAATAGAATTATATTTATAAATTTTGATGAATTTAAAATTTAGGTTAAACTAGAAGATAGATGTCTGTTGCTACACTTATAATTTAAATATACTTATAGTTCAGACGAGTCCCTGGAATCCTGGCTTGTTCACTTCTGTGCTAACACTTGACACAAACGACTTACTTTATATAAAAAAACTTTTACTTCGCATTTACTAAAAATTTACTTATAAAATCTCTATTTAACTTAACAAAATTCTCCCTTTACGCTTTCATCCTTGTCCCCACCAACCTGCCTGCCTTGCTCCGAGACTCTCTTTCAACTCCCCTAGTTCTTAATTTTCTAAACCTAACGGTACATGGTTAAAATTCCCCAGGCTATATCGGCCGCTGGAATTTCCACAAGAATTGGACCTTTGTCTATTTGCCGGACTCCCCTTATAAATTTCCTGGAAAGAATAATGACCTGCCTTGGGTACCTGCTTTACCAGCACCAGAAAACTATTTGTATTTCTTTGCTAAATATTATAGATGATTTATTTCGCAACTAGCTTAATTCAATCTAAAGCCTCGTACTTTATGTTATAATATATATATATATATATATATATATATATATATATATATATATATATATATATATATATATATAATTAATGTATAAAAATGTTTCAAATACAAGATTATTTTTAATTTCTATATTATTCAAAGGTTTCCGCCAGTAAAACAAGTACTAAGATCTTCAGGAATAACAATGATATTACAACAATTTTACAAAAGTAAAATCATGATTCAAGATGATTTAGGAAGATTTACGTTTTGTACAAATTTTGTTATATCATTGTTTTATTGAAGTTATTATTACTTATTTTATTGGCAAAAAGTTTTGAGTAATATATAAATTAAAACTGTTCTTGTATTTGAAATATATATATATATTATAACAAAGTACGAGGCTTTAGATTAAATTCAGTTAGTTGCTAAAATAAATCATCTGTAGAATTAAGCAAGGGAACACATAAATAGTTTTTCTAATGCGGACAAAGCAGGTACCATGTCATTATCCTTTCCAGGAAAGCTATAAGTTGAGTCCGGCAATTTGACAATAGAAGGTCCAAAGCTTGTTAAGATGGGAAATCCAGCGGCCGATATAGGCTGGGGAATAACCGTGTACCGTTAGGTTTAGCTAATTGTAGAACTGCGGGAAACTTACAAAGAACGTATTGGTGGTAGTGGGAGAGATTAGATTTTTAATAAAAACTAAATGATCGGAAGTTTAAGGGAAGTTTGAGGAGAGTCTCAGGGGAAGACGGATCGGTGGGGGCCAAGATGGAAGTGTTGTAAAGGGAGAAATTAATTAAATTAAGTAAAGAGTATACTTATAGAGTATACTTTAATAAAGAGTATACTTTTTTTTATAAGTAAATTTTAAAAGTGTGACGTAATGGTTTTTTTGAAATATAAAGTAAGTTTTTTTTTGTCAAGTGTAAGCGCGGAAGTGAACAAAGCCAGGATTCCAGGGACTCTTCAGAACAATAAGTATATTTGAATATAAGTGTAGCCAACAGACATCTATTTTTTAGTTTAAAACAAATTTTAAGTTCATCAAAATTTATAAAAATTATTCTAGTCACCATTTCTAATTTAAAAGCAAAGTTCCCGTAATAGCGACCCCGAGAGCAAGACTAAAATTTTAATACTGTTTTTTTTCTATGTTATTCTATCGGAAATCTAGAGCCTCAGAAGTCCACCTTTTATCATTGTAATATTAGTTAAGATATCAATCCTGTCACTGCACAATATTAATAAAAATTTGGAATAATGTGTAGAGTTAATTGAAGAGAATAAATGCAAGTGATGTTTAAAAATTGATAAGATTCTTAATTCTTTATAAACCTGAAGGTGTGACATTAATAGGTAAGGTAAATAAATAACATTTAAAAACAAATTTAATTATAACAAAAGTTAAGTTATAATATATATAATTTGTTTCTTTTTCATATGCTCATACCATTTATAGTTTAATGAAAAGGGGTACGAAAAAGTTTGAGAACCCCTGGTTTAGAGCAATGATTTAACATGGCCAATAATTCAAAATCAAATAATAATGTCTAATAACAAAAACTCAACCGTTATATTGGTCAAGTTTCACTTCTAATAAATCAGAAAAATATTTTAGTTTATTGTTATCTTTTTCCTTTAAGCGATTCTTAATAAAAGCTACTCCTATTACATTGAACAATTTACCATATAATACAATAATTATAAAAATTATAGATTTTCAAGGTAAACAATTTATTTACAAAATATGTGCAGATTAAAAAAATATGTAAAAAAATTAAGTATTGAAGTACTGTATAAAACAACTGTAGCGTAATGTTGAATTTAAATAAATGAAATCTCTATAGCACAAATGATTTTTTAAAATTTAAAACCTTATGTACATTTCAATTGTATAGCAATCATCCTCAAAAGTAATTTAAAAAGTAAATAAAAAAAAAAATAAAAAATAGAAAGAAAAGTCTTATTTATTGTAAATTATCTCTGAGGATGACTGCTATGCAATTGAAATGTACATAAGGTTTTAAATAAAAGAAAAAAATCATTTGAGGTATAGCGGTTTCATTTATTTAAATAATTGAAGTTATGTCAAACGTAAAATAATGTAAAATTTATCGCTTATCATTTTCTTAAAACTTATTTAAAGAAAATAAATAAAATATCTTCGTTAAATGAAGACGATTTTCTATTTCTTTTATTGTCTCTAATGTTCACATCTGCTTTAAAAAAAAATTCAAAAATTAAATTTGGATTTCATCTTGAAATTCTTATGTCTATGAGTTATTACAAGCCTATTTTTCATACAACTTTAATACTTATAGCTTTAATTACAGCGTTCACTTAAACAAATAGGTTTATTAATTAAATTATAACAAAGTCCATCTCGTAATTATTAATTTATCTTTCATACACGTTTTTTTGTAAAGACATCTTTATAAGTGAGTAAAACGGAAAATAAAAACTATAGCTGAAATTTCAGCAAAGTTTCATCCCATATTTATAAAACACAACTCTTTAATGCTACGCATATGGTCTACATAAGTCAACATAGTATATGGCTACTACTAACATAACAACATTGAAAATTTCATGAATAGACCTAATTTAATAATAATAATTACATTGAAATAATTTACACTAAAAAGTAAATTATTACCTATAGTTGTTTATTACTGCTTATGTTGAGTGGGCGAAACATCGATGATAAAAGATATAAATTAATAAATACTAGCTACATGTGGTCTGAAGTTTCTTAGAGTAATGATTTTTTACGATATTACATATAAGATGTCAAATCTTTTTATTATAGTTATTATAATACATCATTTCAAAAGTAATTCAAATATTTCTAAATACTGGTTAGTTTGAAAACCGCGTGTGTGTGTGTTGTTTATATTTTCCGTGTAGTAAATGTCTGAATATTGAAACCTGTCTAGGAATTACTCATTGCTTCATATTTGAGTTAAGTTAAAATTCATAATACAAGAGAACAGGTAAAGAAAAAACATAATACAGTAGTATGTTTAAATAAAAGAAAGAGGAAAAGACATATTTTATGAATGTATTGGAGAAGAGAGAGTTAGGTGATGGTAGACGACAGAAAAGGATGGAAATAAAATAAAACACCAATTACGATGGGGTAAAATCACTTGTAAAATAATGAAATTAATAAAATAGTTGCTTGGGCAACAAATTAGGACGGAAACAAAAAACAACTAAGACCGTATTTCAACATAACTTGCATTGGAAGTGCAATGGAGAACAGAGAATTGAGGTGCTTGGAACGACAGAATTGGATTGAAACGAAAAGGACATACACGATGAGGTAAAATTATGGGAAAGAGGAAGAAGAATACTGTACGGAAATTAAACCATCTTTTTCTTGAACCATTGGATAATTGCAGTTAAGATAAATTTATAACTAGTTTTTTTCTGTAAATCATAACAATCCCAGCGGGTATGACCTTTCTTGGATTACTTTTCAATGACTCTTGCCTCGCCCCGGATCCTTATTTCATTACTCACAGCAAAAATTAATCAATCTCTCACGGAGGTCTCACAAGGAGAAATGAATATTAATAACATTGAGGAATTAATTAGATTATGCTTTGGAATGCTTTAGAATGCTATCTTTTCTAGGTAGTTGAAATTTCCTCGTACATTTGTCTCGCTAAGTCTTTGGTTAAAAATTTAACTCTCATTTGCTAATAGAGCCAAGAAAAATTAAAATTACTTTTGTATGTAATTACAAATGAATAGTTCACTCCTTGACAAAATCATAAGTATTTGCTCAATTAATTTTTGGAGTTGACTATTGATAAATTCCAAACTTAGCTAAACCATATGTGAATACATAATTTTAATTAAATAATTTATTAATATGAGTTTGGAAAAACACCTAATAGGTTTTCATGAGGTAACAAATAGCCAAAAAGTCAACAATAAAAGTCGGCAATCATACATAGAAAATGATATTTAGGTGAATCACGGAGTTTTGAATATAAATAAATTAAATATAATAATACAGTTTTTATAAAAAGTAATTGTAAAAGCCTAATTCATCTCCTGCCCTTAAAACATTTTGCACTTATATTTTCTACTTATCCCTCTAACAAATAAGATTTCTAAAGCTAATATTATTTAATTATGGTTATAAAACCATTTATAACCTAGTAGTGGAATCTAGTTCCCTAAAGTTATTTTATAATACTAAAACGTTATTAAAAAAAATATAAATTTAAAATATAAATTTAGTTATCGATTTATAACTAAATCGATAATGCAAATTAATAACTCTTAATTAGTTTTAATATAGAGACACATTATTATGTTTACGGAATAAAGTTGCTGTTTAAACAAAGAATATGTAGCACTATAGAAGGACACTGAAACTATGTGTATAATAAATACAAACCCAAGATATTTGTAAGCACATACAACTGATAATGCAGTGATAAACGTTAAGTCTTGAGTTATCAGGATAAGCCTAACAGACAACTAAAAATATCTAGGTTATTTGAAAATATGTTATCTCCTTTACATAAATAAAAATATCAATATTTAGTTGAATGTTTAAAAGTAAAATTAATATTGTTCAATGAACATTGAAACCATCACGCCATATTATGTCACTTCATAGTAACCCTGGACATAGAGATTGTTAAATGTTTGGAAGGTAAACCTATTTAAATTTAGGCCTAGCTATAGGCAACAATTTGTATTTTGTTCTGGGCAACTGAACAGTTCCCCAGCTGTTTTCACCAACGTCCTAGCGGTACGCGATGTTGACAATACAATCACTCAACTGACCATCTCATGGGACTAATGCCAACTCAAACATCACGTTTCCACACTAAAAATGTACATTCCCATACGAGAAGTTGCGAAAGGTTTTAAAATACTCGAACACTTTTAAAGTTGTAAAATTCATCTTAAGATAAAGACACTATATATTGATTTAAAATATTATTAATTCACAATTCAAGAAAAGTTTATAATATATTATTTAAAACTTATTATTAATATTACGTCAATAATCACTGTTTCAAATAACCTCAGTACTCTCGAGTTAGGCCTTGTAAACAGAACTGGACTAAAAGGTTTTGTAAATTTATGACGTATTCATCATATAAAATCTGCCGTTGTTATTAGACTAGTTAATTATGTCATAAAAATTACATTAGAGGCTACAACATTAAGTAGGCGTGCCCGATAAAACTAAATGAATAATATCTAACAATTTGGACGCACAGTAGAACCTCGATAATTCGGCCTAACTGCGACTGTGGCCCATCCGGGTTATCGAAAATTTGGGTTAGGCGGACATTAAATAAAAATTAAAAGAAGAAATTGTACTCATATAAAAAAATTCTTTATATTTAGGAAACAAAGAGTATTATGAAGCGTATATGAGCGTACATATTACATAATAACGTATTGTATATCACGTTCGTTACCGAGCGGCGCATCTAGGAGCCATCTGGTTTCTCTTGACAGACTGTCCGTATAAATTCGATTTCTTCCACACAGCCCGCGTTAATGTGGATCTGACCTTCGTTACAGGCCAAAAGTGGAATATTGTTTTAATAATTTATTATATTACATAAAACCTCTAGAAGTATGTTTGTTGAATGTATATTTTTTTTTTGCTGTTTCTAGTGTTTTTTTGGGATGACACATATATGAGCCGGTCTGTCTATATCACGAAAATCCTATCATAGTCTGAGTGGCCACTACAGAAGCTTATATCAACAAACACTTAACTAACTTGTCTTGGTTAGTCAGATTGATTATATCGAAAGATGACAAACGATATAAATATTATTGTAACCGAGGCAAAATATGTTTACATTTGAGTTACACAGTACAGAATATTTACAAACGCACCCTTCACTTGTGAAATCTTACATCTTTTGTGATAAATGTGACTTGTAAAATAAACTTGTAAAACTTTATCAATCAAAAAAAAAAAAAAAGTTGCCTCAGTAGCACGAAGAAATAAACAAGTGTTTCATTTTTATTTCTTTGACCTTGATAACTGAGAGATTAAATGTCCCACACTAAGGACAGACATGTATATAGACGGATAGGAATATATCAGGCCGTTAAAGTAGACCTCTGATTTGTCAGAGAGATAAAAGTAGTAAGCAAACAGTGTCCCAAATATGAGCCGTCGGTTCATTTCAACTACCCCGATCGGCGCATTATGTGGGACGTCGGCCCAGGAAGATGGTCCGTACGGCGCATATATGAGTCGGCTGGTCTATACCGATAGTTATTTTGGTTACATTGCGTTAGTGAACGTGATATACAGTTAAACTCCATTACAATTTATTTATTGGCAAACAAATCTGTCAATTTTGGCTGTTTAATTTTGTGAGCCACGTTTGTGCTGTGCGATTACTTTTCAGCATAAGAGGCACACTACATTACGTTTATTATCTTTGACTTTTTTTGTATCTGCTATATTTGATTTTTTTTGTTTCTTATTTATTGTTTTTTATTCTACTTCTAAATCATTCCGTGTTATCCGTAGATCTGAGTTAACGGAGTCCTACTTATCGAGCTTCTACTTTAGGTCTTATTTTATTTTCCTTTCAGTTGTTATTTATGATCGTTTTTTGTAGCCGCCTGTAAAGTAATATTAATATGATTAATTTATTTCATATTTTATAAATAAAAAAAAATATTTAAGAAAATAACTGGTTTATCAAAAATTGTAATGACTCTGTTAAACTAGAACAGTCACATTCTCGAATACAAATGTGTTTGGAAAGTATCCTGCTAGGATGGTGTTACATTACGCGTGTACAAGTAAGTATAACTAAGTATACTTAGAGGTTTACTGCTTTTCTATTTAAATGTAACGTTAATTCATTGTGATTTAATTCTGTAAATTTTATGTTAGTAAATTTATTTGAATAATACTTTTAAAGCTACATAAAGCACGAATTAGATGGAGTCAATTTATTTTAACATAAATAATCGTTTTCAAGGACATATTAAATAAAATTATGGTAGGACCGTCTAAATGTTATTTGTATTGTAAATATTTGTAAGTATGTATTATATTAGGTAAAGACATTTTTGGATAGGGTGTAATATTTACAAATTGAAAGTACATACAAGTCGAACCTCTGTATAACGAAGTCGATTATCCAGAGACAAAATTCGTTGTAGAGAGGTATTCGTTATTGAGAGGTTGTGTTGTCAAGAAACTTCATGATCTGTAGTGTTCTTCTCTTCAGATTCATCACAATTATCGTCATAGTCGTCGTCATCATCTTTCAAAAGTTCATTTGAGTTTGTCATCTGGATGTCTTCGTCGTCTGGAAAATTGGAAACAGGCAAATCTTCTTCCAGACAAATAAACTCTTCAAGTTTCCTGAACTCTTTAGAAAATCCCATTGCTTTTTTAATTCACTTAAAGTTATGTTGTCCTCACTGTCCTCTTCATGTGTGACCGAATTCAATCCATTTTTGGAGAAACAATTAAAAACTGTTGTTTTCTTCACGTCATCGTCCAAATATTTGCCAATTCAGCGATGCAGTCCCTTAGATTAACATTGTTTTTGGGTACGATTTCATTGTTCTCTACGGTAGTCACAATCTTTTTTAAAATTCTTTTTCTGTAATGTAGCTTTAATTTTTTTATTATTACCTGATCAAGTGGTTGAAGTATCGATGTAACATTTGGTGGAAAGAAAAACACATTGACACTCTTCAGCTTGGAATTGATGTCAAGCGGATGTGCAGGGCAGTTGGCGATGAAAAGTGCAATTTTCCTTTTCTTTTTGGAGATCTGATTGTCCAGCTTCAATATCCATTCAATGAAAATTTCGCTCGTCATCCACGCCTTTTTATTAAACGCGCAAACAACTTCTAAGGACTTGACAGATCGGAAACATCGCGGAGATTTGCTTTTGCCAATCACAAGCAATTTGAGTTTTTCTGTCCCTAACATGTTAGCTGCCACTAATACGGTGATCCTTTCTTTGCTTCCTTTTCCTCCAAAACAAGGGTCGGTTTCAAAAGTTAGTGTCTTGATGGGCAAACATTTAAAAAACAGACCAGTCTCATCAGCATTGAAAATGTCTTTCGGTTCATAATCATTTAAAACGTTTTCCAACACATTTCCTTTCCAAAATTCACAAGTGGGGATATCAACACTAGGACTTTCTCCCGAAATTACTTTTTGAACAATGTTATGGCGTTTTTGAAATTGTCTATCCAACCGTTACTTGCGTTAAAGCCACTGTGCCCTAACGATACTGCAAATTCCAAAGCCTTTTCTTTAATAAGATTTCCTGACAATGGTAGATTTTTCTCGCGCTTTACCGTAACCCATTTAATCATCGCGTTATCGATATTGTCGAATGTACAAAGTTTCATTTTCTTTCTTTGCAAATCATAAGGAACACTTTGTTTTAGAATTTGATCCCGGTTTTTAGAATAGTGGATAGCGAACTCTGAGGTATACCGAATGTTTTCGCAACATCCAACTTTTTACACCTTCATCAGCCTCTCGAAAAACTCTCACTTTTTCTGCTACTCAAACACTTTCTTTTTGACATTTTTTCACAGCACGACAAACTCAAGGCACGAATAAAACTGAGTAACTGAGCTAGCAACCTAGCAACATTGAAATGAGTGATAAAAGAAAATGGTGGGAGGATGGGAATGTACTGTAGGTCTGTACATTAAATTTATGCCTATCTATAAATGCTGAGTTCTTAGAATTCCTAACCGATGAGTCACTGCATTCTTAACTGAACCAAACTATAACATGCAGTCAATTGCCGACATGTGTTTCGCCTACCATTCTTGGTTTTGTTGACCTTCCTGCTGAAAATACAGAATTTCCTGGAAATTACATTGTGAGCTGCCTATACAACACTACATTTCTTCGGTAGAAGTGAAGAAAAAACTTCGTTATTGAGAGGTCCGAAATTCGTTACATAGAGGTAAATAAGCAGTATAACTTCTAAAATGTCATGGGACAAGGTAAAAATTCGTTATGTAGAGGATTTCGTTATCTGGAGGTTCGTTATATAGAGGTTCGACTGTATTTTAAATGGAAGCAATAATAATTACATAAAATTAAGAGAATAATCATCTGTAATTTTCGGTGTGAAAATTTAACAACATCTGGAAACATTTCTCGTTAAAGAATGGTAGGAAATATTGAATTATCTATAAGATTCGGTCGAATATATAAAAATAAAAAACTGATGTTAATTTTTCACAAGATTGTGAAATCAAATATCTATTGCACATCTGAGATAAGCTTAGATAAAAACAGGTGTAATTAAATTTAGGGTCAAGATAAAGTAAAATCGATGGTGTCATTTAAATGGACATGCAAATCCCGGCTTTAGATGTCCAATAACAATTCTGCAGGAAAAGAATACATTGATTGGTTTAAACAGGATGTAATGTTAAAGAGCAATTATTGGATGGTTTAAAACAACATGGATGTCGATGACATTGAAACATTAAAAATAGTTTTAAAATCAGAACGTTTCATCGTAAATAAAATTAAATAGTTTTATAATCTATTTTCAATGAATTCAGCACAAGATAGTGTGTATTGTCTTCTATTAGGCATGAGTGCTAAAAACCAGTAATGTTTTCGGTCTTTTATTTTGAATTAATTATGAGGATTGAATTATAAATTATGGTGACATTTAAGTATTGTCATTTCGATTTATCATAAAAGTTATACAATGAATAATAACCATAATATTTCAAAAGTGAATGTTCTGTACAAATACCAACGGCGAAGACTGGGAAGTGTAAAAAATATTGTTAGTCATTATTTTTGTAAACTTTAAATTTA
The DNA here is from genome assembly GCA_036971475.1 of Prosapia bicincta. Classification (NCBI taxonomy): domain Eukaryota; kingdom Metazoa; phylum Arthropoda; class Insecta; order Hemiptera; family Cercopidae; genus Prosapia; species Prosapia bicincta. Next base: position 40,075,690 of record JBAIZL010000001.1, read on the forward strand.
GAAATACAAAAATATATTGCTTCACTCTCTGGCAAAAGTATATGAAACGTATTTTCTTTCTCTATACATTTTCTTCAAGATATACAAGTTAACTACATAGGTCTGCCAAATTTAGACATAGTTAGGTTAGGTAAAATGAGAATGATTAATAAAACATAAACATTATCTTCCATAAACAATAATGGTTTTAAAACAAACATGAACTATTTATATTTGATAACAATAGATTTACAAATATGTGTTTTTTAAATAAAACATATTGAGTAGCAGTTATATGATAAATTAGCTGAAATATTTATTGGTCTAAAACTTTGGGACAAGAACTCTATGAATAGAACAAATAATGCACCTGAGATTAATGGGAAAAGAGCCAATGAGAGGTAGAATCAAGAAAAGTGGAAAAACCTGGTGGAATTGAACCTAGTTCGACAAGTTGTGTCAAATGTTTTGGAGAGAGGGGTTGAATCATCAGTCACGACGGAAATATCGTTTATCTGTTACAGTTATACATTCTGAGTAAGGGTCATAAACAGGTCTAGTGTTGGGTTGAATATGGGAGAGTGATGACAAAATATTCAGTATTCGTTCGGTAATTGAGTGATTTATGAGCAAAACGATTATGAGGGCAATAAAAACGGCCAAAGTCTGAAGTAATAAATCAGTGTTAGGTAGACAATAATTTATATAACTGCTCGGAATTGAAATATGTTTAAAAGAGCAATTTTTATTTAAAATGAAATATATTTGTTTTCTAAATAAAATGTCGTTTAGTAAGAAAGTAATAAATAATCAGATTAAAACTATAGCCTAATAGCCCCTCAAAGTATAATTAATTTTTAATAATGTAAAAAAAGGATTGTTTGGAAACTTAAAATTCATGGCGAGGTGTGTAAGACAATTATGTTGTCGGTTTTGATATTTATAATTTACTTTTAAAATGAAATATCCTTTCGTAATTATTTTGTAATTAAAATTTCTGCAATAAAACTTTCAATCATATATGTTTTTGTATGATACACACAATTACACAAACACACAGATTAACACTTATTTCGTTATTGAGGAAAAATATATGATAAAACTGTTCCGGATTATATCTGTTACGACCATTCAAAGTATAGCATAAACCATTTTGGTTGTAGAAATTATCAAGTCCGATGATCCTATGATTGCTCGAGTAAGCTTTATAAATTAACTAATTAAAGTTAAGCGATCCTGGTTTCATTAGAATGACTCAAACGTGAATAATTCACGTGTTATTCAAATAATACAAGATAAATTGAAGATGATGTTATAATTACGGCTTAGCTTGTAGAAGTATTTTTTTCGTAATGAGTTATTGGCAAAGTACTAGATATATTTGGTACCAATGAACAACAATTCTTTCCACACATATTCACCATATACACAACCATACTTAACCTTCCAAAGATTCTATTTACAAAATAATAATGGCAGTCTTGTATGGCATTCCTCTCAGCAATAGCTATCAGTTCTAAGAAATATTTCTAACAAGTCACTACATAAAATGTGGTACTTATTCGGATCTAGATATTGGTTTTTAACTCTGAAGTAAAAATGAATTTGATTTACTTCTTAATTTGCATGTGTTTGCGCGTCCCAACGTATCTACATGAAATTTGACGAAAATAAATTTTATTCCTTTTTCTGGATATTGTATTTTAAAGAAAATAAAAAATATTAGTTGCTACCCAATTCGTATATGTACTGTTAAAAGGCAGAAAAATGTCACGTTACAAACGACTAATTTCATGGACTAGCGGACACACAATATGATACCATAAATACAGTGTGCTGAAATAGTAATAAAAAAAAAAAACATTAGCTGAAAAATTACATCAAATATTATGAGGAACACTCAGTTATTAAATTGACAAACTGATGGAGAAAAACGGCAAATTTTTACAAAGTGAAGCCTGAATTACTTATCAACATAATCTCCACCAAGATAAACTTATCCTTCAAGGAAATAAGTCTATGTTATGTTCTACAGCCACTTTCCCACAAATTCTTGGCATACTTGTTGCTTCTGATTATTTATTAAGTAGACTTATTAAACTAACCAAAAAAATAAAAAACAGGGGGAGATAAATCTGGAATGCAGGAAGGATGAAGTATTATTTCCCCCCCAAATTTTGGTAATTGATAGGGACAAATATTGTCATTTAAGAATTCTGTTACTGCATTAATATTCAAAAGTATTTTTTTAAGAAAAACGTGTTATTACTTTTTTAAAAATATTATTATTTTTATTAAGATAATGCTAATAATAAACATTATTTTTTTTCTAATATCAGTATATTTTAAAACAATTGAAAAAAAATATTTATAAATAACTATAAAATGTAAACTAAAACTTATATTTAAAAATAATAACAAAATGAAGCGTTAAATACGTAATTAAAATAAACAATAGCCTATGTGTATATACCCTAATTTGTAATAACACAATTAAATATTTTGATCAACATATTTCAATCTGTGACTAAAACTAAGTGAAAGCTAATTTAAATCAAGCAAAAACCTATTAAGTAATATTAGACTCATAAATTATTTTCCTGGTTGTACCTGATTATTTAATTAATTTTACAATTTTGTAGAGGGAGAAAAGATTTATTTTGTTCGTTAAATTCCCTCTGGTGGAGAATCTACCTCTAGTCATAACTCAAGCAGTAACTTGTTGCTACACCCCGAAATGTCTTCTACCAACCGTTGAAAATTAATCTTCTTTTGCTCGCCTGAATTTAATTTCACATCGCAGTAGGTTAGTTATGTTTTACCTTTTAAAGTTTTATCTTTACAAGTTGGAAAAGTAAATTGTTTAAGTAAATACGTAAAATGATTTTTTTTATAGAGTTGGACTTTCGGAATGCTCGAATAATTATGTTTAACATTTAAATTTTATTCCTTTAAATTTAAGTTTGTGCACTCACAAATCGTACATTTTTTCAGCTTGTACTTTTCAAGTCCTCCAGTACAAGACAATAGTCTTAGACAACACGAAGAAAGTGATTTTGTAAAAAACGAATATGTTTACACAATAAAGTTGAAATATATAAAAGAAAGATCTATTAAATTTTGATTTCATGACGTAGAATGGAACGGTTAATAAGGCCTAGATCGTTGGTCGTTCATTTAACGGAAAATTTGAGACGAAAAATGAAGACAGACGAAAATTGAAGATTGTTTTTGGTTGCTACCAATCTCTTTATAATAAACTCTATTGAATATTCATCTTAAATTTGGCCTATAATATTAGTTAGTGTTACAATATAATTTATATTGCAATTCCTAAATACTATATAGTTAATGGTTTTGTACACACTCCATTATAATTTGTTAAGTGGTCGGTTTCTTCATTTTTAAATATTGTTACATTTCTATCAAAGCTCTATTGTAAAAAATGTAAAAAATGCAATATTTGTTGGTCAATGTCAGGAGGATTGGTTTGTTTGCTATTTGAGTTTATGAGGCGTTTTTCACGAGACAGGATATATTTTAACATATAAACCCAAGAAATCGCACCCCTTTGGCTGTCTTTAGAAAACAATTACTGGTTCATTACGTTTCCTGCTGCATAAATAAGTTACACAGCTTTACATTTTATTTTATAAAATAAGACGGTTACTACTAGGTGCCTAAAAAGTAGGGGTTTTTTGTTAAGATGAACAATATAATCTTATTGTGTTATAGTGTTTTATTACACATTATTAAATTCTTTTCTTTTTATCCATTATGAGGAAGTGGCAAGGAAAAAAGCAGAAAGAATGAAAGAGAGAGAGAGAGAGAGAGAGAAAGAGAAATTCGTTTTGAAAAAGATTTGTTTTTGTTGCCTACTGTAAAATTCCACTTGTCATAAACAATATAGAGCGTCTCGTTCATCTGTGATGCGGATCACACGGCTTAATCCCAGGTGTTTGGTTTATTCCTGTCGGCTGCAAAGTTTACGCCACATTCAATACCTGATGGGGTTGTCAGCGAATGTAATCTTTGTCACAGAACAACATTCTGAACAAGTCAAATATTCCGCTTTGCCTAGTGGGGAAATGATTAGTTTAGTATTAAAGAATATAATGCGTGTAACCACACTTGTAACATATGTTCTTAAAACATGAGCGATTTATTATTTTGAGATTTGAAGACGTAATGTGATCATGGAGTAAAAAAAAATAATAATTTAAATCTTGTGTGTGTGGAATAGATCTTGTGTTTTAAATAGATATGTTGATTTTATAATATACATATAAAACAACAAAACAAAACTTTCACAACAAAAAATATCTCTCGTCAGACATGTTTCAGAAATGACTTTTCCATCATTAGTGACAAACATGTACTGACAAAGTTTTCAAGAATTGAAGATTTATTCACCATTGATAACGACAACGTAGTTAAGGAATCATTCCTGATGTCTTTAAAGACATTGTTGTCTTAAAGGTTAGTTGTTCTTGTTTTGTATGTATATTATAATATAATGATCTAGTTCAAACTAAATTATGTTTAGGAGCACATTCTCAAGTATATAATAAAGTCTCTCAAGTACTTATACATAATTAAGTTAGAGATATATAATAAACTCTCTCAAGTACTTATACATAATTATGTTAGAGATATATAATAAACTCTCTCAAGTACTTATACATAATTATGTTAGAGATATATAATAAACTCTCTCAAGTACTTATACATAATTATGTTAGAGATATATAATAAACTCTCTCAAGTACTTATACATAATTATGTTATAGATATATAATAAACTCTCTCAAGTACTTATACATAATTATGTTAGAGATATATAATAAACTCTCTCAAGTACTTATACATAATTATGTTAGAGATATATAATAAACTCTCTCAAGTACTTATACATAATTATGTTAGAGATATATAATAAACTCTCTCAAGTACTTATACATAATTATGTTAGAGATATATAATAAACTCTCTCATGTACTTATACATAATTATGTTAGACATACAGATACAGGTATATCAGTTCAAAGTTTGATATTTCATTTCTTCAAAAATAAAAAGAAAATTAAGATCCTCTGCCAGCAGATTTAAATTATTCATGACGAAATGAAAAAACAGTTTTTTAATAAAATGTTTACTAATATTTAATTTCCATTAATAAAACACTTTTATAATAAAGAGACAGATATATTTATTGAGACTTTATAACGTTATATGAAGTTTTCTGATATTCGTGTACCGTTATGATAATTTCTTTGCACTATCGAAAATCCCTTACCAAGTTAGATTTTGAATATAAGGTTTAAACGAAGTAAGTTACATTATTAACGGTAAATGGAAACTGCCAGCAATGACTTTCACACGATAATTTCCGTTCAGATCTGTCTGCCAGGAATAAAATGTCCTACTAGAGCATATGTTCTCTAGCATATGAATTGTAAAAATTTGTAGGGTAATCTTTCTGCACCAGTTGAAGGAGGGAAAGTTAGATAAAAATGTGTTACTTAATGGAATCCATGCTGAGATTAAAAAATTGATAGACTACACGTAGCTAGTCTCAACATTAGCATCTAAAAATTAAATAATTCAATATTTCGAATTTGATAAAACGTACTTTTTGAGATAAATATAAACTACAATAAATCTAGTAACAGTAAAAAAGTAACATCTGCATTTTTGTAAAATCCAAAATATACACCCTGAAAGGGCAAACATCCGTTTAAGGTTTTATAGCGTTTACATCGTGCGAAAAACAGCGCTATCAGTTGGGACTTTACTGTTTCTATAAAACCTAGCGCCTATACGGAAGGGGTAGTTTATATTGCAGTTGTGTCCGGGTTTGTGCCGCACTTATCGATTTCCTTACCCTTAACGCTTAAAGTATCACTAGTTTGTATTTAAATTTATAATAGCTATTAGGTTACTTAGCGGAGCTTATTTATTATTACAATGAAAATATTGCAAAGAACCCCAATACCACAAAAATAATAAAAAATAACAAATAATAGAAACTACGTAAGATTTAATAATCCCTTATGTACATTTCGATGACCATGTCATCGTCATCATCATCATCATCATCATCACTGGGTCTTATTACAAAACTACAATCTAGGAAACAAGAAGTTACAAACTAGAGTTACTCTCTAAATCACTCTAGTTTGTAATTTCTTGTTTGCTAGATTGTAATTTTATATAAGACCCACTGAAGATGATGAGATGGTCATCAAAATGCACATAAGGGTTAAATCTTAAGTAACTTGTATTATTTGTTATTTTTGTGGTATTGGGGTTCTTTCCAATATTTTCATTGTAATATATTGTACCACTGAGTTATGGATATTGTATACTTGATTATTGTGTTTATGTTGACTGTACTATTTCAAAAAAGAAGAGATAAGTTTATGGTTTGTTACTGAAAAACGAAATGAAATCAGAAGACTTTGCTTCTAAGTATTATTAAAATATTGGAATTACAATGTAGCTTATTGTATTATAGCCATATATTAAAGTATGTTATTTTCCTTTGCGCTATAGGCCTACCAAATTATTATTTCTCGGATTATAATACAATTCGTAAACTTCAGAAATGTCTTTTATTGGCTATTTAACATGTAGCTAAATAAGTATTTCAATTAAAAGTACTGTAACTTATTTAGTAATTTTATGTTTCATGAGAAATTTATATATTTCTAGTGGAATTTGAAAACTAGAAAACATTTTAGTTTTCCATTTGTTTAATTTTCTCGAACTAACTTGTAATTTTATTTGCTAAAAATTAGGAAAAAGTATTTAAATTGATTTGTTATTGAAAAAACTCAGATGTTTTTACTATGTCTGCTCTATATGTCGGGCTTCTCATATGTAACATCGGATATCTTATGAATACAAACTCCATTAAATATATTAGACAAATTTAAGGCATCATTGAACAAGTCTATTTTTATATCATCTATAATTGTAAAGAATAAACTAATATTTGAATCTAATATTGGTGAATGTTTGGCGAACTTATAATAAACAACGTAAAACACATTCTAAGTAGAATATTTCTTTTTAACCTTGAATAAGAGTTTGTCGGCCAGGTAGAGCGGTAGTCTGTCGCCGAAAAAAGGCTCATGTCTATGTTCTAAGCGTTCGGCTCTTAGGCAAAGAACCCTGGCGTAGTTTAAGGTCCGTGACTACCTTTATCGAAAGGGTTTCTTATCTTTAAGGATAGAAGGGTTGATATTGAATAGTTTTACTAGTCATACATCGTTTTGGAAAAGCGATCAAAATAAAAAACTGCGTTTGAAGTAACCTACTCGTCCACCTGGCTTTCTGGTGATTAATGCACGTCAACAAGGTCCCTCGACTGTTATGTACAGGCGACACGGTGTTGAGTTTCCAAGCCCTAGTCACCAGAGGTTGCGTTCATGGTACTACAATTTCCGCTCGATATTAAGTTATTCCATATGGACTTAATGGACTCTTTTATTATTCAAAAGGATTTTATGAACAAAGGAATTTAAGGTTTTGAGCATCCTTCCTCCTCATTCATCTTTTTTTCACAACCTTCTTTATACCTACTGGTATATTTTTCACTCATTTTGTAAAAAACTGGAAATGTAATTTAATTTATATTTAATCTTTTTCTATAAATTATTCACGAATTCTTACATGAATGTGCCTTGAAAGCAACCAAAGAGTTTGGTGGTCAAGTTTGGAATATCCGTGTAGAATCACGGCCTATAAATAAAACCACTCTACCATACAGATCCATTTGTACGGAAAAACAATGTCTTTAGCGTCTATCTCATCCCCAAGTATTTCAGGAAGGATCAATGGGTCGGCAGACGACCAGGCCAAGCCTTACCATAAGTTACTGATTCACCCATACTACCACCACGTGATCGTAAATAAAACCCTCGTGTACTGGCCAAAATCTAGTCAGAGCCATTGTTGAAGAGTTGGTGGGGGTGGTGATGTTATGTTGCCAATTTCTGACTCATCTCGGTAACTTACTGCTGTGTATTTTGTGGCGGAACGATTAATAGACTGAGACCCAGGTTCACCTTGGTTACAGCCTTCAAATTTTGCTTCTTCAATATTTTTATAAATAAACATTTGTCGTTTTTAAAAAAAGCCTTTTGACCTTTGGACTGTTCAAGCGATGTGGTATAAGTTTTAAATACTGGAGGAACTTACTGTTAGTTTTCGGTGGCGGTTATTTCCATACGTGTTTTTAACAGTTTAGTGGTGAAAATTCTGTAACTTGAAAATATATAATCTGTATGAAAATATGTCGCTCATATGTCATTATGGGTAATCTGCTTCTGCACATCGGAGTTGACTAAGTGGTTAGGTTAGGTTAGGTTGCATGATTGTCCGCCCAGATATAGAACCCCCAACACGGTTTGTGGGCCAAATGCTTTGCTCAGTTCGTGTTGTGGATATTTTATATTTGCTCTAAGGCCAAAATGACCCAAATTACCACAATAAATCGATCAATTCGGGCTGCCCGCATTGCATTGTTAGTAAATATTTTGGCCAAAAGCGCATTTGGGGTTTGAGAGTAAAATTTATATATAGCCTATAAGTCAATAATATAAAAAAAATTCTATAATTTGCAATGATTTTGCACCGAATCTACCATGATTTGTGTAGATCTTTCGATTAATCTTTTGCAAGCGTATAGTATTTGTTACCGTATATGAAGATTATTATGTAGTATAGAGATGTGTCGAAACCAATTTACATTATGTTCTCTTTTTTATAAGCCAACCTTCAATTTGTTGAACATATTATTAACATAAAATTAATTCTCTTCTAAAACTGTTGTAGGCCCTAATGTTTTTTATGTTCATTGTTTAGATAAGTAGTATTTTTTTTTGTTTTAGGAAGAAAAATACTGCCTCCTAGTGATTTACTATAAGAAGAAGGAATATTCTGGTTATAAAAATTATTTTTAGCATTGTTTATGAAAGACGAAAAGCAGTATTGTTTCATTATTCATTTATATTACTTTAATAACTCACAACTCACAATTATTGTAACGTTTTTTCAAACTAAAAATATTTTAAGGTACAACCACAAGGCAGTAGACAAACTTTAGTTGTTTAAGGTGGTAGGTGAGCACAATTGTTGAACTCTCTGCACAAGGACAATCAAACGGGATTAAGAATGGTCTTAATGACAATTGATTTATAGTTTTGTTTTCTGCCCAAAAAATAAAAATAAAATTTCCAATTTTCAGTAGATTGGATTGGGGTCTAGAACCAATCTGAAAACAGAAATCCTTTTACTTGTTGACAGCTTAAAAATAAAAAAAGAAATAGGTTCTTGACAGAGATTAAACTTTCTTCGTCAAAATAAACAAGTTCTTTTAATAGATATTTAAAAATACTTCGATGCTAGGGAACGATTTCGAAAATTACTATTTTTATTTTTCTTCTTTACAATACAACTCTATTAAAAGTTTTGCGAGTAATTTAATGTGAGTAATGCAAGTGTAATAGCAAAAACCAACTTACCGTCCGAAGAAATGATACATCATCCTGTTCGGAACCCCCTTCGCTATCCGCCATACTGCACTTTAGAAATTAACACAACAATAAAACTAAAGCAAAACCTTCAGTAAAAAAAGACACACAACATTTTAAAAAGTTGTAAACAATCAGCTGATAGAAGTCAGCCGAAAGTTTCACTGTTCACTCCAAAGAGTGCGTCGTTATTTCGTTAACTCGTGAGCGAGGTTGGTGTTGTCTGTCCCGTCGATACCCCGAGACTACCGCCGCGACGCTCGATTCCCCTACCCCTCCTCGTCCCGCACTGCTCCCACCTGGCTCATATTTAACGCAGCTAAGATTTTTTCGTTAAATATTTCTTTACCAGAGAAAAGGCGTAACTGTGGACTGAGATTTTAATTTTATCACAACAAAAGCAACAGGTGAAAGGAAATTGGATTATCAATTATGTGTTTAGAATTAAAAGTCTTGTTTAATAAATGCACAATATCAACTCTGGATATTTTCGGCTTGTTACCAGCACCTACCCGTCGAAACAGTTTGTCATAATAATTGCAAGTTATAATATATCAAATTAAATAAAATGTTAACCTAACAAGTTGTAATATCTACAAAAATCATTATATATTTTTTTATTAACAAATAAAATTTATAACGTTATTAGCAAAGCAAACACAAATAATTTAAAAAATATGTGATGCATAAAGGCAATGACCCTGGATACCAGTGTGTAAGTTATAAGCAGAGTTTAAAATATTATTTTAAAATTTAAATTTCTATTAATATATATGAGTAAAAATCATCGTACATTTATAAAACTATCAGAAATATATTTTTATTTTTTGTAATAAGCGATTCTGTTTGTACAAATAAATGTTAAGGACAATTTAGCCTATAACTTAAAGGCAGGTTTGAGTTTGTTATAAAATCCCAAACATTAGAGGTAATGCTTTATAACTTTTTCAGTTAACGTTATGTGAACGTATTTACAATTACAATGTCAATGTGTGTCAACAAATTCATTTTTTTAAAGCTGTAGATATTAAATGAAAGGACGTTGATTTTAGTAACACAAATATACAGCGAAATAGTTTAGTAATTTATAAAACATGTTTTATTCTTATTTATAGAAATTGAAAATATTGTCAGTTGTTTCTTAACTTCTACGTTCTTTTACCCTTGGAACATTATCATAATATTTAAACGAACCACTTCATTTAAGCTATTATTCGTTGTTACAAATAAGTTGTGTTCATGCATAAAACCCATTAAATATGTAAATTCAAAAGATTTTTGTGTAACCAATACGTGCGTTATTCTTCGCTTAAAATTATCTTTTATATTGGCACGGCGAGCTCGCGCCCAAAATAACAACTTGGAGCTTGGGTGTCCTTTCCCCCGGCCAGGCCATTGTCAGCTTTCTCGTACCCAATTTATCTTTTCCGGCTTTCCTACATTCCTTACATTAAGCTGTTGCACTTCTAACAAACATAATTGTACATTTTCTTCTGACAGTATTGTCTCGTAAATGATACCCAGCCATTTCATGATAGTGATTTGTCAGAAAATTACTGTTAATTTATCAAGTTGCTGTCTTGATAATAAAATTAAATATGTATCTGTTATAGTTGGTTAAATTTTGTTTTCATTATAACTATTAATAGTTGAACATTCAATTGCTATATTTACATATTCCGAGATATCACATGGTTCTTAATTGAATCGGATTTTGTTAAAAGAGCGTAAATCACAGTTTTTAAAACTTTTGGGAAATAAAAAATTCTACATTTTAATATAAGTAGTTAAAAATATTGGTTATAGGTATTACTAATGGTATTGGGCAATCTGTTAAACTTATACTATGTCTGTAAAACAGGTTTTTGTGTAAATAAACACTCAAATCCTAAAAATACGCCTTTTTAACAACAATCTTAAATATTATATATTAAACTTCACAAAAATGATGTAACAAAACTCCAAATCAGTGTAATTAAACACATTCAATAGGTTATTTGTACAGTTACAAGTGTTATGTTTCGAAAAGTGAAGATGATACATAAAATATCAATAGGAATCTCATTATTTTCATCATCAACTGACTGAGGTTCAAAGTCAGTGTCATCAAAAACGTCTGGTGTTTCGTTTGTGGACCAATGTTTATGGCTTCATAGTGTTTTTTAAACTCATCAGGAATGTACTCACAAGTTTCCACAATGTCTAGTATTTTATCTTTTTTAATAGGTACTTTTCCAGATGGATACGCGAATCTTTGGGTGGCTGAATTGTGTTGGTTTTCAACCAGGGAGGAAGCAAACTGTTACTGGTAGTACTCTACCTAGCTTGAACACATTCCTTTTTCTTCATTTTAATGAAATTGAAACAACTACTTAAAATTTACTTTGATTTCTTCACTCTTTTGCACTTAAGTCTTAAGAAATATATTTTTTTTTTTAAAAAGAAACTTCATCAAATTTCTAAAATCCAAAAGGTCTGAACTTTTGGTTTTGTGTAAACCCGACTTTCGGTACTGTAAACTCATCAAACCTCGACTTACTGGATTTTATGTGTTGAGAAACCTCATTTACATTGTATATGCGGTGATGTGTATTTAAATAATACAAAAATCTCTAAAGCATGACAAAAAGCTATGCCCACAGACAAGATAGTACAGTATTGCGCAACATTTTAAAACTGTTTAGGTCTGTTAAAAAAATGCAGAATCTAGAGAAAGCATTATTTGTATTTTGAAGGCAAAATAGTTATCACAGAAAACCCACAATTCTGACTATTTTTCGGGAATGTTTGTAAGTTACTCTCAGGAACATTTTTTTGAAAGTTAAGAAACCTCATCGGGGCCATTTTTTGCTAGTTTTTTGTGATATAAGTTAATACTAGTTACATTGTATTTTTATTTTATGAATATCAAACGTTTAGAGAAAGTTGTCTTAGGCAGTAAACTCTTGTACTGAAATTTTTGGAAGGTACTGTTTTTATGACAAAACATGGCTTTCTTGTTCAGCAGCAACAGATTATTCATGTTTTATAGCTGAATACTTGTTACTTTTTTTTATGGACTGAGTTCAGCTTCAGCAACTCTTTTAGTTACAGGATTTAGATGAGGTGAATTTATTACTTTACTTATAGCCTCATATTTGCAGCATACATCCACTTGCAGATGTCAAAATTTGAAATTAAATTTCCCCAATATAAGCTCTAATAGAAAAATTTGTGGATTACTGACTTTGTAGATGGGGTATTTGTTACTACACATTTTCTACATGAGCTTATTGTTGAGCTCTGCTGAGATGTAGTACATTTTCTACCCACTGTAATGAGAACATTTGGTGGATATGACTTTATATATTCGTTTACTGAATGACTAGCATTTGGAGGTAAGGCATGACTAGAGTCCATCCAACTAGTTTAAAGTATCGAACTAGTTTAATTTTCTCTTTATTTAAGCTACATATTGACACAAATGTATTAATACGCACAATAAAATAACAAAAAAGCAAATTTAGGTCCTTTAAACCCAGGTTGCCTTTGTTAGACTTCAACAACGTCAATCAGTCCTTGATCAGTCTTTAAAGATCATGTTCATTTTTTGTAGAAACGTTGTAAAACAAATTACAAACATCCAGACAGTTCTCTTCTCCCAAATATTGTAGATGTTTCCTCACACACCTACAAATACACTACTGGGACACATCGAGTTTTGTTGAAAGGGCATAAGTCAACTTGATGACCAACTGATTTGGCCGTTCCTATTGACTTACGCCTTTTAAAAAAACAAAAACTTCAATTATTCTTCTTGTCTCAGTGGATAGGCAAAGAGGTGACGTTTTAATGAAAATTAAACGAATTAAATTCTATACGAAATAAAATAGAACTCAATTTCGAAAAAAAGTTGACTTACGCCCTTTTAACAAAAAACAATTCAATTTATTTCCAGTAAATTTGATGAATTTTACTTAGTTTTAAAAGCTATTATTGTCGATTAAAGCAGATTTGATAGTATTTTAATAAAAATTACGTTTGTGAATAGACTTACTGAATTTATTTTACTCAAATTAATTGGAAAAAAACTGAGCCACGGCGTTTTCGACCAAACCAAACTATTTTCTGTCCCACTAGTGCGATCAAAATCTTTACATTCAATATGTTTTTATAAATTTTCTAAAATTATAATTTTACCAATTAGTATTGCATTAAGTTCAAATGTTAAAGATTCGTTGATCATTAAGAGGAACAAAACTCAAAGTCAACATTATTTTATTTTTTTTTTACATATGATTTGAAATTTTTTAAACGCTTGTTATACAAACGGTTATTTTTCAAAACTATATGTATCAACAAGATAAAAATTTATTAAAGCAAGAAGGAAAGCTTTATGGATCGTTTTTTATAATTTATGTTGTCTTGTTAATTAAAACTTATTGACTACGGTCGTAAATCTTAACAAATTTGCAAAGAAACCGTGTTCACGTAAATCAAGATCACCTTTCAACTAAATGGGAAGATTAAAAAAGCAGACAGAAAAAGGGAAAAGAGAGAGGGAGAGAGGGTGAGAGAGAGAGAGAGAATGAGAGAGAGAGACAGAGAGAGAGAGAGAGAGAGAGAAAGAGAGATGCTAGCACAAGTTTAAAAAGTTTTAAAAAGGTTTATAATAGAAACGTAAACATCAATGGAGATATGAGACTCCGCGTGGCAGACTCGACTAGTGAATCATCAATACCTTTACAATTAGATTCCCATTGGGAAAAGTATTTCTTGCAATATTATTCCATCCTTCTTACTTACGAGTAATTATCTTTGTCTATCTATCTTTGCCTATCTATCTTTGCCTATCTGTCTTTGCCTATCTATCTTTGCCTATCTATCTTTGCCTATCTATCTTTGCCTATCTATCTTTGCCTATCTATCTTTGCCTATCTATCTTTAACTATCTATCTTTGCCCTTCTATCTTTGCCTATCTATCTTTGCCCATCTATCTTTGCCTATCTATCTTTGCCTATCTATCTTTGCCTATCTATCTTTGCCTATCTACCTTTGCCTATCTATCTTCGCCTATCTATCTTTGCCTATCTATCTTTGCCTATCTATCTTTGCATATCTATCTTTGCCTATCTATCTTTGCCTATCTATCTTTGCCTATCTATCTTTGAATATTTTCTGATAATGAATACAACTTGAAATGATACAAAAAATCGCACTTTTTGATTGGTACTAATTCACTAATGTTTGCTCGTGTTTGAGCTGCTAGACATTGAACAAAAGTCCTCGCAAAATTCGAATGAGTTTTCCTTAAATGTAGGTTAAGATTGCCTATTGTATTAGTAATTGATCCACAGTATATAATCCATGTCTATATAGCTTAGGTGCTTCATGCTCAAATGCTTATCAGTGATATAACACTTTGACTCTAACGGTCAGCTGTTATATTAATTAGGAATATTATTTACAATATCTATTTTCGTCTCTGATGGAAACAAAGAACCCCCGCGGACAAAATACATCGATACGCTCTTTCAATGTTTCAGCTAGCTCAGGCGACCCGCTGCACGCCTTCCACTAAATTTTCTAAAATAGATTTCTTAATTTAGCTAATTTGCGATATTTGTTCGAACATGATAATAGACTCTAGAAAATCTTTAGAAACGTATTTGAGAGCAGTATAACATACAACCATATACAGAGTTGTTTAATATAACATACAATGCAAAATAGAAATGAATGCAATGTTACGTTTGTGTAGCATATATAAGAAATACATTTAAAAAGGTCATATCCAACCCCCTTAGAAAGAATATCTGTATACCCTACTTTGACAATGGCTTTCTTTTTTTTTGTTGTTGTGAAAGTTAAGCATTGAAGTAATTAAATACAGTAAACAGTCACTAATCTGGCATATATGGAGCTGGAATACTGCCGTATAACTGAAAATGCCGGATTACTGGAGGGCCCATTAAAATACACTGTGCATTGAACAATATTTATGTGTATTTCCCAAAAATTAAAATTACTTTGGAAAACAGTCTTGTACAGTCTTTAAATAAAAGTATTTGTCTGTACTTTACAATAAAAAGTTACCTTATCTTTAACGGTAAAAACAAAAATTTAAATGTCATTTCGTCATGGAAACTGTCATAAATGTCATTTACACTGTATGGACATTTTTCTCTTGCACTTCAATAACAGTCACTGTACATGACTAATGCAATGACGTACAGCTGGAAATCGTTTGTATATCACGAGCTACGTAACTAGAACCGGGTGTCGTGAAGTCATCGACATCAGAGAAAAATATACAAGTTAGGTTTTAATATTGATTATATTCATATCTTCCGTCCTTGTCGAAAACACCCGATTACTAGAGGAGCCAGATAAGTGAAGGGCCTGATTATAGAGAGTATATTGTAACAGATTTCTTTGTATTACGTAAAAGACATAGACAATAATGTTTGTTATATGGACCGAGATGGAGGAAAGAAAACTCTCATTCTTTAGACAAGACTCACCCATAATCTGATGGTGGGCACTGGAAATAGGCATTAGCATAGAAAAGCCTAAGGTTAAGACGAGATGTGATTCCAAATTAAGTTTTAAAGAAGCTGGTAGGATAGTATGTGGAAGGTTTGTGAAACTAGCGCAGTATACTTACGCAGGAGTGTCAAAGGTCCCTAATGAAGACTCAAATAAAACAAGTATTAGGAACAAAGGCTTTTTAAAGCCAATTCCTACTTCCGTCAACCACAAAAATTAGGTTTTAGTTACTTTTTATTAGTAATTACAATGAATACAAATTCAGCTGCTTATGAAATCATATGTCATCACTTCTTTTAAGATAGATGGAATAAAATAATTATATTGCATACCTTGCACCTTTTGTGAAAAGTATTATTTCCATATAAAACTAATATAAATTCATTAAATTTAATTAATGAATAAATATTTGAAAACAACTGTATTAACATCGAATGTCATCCGCTAGAAATTTAAAAAAGGATGTATTTGAACTTAAGAGGATGAATAAAAAGTACTGTGTTAAAGATTGAAAATTTGAAAAATATAGGGAGAGTGTGAACTAATAGAAGGATATTGAAGAAAGTTTTTCTTAAAAATGTTTACTTATTATAAATAGAATTCTAGGTTTCAACCGAATATTTGTTACAGTTATTTATTCTTGCCATTGCCATTTTTGTATAAGATACAAATACAGTACACACACACACACACACACACACACACACACACACACACACACACACACACACACACACACACACACACACACACACACACACACACACACACACACACACACACACACACACACACACACACACACACACACACACAAACACACAAACACACACACACACACACACAAACACAAACATACACACACACACACACACACACACACACCACACACACACACACACACACACACACACACACACACACACACACACACACACACACACACACACACACACACACACACACACACACACACACACACACCACGCACACACACACACACAAACATACACACACACACACACACACACACACACACACACCACACACACACACACACACACACACACACACACACACACACACACACACACACACACACACACACACACACACACACACACACAAACATACACACACACACACACACACACACTCACACACACAAACATACACACACACACACACACACACACATACACACACACACACACACACACACAAACATACACACACACACACACACAGACACACACACACACCACGCACACACACACACACACACACACACACACACACACACAAAACACACACACTCTCACAATATGTATAAATAGAATTTCAACAATATTATTTAACGATAATATTTTTAAAAAATCCTTAAATTATTAGACAATATAAACATATATTTATAGTATTTTTTCTTCTTTTAAACAATTTATGTGATTTGCAGTAACTCTACAAATGACAAATCTTTATTGTCTTTATGTCAAAGAATTGAAATTATGTAGCCTACTGCTTCGTGATCTCAACAAACACTTTTACACTCTCGGTTTTTGAAATTATGTCAGTCAGCATATTTGTTAATGGACGGGCCTATATTATTATATTGTCTTTAATAATAGTATAGACGTATGTGTTCCTTTTTTTTGTATTTATAATTAAGTACAGTCCAAATATAAATTACTGTAATCATTAGCTTTTAAATAAAATTCTATATGTCTGAAAATTTGTATAGCCTAGCGAGATAGAGATTTATGTTTTAGACCTAGCAGGAAGGAAGAGGCCAAGAGGAGGGAGAGGTCAGGTGAAAAAGAGAAGTAAGGAGAGAGAGAATAGAAATATAAATTCATTCCAAAGAGCTGACAATTGTTCCTAAAATCGTATTAGATCTTTCAACTTTATTCTCAAAATATCTAAATAGAAATGTGTTCAATAAAATTGTTTCTAGAAAAAATATTTTGTTTTTCTGAATAACTGTTTATTTTTCTCATCGTTTTGTTTTGTCCTAATTACTAATTATAATGAAAATACTTATTACACGACTATGTTTAAAGAAATTTAAAGTATATTTTTGATTAATTTATTTTGTAATATTTGTCTAAGGTCATTGCATGGTCTTACATTAAAGAAACATATTCTTTAGAAATAAAGAAGTTGCAATTTATATTAATGACATTCTGAGAAATAAGTTAAAAATTCATCTTAAAAATCCGCTGAAGCGTACAGCTATAAATATCTGATGAGGTTATCATTCATTTTCTTTAAACTTTTTGCAGTGACAAAGACCCACCCGCTCAAACCTCATAAAAAGTTACTTATTTATGTTTAGCATTAAAGTTTAATTGTAACCATTTAGCCATTTATTCTGCTGCAGCTAGTGTGATAGTTAGTTGACAGCTAATTATAACTAAATATAAGCGTAATTTGGAATAACTGACCTGAATAATATATCGATTCCCAGTAACGAGCCTTCAATTTGCAAGATATATTACATGCAATATTGTTCTGCACTAGACAAACTACCGTCTAGGGGCAAGACAGGTAATAATGCAGGTCAAGTGAAGTAAAGACAAATACTAAAACATATATTTATAAAATATGAAGGTGACTTTTTATGTTTTTAAAATATATATCCTTGTTAGATGGTATCAAATATTTATAATTCGAATTCAAACTTAATTGAAAAATGTTATTATCTTCACAAGATTAAAGTGTCATTGTAATTAAATTTTGTTTTAATCTAATTCCAACCCATTATGTTCATACTGATATTCAGTAAAATTGAAATATTATTGTTCAAGGATCATGTATAACAAATATTAATAATTTCGCTTCAAACCCAGGTTCCATTCAACCTACGAAATTTATGTTTACTAATTCTTTTACCCATATTTAAAATGAAATTTAAAAAATAGTCCGATAATTATATGATAATAAAGGATCGATGCAGGTCTTTCACGATCGAGTTTGTGAACGTTCCTATTTAGGCTTTATAAAATTAAAAAGTTTAATTTTCAAGTTGAAATTCAAGTAGTTTTATAATAATTAGATTATCTTGATGGTTTAGTACCGGTTACATAAATAAATGATCTATTTATTATAAATTATCTATTTATTATAAGTTCTATTTCTTTATAATCTGACATGTAAATGAAGGGTTAGAAATTGACTTAAAAAATAACACAATTTTAAAATTTCGAGTGAAATTTTAAAAACTCAATTTATTACTTCTGAACGGTAACCTCAATGCTTCTCTGGGTATTTGAAAGACAACGATGTTGAGAGGGTTATATAGAGATTGAGAGGAGGTTCAGAAAGAGAGATAGATAGATAGATAGATAGACAGATAGACAAATATAGTGATAGATAGATAGACGGATAGATGATTAGATAGACAGATAGATAGATAGATAGATAGACAGATAGATAGATGGATAGATGATTAGATAGACAGATAGATAGATAGATCGATCAATAGATAGATAGATAGACAGATAAATAGACAGAGACAGATAATTAGATATACAGATAAATAGACAGACACACAGATAGATAGGTATGCAATAGAGACAGACAGATAGATGATTAGTTAGATAGATAGAAAGATAGATGGGTAGATAGACAGATAAATAGATAGATAGATAGGTAGATGGATAGATAGACAGATAAATAGACAGACAGATAGACAGATATACAGATAAATAGACAGACAGACAGATAGATAGATATGCAATAGAGAGACAGACAGATAGATAGATAGATGGATAGATTTCTTTTTTGTCTTTCAAATCCTATGTTTTTTGTTCATGACAAATCAAGACCTGTAAGTTAAACATTTTAATACAAACAGTTTTAACGTTAGGTTGTACCTTGATACTTTGTATAAGTCAATACATTTATGGTCATAGTAAATCTTTAAAATCTTCAAGATGTATATAGTCTTTGATAACAATTGCTCATAACACCAGCAAACCCCATCCCTTTTATTTCTACTGGATCATTTTTTTTTATTAAAGACTTGCCATTTCAGAATCTTATTGTGTAACAGTTGTTTATCAAAGGCGAAGAATGATTTAGAAGAGTTTTACAAATTAATGACAAGTCACAAACATTACTAAGATTTCAGATAGAAGATGTAATAAATTTACTTAAATTTTCGCTGGTAAAAATTAACGAGGAAAATATATTTACCGCTAGTGAGATTGGGTTTCTGGTAATTAATAATATTAGAATTTAAGTTATGTGTAAGATAATGGTATAAGTGAAAGCTTGCTAGTTCATAAATAGCTTGAAATGGGCATGATTAGCAGGAGATATCAGAGGTACTTAAATATTGTTAAGTATTGAGTGTTTTGAAAAATCTTCTGGGCCTAATATTTAACATAAGACGAATATTGTTCCATTATGAATTTTGTAGATTGTCGCCATTGTCATGCCAATAGATTTAGCAGTCTCGCCGTGATGCTCGGTCCTCGTGCTTCTTTTCTCTCTGGCCGTTCGTCACATTTTTCCTTTATTTGTAATTTCACGAAGAGCTAATATTGTTTTAACCTCCCCCTCTTCGGTATTCAATGCACAAGTCTTATTCATGTTTTATAATAAATGTTAAACTCTTGTTTATGCAGATTGTATTGTTTTTGTACACCCAGTGTTTGTTCGAGGCAGTTTTCTAGTGCCTTTGAAGATTATTATTGGACCTATACTCCTTTATATTTATATGTAAGTCACTAGCAAACTGATGTCATGAGCCTTTATTAACCAAAACGTATAGGCTCGTTGGGGCTCTATTCACGATAACGCAATATGCTTGTAGCAACAAGGATTTGCTAAAGGCATATGCGTAAATTATTTCATCAACTATTTTCCTTTCTTCAAGGATGTCCCATCGCCTACGTTTATAACAATATTCCAGTTCATTTTATTAAAACTATTCTGTAAGTATTTTTATGCAAAGAACAACGTAGGAAACAAACATATTTCTAAACGAGGATTTTCTAGCAATCCTCTTCATTACTGACTACGAACATTCTTTCTTATGATAAGGAGATTTTTCCCTATACTCGCGCAGAATGCATCTATTTTAGCTTCAGGTAGCATGTAAACGCCTCTCTTCCCAGATGAGAGAATAATATGAACGCAGCTAAGCTACTATGTTGCTTATTCAGTAAGTATGGCCAAAAGCGACTCTATTATACTTACTGAAGAATAATTGAGTGTAAGTAACTAGTATCATTCAGATAAGCGAGCGACTATGTCCACGCGGTACCATAACATCCCCTTATTAGTAGAACCAAGGGACCATTAAGTCTTTAACCAGTTCCATATCATTATTCTTACAAGGGATATAAGGGTAGATACATCTATATGACTCCGGCAGAGAATAGGTCAGTAGGATCTGCACACGTGATGCCACAATACCTTTTCTATATCGAGTACCAGGGTCTTTAATGATTTTAACTTAATTCCTTGAGGCCATTCCAATTCCTTCCCCATCATTCTTGGGCAATAATTGCCACAGTATACAGTCTGATCGTCTTAACACTACAAACAATTTTTTTCTATCTGATATATTACTAATATTGTAAACTCTCTATAATCCGACCTTCCAGTAATCCGACGTTTTCATTAAAGGACGGAAGATGTAAATAAAACCAATATGTAAACATAACTTGTATATTTATTTACTGTATGTCGATGTCAGTGACTGAGTGACCTTTACGCCGCATTAGTTCTAGTTGTGTAAATCGTGATATACAAACGATTTCGAGCTGTATGTTGTTGCAGTAATGCACATTGACTGTTACTGATGTGCAAGTGAACAATACGTTGCAGTACACACGGTAACTTATTAATTTTTTGTTTTCACCGTTAAAGATGAGGTGACATTTTGTTGTAAAGTACAAACCGGAATGTTCATTATCGTTTTATCATTTCAAGTACGGTACATGACTGTTTTCCTACGTTTTCTTTATATTTGGGCAATACACAATAAATTGATCAATGTGCGGTGTTTTTAATGGACCCTCCAGTAATCCTACGTTTTCAGTTATTCAGCAGTGTATCCCAGCCCTATATCTGTCAGATTAGTGAGTTTACTGTAACACTTTTAACCTTTCTATACAAATCTAATATTCTTAAACGACTAATTGTATAAGTGTAAATTTTTCTTGAAAATTAGGATTTTCTAAGGATTTTCACCAAAATTGGTATGTAGGGAGTTTTAAACCTTAGTAATCCAATGAGGTTAGTCAAAATTTGCTTAAAAATCGTCAGCATCAGTTTTAGAAAAACTGCAAGATGTTTTTTCTTGGAATTTTGTTTTCTCGGAAAATGTTTTCGGAAACTACTCTAAGAATTTTCACTAAAATTGGTATATAGGGGATTTTTACCCTCAGTAATTCAATGGGCTAAGTTTTAAACATCTAAAACTACTTTAAGGATTTACACCAAAATTGGTATATTGGGGGTTCACGTCAGTAATGCAATAGGGGTAAGTGAAATTTTTCTGAAACGTCGATATCAAGTTTTCGGAAATTTTAAAGAAGTTCATATTTCCAGAATTGTATTGGACTCAAGCAAGAATCAACTTGGATGTACTATGGAAATACATCAATTTCGAGTTAAACCAGCATTTGCCATGACAATCCATAAGTCACAGAGGCAAATTTTTTATTATGTTGGGAGCGACTTAGAAACTCCATTTTAATGCACAGGGAATGGCATATGTGCTATTCACTAAAATAAAAGAGAGAGTAGCTTTAAAATTCTTTTGCAAAATGATAATACACGTCATACGTGAAACAAGTTTAAAGTCTCGAAATCAATCGGGGTATGATTTCATCGTAGATAGGTTTCCTGACATAAAACGTATATATAAAAATTCAGTAAATATAAAACTTATAGTTGGACGGTTTCTGCCATTTATGCTGTTTGCCTTGAATATAAATTATCTGTAAATAATTTACATAGTGAAATATATCATGTAATGTTTTATATTTTATTTTGTTAATTAATCTCTTGTATACATTGACGCTTATTTGGGAGACTCCAACTGTAAACTGAGTGGCACTGAGCAGGAGTGCAGCAGTGAGACGAGGAAGGGTCAAGGATTCATCATGTATAATGATTGTACCAGAGAAAAATAAAAGTATTCTATGGTAGAATCATAATGCAGAATGAATAACTTGAGCCTTCAACGTATAAATGAAGGACCTCTAGACAGCCCCAATCAGGTTACAGTAGGAGTCACCGAGCCTACCCGTGTCGGCTCCCTAAGGGAGGATTACTCACGACTTACTTAGACGGCCCGCACCCATTAAATAAAACTAACCGATGTTGGCTCCGCAGAGGGCTATTCACAACAGATATTAAATCGAATACAACAATAGAATTAGACGTTTCTATGGATTTTGCTAAATGTTATATTGTTGTTACTGTTTGTCGAAAGAAGTATATTAATTGATTTACCTTTTAACTTATATTTCTCTATCAATGATTAACTAATAAACTTTGTTCAGCCCATGAGCCAAAATTCAAAGTGAATACACATGGCCACCGGAAGGTTCTGACCTAACGATCGTTGGTCGTTAGCAACAACTAAAACAGGTGCGCCTAGGAGAACCTGGACAGGTAAAAACCAGATTTTCGAACGGAGAGCGCCACTCTCTGGGTGTGGGGCATCCCTGCAGCTATTTGGTCAACGAGAAACAAAGATTCGTTAAATGTGACCGTGCGACTCATTAGTGTTTTGATGTCAGCTTGCACTGACCGACTTGTTATCGTGGTAGCTGTTGAAAGTTCGAAAAACTTAACTGTGGATTTGTAGTACAGGCATCCCTAGAGGAGAGGTGTTTTCGCTTAGAAAGCTGCAGCTACTTTGGAGTTCAATAGTGCTAGAAATATTCGTGTAGTACCGCGAGATGCTTTTAATTTGAGTTCATCTGCACGGTAGAATCACTACGGCATACAGAGTCATCCTGAAGGTCATCTGTGGAGTTATTTTATGTATTACAGTAAGTTGTTTAGCAGCAAGGGTGCTGGTGGCTTGAAGATTTGTTGGTTATTGTTAGGTACCGCAAAAGAGGCATTACGTGTTAATATCCATTGGTATCGTGATACGGATTGAGTACGTCAGAGGCGGAAAACGACGACTGCTCTTACTAATAATTGTATATCTAATATTCTGAAACGACTAATAATTGCATATATGTAGGCTAAATATGTATATGTGTAAATGTTTTTTACGAAACTACTCTATGAATTTTCACCAAAATTGGTATATAGAGGGCTTTTAACCTATGGAGTCCAATGGAATAAGTCAAAATTTTCTGAAATATCGTCATCAGTCTTCGAAAAATTGTATTTTTTTATATATGTATTTGTAAATAAATGTTTTCGGAAACTACTCTAACGATTTTCACCAAAATTGGTATATAGATGATTTCTAACCTCAGGAGTCCAATAAAAAATTTGCTAAATCATTGTCATAGTCAGATTTCGAAAAATTATATATATATGTATGTATTTGTAAATTTTTTCTCAGAAACTACTCTAAGGGTTTTCACTAAAATTGGTATGTAGGAGGTATTAACCTCGCCATTGGAATGTGCTAAAGAAACTTTTCTGAAAAATCGTTATTACGTTTTCGAAAATTGTTTTACATTAGACCTACTCTAAGGATTTTCACAATAATAGGTATATAAGGGGTTGTTAACCTCAGCTATCCAATTTGCTAAGTGAACATTTTCTGCAAAATATATTGGGGGTTAACCTTAGGTAATCCAATAGGCTGAAATATTTTAGAAAAATCTTTATCATTAAGATTTCGAAACTTTTTAAGAAGTTAATATTACAAAAATACTTTGGAGTCAAACATGAATCAACCTGGATGTATTATTTAAATACATCAATTCCCAGTTAGACCGGCATTTGCCATGACTATCCATAAGTCACAGAGGCAAACTTTTGATTATGTTGTATCGACTTAAGAACCTCTGTTTTTATGCACAGGGAATGGCGTATGTGCCATTCACTAGGATTAAAAGGAGGAGTAGCTTAAAAATTCTTTTGCCAAATAATCACGTTATACATGAAACATAATATTTAAAACTTCAGACTCAATCATAGTAATAACCGAACGTAGATAGGTTTCCTGATGTGAAATAATGCCATTAAGTAAAAAAGAAAACTACTAGAGCTAATCCTGATTTTTTGCTGGTATTTCATTTCTATATGAAATAACAAAACTCCATTAATATTAGAATGCTAAGCGCCATTAATGTTTTAAAACTATACTTTAAACAATACAATACGCCTTTCAGCTTCAAAGTGTTTGCTTCTATAAAAAAAGTATAAAACAAAAATTCTATTTTAAAAAGATATGTATATTTCGACACGAACGCATGATATAAACACACACACACACACACACACACACACACACACACACACACACACACACACACACACACACACACACACACACACACACACACACACACACACACACACACACACACACACACACACACACACACACACACACACACACACACACACACACACACACACACACACACACACACACACACACACACACACTCCTAAGCTATCATAATTTTATGAAGGCTTTTTCACAGCATTTTCCTTCCCTAAATGTGCGGTTATGTATCGGTTCATTTAAATAAATCATCAACCGAAAGTGGCCGGGAGATATACAAGAGGGTTTATATCTTCCCTCATTTGTAATTGAATCTTTTGTAATTTATCTCTGTACTTCACATTCTCTTTTATATATTTATTATACGATGCAAATGAGTTATATTATAGGACATTTATTAACTGCAAGAACTTACTTTTAGCGCTTTAGTCTACTTCCGTGTTACGTGGTGAATTGGAATAAAATTAATATTTACAACAGTGTTTTTAATATCTTTTAAAATCGTTCACGAGTAATAAAGACAATTAAAGAATATAACTTCAGTGCAATATTTAAAATAAACCTCAAACATACGACTATTTTTTCATAAATTGGAATTTACTAATACAATATAGTGTTTAATGTTCTAAAGATTGACGAAACTCAATTTTTATATTGTTTTACTCATTTTTCAATAAATTTTATTTTCGGTCATTTTTTATTTCTGTAAGAAAGTTTTCTAAGAAAAAATGATTATGGTAATATTTAGGAATAATTAGAGCAACTTTACTTTTTCACATATGTTTCTTCGAAATACACTAGACACAAGAAGAAAGTGTTTCTAAATACCGCAAACGATAAATAGTGGTTAAAAGGTAAGTTACTTATCGCCATACTAATACACTTATTTTAGAAATAATCTACAAGTTAAGTAATTCGTGGTGAACTGCAGAATTATGCTATGCTAAATTATTATTCAATTATATTAAAATTTAGCTACAGTGTCTATATCTTTAGAATATGTTTGGTTATTGAAAATTTAAAAAAATCGTTTCTTAGGGTAAAATAAACAGTGCAGAGATGCATACAGTCCCCCATTTTGTGCAACAGCTGACACTGTAGGTATAATGTTTCTAAAGTTTGTTTTATTTTTCTTTAAGTGTTTTCTAGTTAAACACTATGGGGTGGGTACAACAATTTAATATTTGTAATAATTAAATTTACTTTTAAAAAAAAATAAGAATTTAGTACTCTAATATGAAATCGAACCTTCTCTTGTTTATCTAGCATAGACACTGCGTTGTGATCTAGACCACTGAATGTTGGAGTTTGACCCTGATCTACGCTGTCGTCCTCCCGGATGTCTTCCGCACTTCTGTGAAAGCCCTGACTAACGATGACGACGTTTGCAGTGCTGAACAAAACGGACAATTTAACTTTTAGGCTTTAAGTTATCAATTTGTTGGTTGTATGGGTCTTAGAGATTATTCTCCAATCTTTGTTTATCTAAATCTCGCTTCTATCCAAAACACTTCTGATTTAATTGTTCACAGAAGTATGACGCGGAAAATGTTTTTAAGGTTTTAATTAGTTCTGAGCCGTCAAAGATTAATTTCCAGATATTATCACACCCATCACTTAAATATCAAGTTTGAGCTATACTTATAACGATTTTCTTTCTAAAATATCTGACATTATTAAGAACTGAGTATTCAAAACATTTTTAAATATAAAATTGTGTGTGTGTGTGTGTGTGTGTGTGTGTGTGTGTGTGTGTGTTTTGCCTTAAATCGGCGAATGCTTTTTATCCCTAAATAGATAGTACTTGTATTTTAAACTCACTCCCGTCTTAAAAAATAAAACCTTAAAAGAGAAATGATAAAGGTTCAAATAAAGGAGAAAGGCTGAAGTATGACCTAGCTTATGACGAGGTGATCTGAACCTGTAGCTACAGTATTGTGAAGATACTTTTATTGACTTTAAACACAATGTTAGGGTACGTAATTAATAAAATAAAATGGAAATAAATAGAGTAAACTGTGTTTACAAAATTATAATGTCTTAAAACGAATCATCTAACGTAAAGACGTAACCTTGGATTTCAATCTTTTGGACATAATTCATTAAATATGAACTTATATGAAGGATTCGAAGTATATAAATTCAGTAATAATAACAAATTATTAAATGAAGAAATATAAATACATTCTAAACTCTATACTATATGAAATGCTTGTAATGTTATGACAATAAGATAAACTAGACAATTTTTAATAAATTTGGCAACAATGCTTATTCTAATTAAATATATGTTATATATCTTGCATCTTGTATTATTCATTCACTATGATTTTAGTACTGTTTACCAACGAAAAGCTTTGAATACAAATTAACAAATAATTCTTCTATTTAAATAGCCCCAGCTGTATCGATATATATTTAATTGGGGAGGGGAAGTCAGAATGGTATATATATCGCAATCTAGGCCACCTGTGAAGCCTTTACTTAGGTACCTTTAAGAAGGATTCAAAGAGGGTTTTAGCCCATAGGGTTAGAAAAGGAGATGAGGTCGACGTCTCTGCTGAATTGAGTGGTGTAGAAGGCACAGGTCTAGATTCTTGTCGGGCGTAAGAGTCCTTTCTGGCCTGACTCCCCCTCCCTCTGCTCCATAGGTGGATGAATGGCTCCCACCTTGAGGGGAGGGGTGAATCTGGAAGTTTGGGAACCGATGGTATTAGAGGTGTGGGCACTAGATCCTTCTAGCAGCTTGCTTCGATGCCTGTTTGTGCATCGGGTCATGTAGAGCGTAATGTGTTAGCAATAACCCTGATTGGGTGTTTTGGCTCGAGTGTCGTTGGGTTCATCCTCTTTCGGCTTTCTCCAGCCCTTTCGCCTGGGCTTTGACCTTAGCAACCAGCTTAGAGTAGCCACGATAGTTGAGATCAGAGTACCCGCTGGAAGAGGATATACTTTACGGTGTCTTGTTCCTAGTTACACAGTTTGGGGTTATGGTCCTCTTCACACTTTACAACCTTTACAACTAGTTTCGACCTTTACAACTAGTTGTTAGGCCGATTCTCCAACGTATTAAACCATTGCACAGAAGCTGTGGGAGACCAATATAATTCTATCCATAGTGAAATTGGTGTTGGATGCTCACAAAGAACATGCGTTGGCGATCCGTGCTATTGGTCCGGGCGTTTGACAAATTCTTCAGGAGGTCTACACCTCTGATGTAAGGATCATGATGGCCTTTGCTGGAAGTGTGGTTTCATACACTCTTCTCTGATAACTAATTTAACTGACTTTGTGCTATCAAGGGGGAAAGTTGATGTATGGTATAGTGGTGTAGCATGTGACGAGTAGCTTGGAGCATTGACCTTAGTCGCCATGTAATAGTAAAGAAAATATACTTTTTGAAACTCGTTTATAGTGTTTGTCTATGTGTGTTTGGGTAGATTGATATAGCAGGAATTTGGCCACTGTCTTATTTATCCAGTTTTAGAAGTAAGGGTTATTTGTAAGCCAAATAAAAAAAAACAAACCAAATATTTCTCTTTAATTCTCTCTGACCCCACGCTTGGTCTATAAAGTAGTCGTGGAGTCCTACTAATTTGTAGCTACGTAATTGCTAAGTGTAAACATTATTTAAATATACAAGTTACTGTAAAAACGCTCATAACATCTTGTTCCTCAAGGATTTAATTAAAATTAAACATACCTAACTAAAATCAAGTGAAAAGTTTTAAATCTTTCTGTGTAATAAAGTTTTATGTGCTATTTGTTATTGCTATTAAACGTATCTCAATCAATTTCTCACGTTTTAGGTAACCATCTAAAACAGCTGAATTATTTATTGAACGCACCTGTCACAGACACAACAGTTCGTCATTTCGTTTATGAACCATAAAGCTGTAGGGTCATAAAACCTGTAGAATTTAATCGTTACCGAAATACATTTGGGTGAAAACAGCTGTTGGGTTTTCGCATTTACCCAAAGTGAATTAGGGCAACTGTTATCAGTGCGGAGCGACGCAATGCAGTAGTGTAAGGAGGGGAAGTACAGTCTATTCCATTTCACACTCGCTAAATGTTTGATATGCTTGTGTGAGGCAAGTAAATTCATTGTGTAATTTTGTAAACAACCTTACCTATGATAAAATCGTCTGTAAATTAATAATAAAATTATCTTTAAATTAGATATTGTTGAATATATAATATGTAAATTATGTTTTCCTTTTTTTTAAATAATCAATAATTCAAGATAAAACGAATACAGGAATGTATTATTTTTTACAAACAAATGTTTTTTTTCAAGATTTTTCTACATGAGGTACATGTGGTACTATAGTTGTCGAAAAGCTTGGATAATTTGTATGTAAAAAAATGTAAAAGTACATTCCTGCATTTGTATGATATTGTGTGAGTATGGGAATGTGTGTGTGATTATAAAATTTGAAAATTTGTAATAAAAACTGTTCTTTCTCTGTAATAAGGAGTTAATAATTAAAAGAATAAAATATTATAAAATAGACCCTTTTCTTTTTTAAAAACACATATTATTAGGACTGTTATAAATACATAATGCATGGAACTTGGCAAAATTATTTTCCAGCACTTATAAATTAAAAAAAGTTAACCTCATAGAAAATAACGCAAATTCCTATAAACATTTTAAAATTAATTTTCCATAAATAATATAAATATATTAACAATTCCATTACCCTGTAGGAAAGGGTCGATGATTATTCTTAACAAATTTTAAGCATGGAAACTAAATAAATATTTTTCAAACGATATAATTTACAAACATTCATGCGATGTTACTTGGGATGCTGCTGAGATAAAAATCTGTGTAAAGTTTCTCAGCACATTATCATTTTTATTTTTTGTTAAAGACATTATAGTTTGATTGGTTTAGACTTAATCTGTTTATTGAACTAATAAAGGCAGAACATGAGCTGAGTTTAAGGTAGAGAATATATTGAGAAAGTTTTGAGTATGTGACGCTACAGATTATACTTTTAAAACATATACCTTCAGAAAACATTTACAACATATAACGTTTTTAATAATAGATAAATCATGGTAAGATTTTTATCGTTCC
Source organism: Prosapia bicincta (assembly GCA_036971475.1). Classification (NCBI taxonomy): domain Eukaryota; kingdom Metazoa; phylum Arthropoda; class Insecta; order Hemiptera; family Cercopidae; genus Prosapia; species Prosapia bicincta. Next base: position 40,106,265 of record JBAIZL010000001.1, read on the forward strand.
TAAGCTACATTATTGAAATAGCACTATTGAAACTATTATCATAGTTGATGAAATAGTAGTATTATCATTATTCCTAGGTTACTATTGTAAAAGTAATTATCAAGACTTAATTGTAACTACATTTTTATTATAAAAAAAAGTATTAAATGTTATGCAAAAATGTTAACGTAACACGTTTGACATGCATTACTAAATAAGCGACAGATAAAGTATAAAAAGTGTAGCTTCAAACAACATTTATTCAATAAATAAATATAAATATAGTCATTTATAATAATGACTACAGCAATTGATACAGCTTAGGTTATTAGGAAGTCAATTATCATATACCTATGTTTACGGTTAACATGTGATTTCAATTACTGCCAATGCACTATACTTTAAGTGACAGAGCTTATGAGTAATAAAACAGCTGTTGTAATAAATCATACGTTGTGTCATATGTAAATAAAATGTACGATATATCTGAATATATAGAAAATAGTATTTAAAACAAATTATAGCATAGCCTCCAAATAACCACTAAGTTCAAACTAAAACAGTTGCTGGCGTTATCTTACAACTATACTTGAGGTCCGTTATTTCCGGCCATAGAGAGAAGAGAATTGCTTTTCTATGTATTGGAAAGCAGTATATAGAAATGTTGAGAGGTGTAAACAATCACACACTCTTGTTAGAACTTGAAAATTATGCTTTTACCATTCTCATTTGAAAATTTTTCTATGCGTTAACGCAAGAAGTTAATTTAAAAAAATGTCGAAATATTTCATTAAAAGTTTAAAAATAATCCGCCTTTTAATATTTACAAATATATATAATAATCTCTTTACTCTGAAATAAAATGGATTGTTAATAAAATTATGTACATTAAACTGTGTATATTTATTCAATTGTTTACGAAATGGGTAATTGGGTATAATGGTACGTAATGAATATTTCGATATCTATTTTATTAACTGGTTTTTCTCAATATTTTCATTTACTTGCCAAAGTTTTCATATTCAGATTAAACTGATTCTGTTCAATCGTATAAATTAATAAAATGTCACACATTAAAAATGTTTTTGAAGGTTTGTTTTATCTAATATTACTAAAGTTATTGGCGTAATTCTCTTGGAATTTGTTATTTAACTTTTTTTCAAGAGTATTTGTTAAAAACATTTTAACCGAACACTAACTTCGCTGCCTATTAGTAGATTTGTAAGACGTAAAGTTCACTGTGAAGAGTGTTTTGTAGTTCGTAACTTCGTATTCTTGAGGGGAATGATGAACTCACAATAATACAAGGAAGGTAATACACTACTTAATCTACCAACGTAATATTGTTTTTATACAGAATTCACAATAATACAAGGAAGCTAATACCCTACTTAATCTACCAACGTAATATTGTTTTTATACTGAACTCACAATAATACAAGGAAGCTAATACCCTACTTAATCTACCAACGTAATATTGTTTTTATACTGAACTCACAATAATACAAGGAAGCTAACACCCTACTTAATATACCAACGTAATATTTTTTTTATACTGAACTCACAATAATACAAGGAAACTAATACCCTACGTAATCTACCAACGTAATATTGTTTTTATACAGAATTCACAATAATAGAAGGAAGCTAATACCCTAGTTAATCTACCAGCGTAATATTTTGTTTCTACTGAACTCACTATAATACAAGGAAGCTAATACCCTACTTAATCTACCAGCGTAATACTTTTTTATACTGAACTCAGTATAATACAAGGAAGCTAATACCCTACTTAATCTACCAACGAAATATTGTTTTTATACTGAATTCACAATAATACAAGGAAGCTAATACCCTACTTAATCTACCAGCGTAATATTGTTTTTATACTGAATTCACAATAATACAAGGAAGCTAATACCCTACTTAATCTACCAACGTAATATTGTTTTTATACTGAATTCACAATAGTACAAGGAAGCTAATACCCTACTTAATCTACGAAACGTAATATTGTTTTTATACTGCACTCACAATAATACAAGGAAGCTAATACCCTACTTAATCTACCAACGAATTATTGTTTTTATACTAAACTCACAATAATACAAGGAAGCTAATACCATACTTAATCTACCAACGTAATATTGTTTTTATACTGAATTCACAATAATACAAGGAAGCTAAAACCCTACTTAATCTACCAGCGTAATATTGTTTTTATACTGAACTCACAGTAATACAAGGAAGCTAAAACCCTAATTAATCTACCAGCGTAATATTGTTTTTATACTGAATTCACAATAATACAAGGAAGCTAATACCATACTTAGTCTACCATCAAAATATTGTTTTTATACTGAATTCACAATAATACAAGGAAGCTAATACCCTACTTAATCTACCAGCGTAATATTGTGTTTATACTGAATTCAGAATAATACAAGGAAGCTAATACCCTACTTAATCTACCAGCGTATTTATTGTTTTTATACTAAACTCACAATAATACAAGGAAGCTAATACCATACTTAATCTACCAACGTAATATTGTTTTTATACTGAACTCACAATAATACAAGGAAGCTAATACCATACTTAATCTACCAACGTAATATTGTTTTTATACTGAACTCTCAATAATACAAGGAAGCTAATACCATACTTAGTCTACAATTAAAATATTGTTTTTATACTGAATTCACAATAATACAAGGAAGCTAGTACCCAACGTAATCTACCAACGTAATATTGTTTTTATACTGAACTCACAATAATACAAGGAAGCTAATACCCTACTTAATCTACCAACGTAATATTGTTTTTATACTGAATTCACAATAATACAAGGAAGCTAATACCATAATTAATCTACCAGCGTATTTATTTTTTTTATGCTAAACTCACAATAATACAAGAAAGCTAATACCATACTTAATCTACCAACGTAATATTGTTTTTATACTGAACTCACAATAATACAAGGAAGCTAATACCCTACCTAATCTACCAACGTAATATTGTTTTTATACTGAACTCACAATAATACAAGGAAGCTAATACCCTACTTAATCTACCAACGTAGTATTGTTTTTATACTGAACTCACAATAATACAAGGAAGCTAATACCCTACTTAATCTACCAACGTAATATTGTTTTTATACTGAATTCACAATAATACAAGGAAGCTAATACCCTACTTAATCTAACTGCGTAATATTGTTTTTATACTGAATTCACTATAATACAAGGAAGCTAATACCCTACTTAATCTACCAACGTAATATTGTTTTTATACTGAACTCACAATAATACATGGAAGCTAATACCATGTAGATTATTCTACTTAATCTACCAACGTAATATTGTTTTTATACTGAATTCACAATAATACAAGGAAGCTAAAACCCTACTTAATCTACCAGCGTAATATTGTTTTTATACTGAATTCACAATAATACAAGGAAGCTAATACCATACTTAGTCTACCATCAAAATATTGTTTTTATACTGAATTCACAATAATACAAGGAAGCTAATACCCTACTTAATCTACCAGCGTAATATTGTGTTTATACTGAATTCAGAATAATACAAGGAAGCTAATACCCTACTTAATCTACCAACGTAGTATTGTTTTTATACTGAACTCACAATAATACAAGGAAGCTAATACCCTACTTAATCTACCAACGTAATATTGTTTTTATACTGAATTCACAATAATACAAGGAAGCTAATACCCTACTTAATCTACCAACGTAATATTGTTTCTATACTGAATTCACAATAATACATTGAAGCTAACACCCTACTTAATCTACCAGCGTAATATTGTTTTTATACTGAATTCACAATAATACAAGGAAGCTAAAACCCTACTTAATCTACCAGCGTAATATTGTTTTTATACTGAACTCACAGTAATACAAGGAAGCTAATACCCTAATAATTCTACCAGCGTAATATTGTTTTTATACTGAATTCACAATAATACAAGGAAGCTAATACCATACTTAGTCTACCATCGAAATATTGTTTTTATACTGAATTCACAATAATACAAGGAAGCTAATACCCTACTTAATCTACCAGCGTAATATTGTTTTTATACTGAATTCAGAATAATACAAGGAAGCTAATACCCTACTTAATCTACCAACGTAATATTGTTTTTATACTGAACTCACAATAATACAAGGAAGCTAATACCATACTTAATCTATCAGCGTATTTATTGTTTTAATACTGAACTCACAATAATACAAGGAAGCTATTACCATACTTAATCTACCAACGTAATATTGTTTTTATACTGAACTCACAATAATACAAGGAAGCTAATACCCTACTTAATCTACCAACGTAATATTGTTTTTATACTGAACTCACAATAATACAAGGAAACTATTACCCTACTTAATCTACCAACGTAATATTGTTTTTATACAGAATTCACAATAATAGAAGGAAGCTAATACCCTAGTTAATCTACCAACGTAATATTGTTTTTATACTGAACTCACAATAATACAAGGAAGCTAATACCCTACTTAATCTACCAACGTAATATTGTTTTTATACTGAACTCACAATAATACAAGGAAGCTAATACCCTACTTAATCTACCAGCGTATTTATTGTTTTTATACTAAACTCACAATAATACAAGGAAGCTAATACCATACTTAATCTACCAACGTAATATTGTTTTTATACAGAATTCACAATAATAGAAGGAAGCTTATACCCTAGTTAATCTACCAACGTAATATTGTTTTTATACTGAACTCACAATAATACAAGGAAGCTAATACCCTACTTAATCTACCAGCGTAATATTGTTTTTATACTGAACTCACAGTAATACAAGGAAGCTAAAACCCTAATTAATCTACCAGCGTAATATTGTTTTTATACTGAATTCACAATAATACAGGGAAGCTAATACCATACTTAGTCTACCATCAAAATATTGTTTTTATACTGAATTCACAATAATACAAGGAAGCTAATACCCTACTTAATCTACCAGCGTAATATTGTGTTTATACTGAATTCAGAATAATACAAGGAAGCTAATACCCTACTTAATCTACCAGCGTATTTATTGTTTTTATACTAAACTCACAATAATACAAGGAAGCTAATACCATACTTAATCTACCAACGTAATATTGTTTTTATACTGAATTCACAATAATACAAGGAAGCTAATACCATACTTAATCTACCAGCGTATTTATTTTTTTTATGCTAAACTCACAATAATACAAGAAAGCTAATACCATACTTAATCTACCAACGTAATATTGTTTTTATACTGAACTCACAATAATACAAGGAAGCTAATACCCTACCTAATCTACCAACGTAATATTGTTTTTATACTGAACTCACAATAATACAAGGAAGCTAATACCCTACTTAATCTACCAACGTAGTATTGTTTTTATACTGAACTCACAATAATACAAGGAAGCTAATACCCTACTTAATCTACCAACGTAATATTGTTTTTATACTGAATTCACAATAATACAAGGAAGCTAATACCCTACTTAATCTAACTGCGTAATATTGTTTTTATACTGAATTCACTATAATACAAGGAAGCTAATACCCTACTTAATCTACCAACGTAATATTGTTTTTATACTGAACTCACAATAATACATGGAAGCTAATACCCTACTTAATCTACCAACGTAATATTGTTTTTATACTGAATTCACAATAATACAAGGAAGCTAAAACCCTACTTAATCTACCAGCGTAATATTGTTTTTATACTGAATTCACAATAATACAAGGAAGCTAATACCCTACTTAATCTAACTGCGTAATATTGTTTTTATACTGAATTCACTATAATACAAGGAAGCTAATACCCTACTTAATCTACCAACGTAATATTGTTTTTATACTGAACTCACAATAATACATGGAAGCTAATACCATGTAGATTATTCTACTTAATCTACCAACGTAATATTGTTTTTATACTGAATTCACAATAATACAAGGAAGCTAAAACCCTACTTAATCTACCAGCGTAATATTGTTTTTATACTGAATTCACAATAATACAAGGAAGCTAATACCATACTTAGTCTACCATCAAAATATTGTTTTTATACTGAATTCACAATAATACAAGGAAGCTAATACCCTACTTAATCTACCAGCGTAATATTGTGTTTATACTGAATTCAGAATAATACAAGGAAGCTAATACCCTACTTAATCTACCAACGTAGTATTGTTTTTATACTGAACTCACAATAATACAAGGAAGCTAATACCCTACTTAATCTACCAACGTAATATTGTTTTTATACTGAATTCACAATAATACAAGGAAGCTAATACCCTACTTAATCTACCAACGTAATATTGTTTCTATACTGAATTCACAATAATACATTGAAGCTAACACCCTACTTAATCTACCAGCGTAATATTGTTTTTATACTGAATTCACAATAATACAAGGAAGCTAAAACCCTACTTAATCTACCAGCGTAATATTGTTTTTATACTGAACTCACAGTAATACAAGGAAGCTAATACCCTAATAATTCTACCAGCGTAATATTGTTTTTATACTGAATTCACAATAATACAAGGAAGCTAATACCATACTTAGTCTACCATCGAAATATTGTTTTTATACTGAATTCACAATAATACAAGGAAGCTAATACCCTACTTAATCTACCAGCGTAATATTGTTTTTATACTGAATTCAGAATAATACAAGGAAGCTAATACCCTACTTAATCTACCAACGTAATATTGTTTTTATACTGAACTCACAATAATACAAGGAAGCTAATACCATACTTAATCTATCAGCGTATTTATTGTTTTAATACTGAACTCACAATAATACAAGGAAGCTATTACCATACTTAATCTACCAACGTAATATTGTTTTTATACTGAACTCACAATAATACAAGGAAGCTAATACCCTACTTAATCTACCAACGTAATATTGTTTTTATACTGAACTCACAATAATACAAGGAAACTATTACCCTACTTAATCTACCAACGTAATATTGTTTTTATACAGAATTCACAATAATAGAAGGAAGCTAATACCCTAGTTAATCTACCAACGTAATATTGTTTTTATACTGAACTCACAATAATACAAGGAAGCTAATACCCTACTTAATCTACCAACGTAATATTGTTTTTATACTGAACTCACAGTAATACAAGGAAGCTAATACCCTACTTAATCTACCAGCGTAATATTGTGTTTATACTGAATTCAGAATAATACAAGGAAGCTAATACCCTACTTAATCTACCAGCGTATTTATTGTTTTTATACTAAACTCACAATAATACAAGGAAGCTAATACCATACTTAATCTACCAACGTAAAATTGTTTTTATACTGAACTCACAATAATACAATTAAGCTAATACCATACTTAATCTACCAACGTAATATTGTTTTTATACTGAACTCTCAATAATACAAGGAAGCTAATACCATACTTAGTCTACCATCAAAATATTGTTTTTATACTGAATTCACAATAATACAAGGAAGCTAGTACCCAACTTAATCTACCAACGTAATATTGTTTTTATACTGAACTCACAATAATACAAGGAAGCTAATACCCTACTTAATCTACCAACGTAATATTGTTTTTATACTGAATTCACAATAATACAAGGAAGCTAATACCATACTTAATCTACCAGCGTATTTATTTTTTTTATGCTAAACTCACAATAATACAAGAAAGCTAATACCATACTTAATCTACCAACGTAATATTGTTTTTATACTGAACTCACAATAATACAAGGAAGCTAATACCCTACCTAATCTACCAACGTAATATTGTTTTTATACTGAACTCACAATAATACAAGGAAGCTAATACCCTACTTAATCTACCAACGTAGTATTGTTTTTATACTGAACTCACAATAATACAAGGAAGCTAATACCCTACTTAATCTACCAACGTAATATTGTTTTTATACTGAATTCACAATAATACAAGGAAGCTAATACCCTACTTAATCTAACTGCGTAATATTGTTTTTATACTGAATTCACTATAATACAAGGAAGCTAATACCCTACTTAATCTACCAACGTAATATTGTTTTTATACTGAACTCACAATAATACATGGAAGCTAATACCCTACTTAATCTACCAACGTAATATTGTTTTTATACTGAATTCACAATAATACAAGGAAGCTAAAACCCTACTTAATCTACCAGCGTAATATTGTTTTTATACTGAATTCACAATAATACAAGGAAGCTAATACCCTACTTAATCTACCAACGTAATATTGTTTTTATACTGAATTCACAATAATACAAGGAAGCTAATACCCTACTTAATCTACCAACGTAATATTGTTTCTATACTGAATTCACAATAATACATTGAAGCTAACACCCTACTTAATCTACCAGCGTAATATTGTTTTTATACTGAATTCACAATAATACAAGGAAGCTAAAACCCTACTTAATCTACCAGCGTAGTATTGTTTTTATACTGAACTCACAGTAATACAAGGAAGCTAATACCCTAATAATTCTACCAGCGTAATATTGTTTTTATACTGAATTCACAATAATACAAGGAAGCTAATACCATACTTAGTCTACCATCGAAATATTGTTTTTATACTGAATTCACAATAATACAAGGAAGCTAATACCCTACTTAATCTACCAGCGTAATATTGTTTTTATACTGAATTCAGAATAATACAAGGAAGCTAATACCCTACTTAATCTACCAACGTAATATTGTTTTTATACTGAACTCACAATAATACAAGGAAGCTAATACCATACTTAATCTATCAGCGTATTTATTGTTTTAATACTGAACTCACAATAATACAAGGAAGCTATTACAATACTTAATCTACCAACGTAATATTGTTTTTATACTGAACTCACAATAATACAAGGAAGCTAATACCCTAATTAATCTACCAGCGTAATATTGTTTTATACTGAATTCACAATAATACAAGGAAGCTAATACCATACTTAGTCTACCAGCGTAATATTGTTTTTATACTGAATTCAGAATAATACAAGGAAGCTAATACACTACTTAATCTACCAACGTAATATTGTTTTTATACTGAACTCACAATAATACAAGGAAGCTAATACCCTACTTAATCTACCAGCGTATTTATTGTTTTTATATTGAACTCACAATAATACAAGGAAGCTAATACCATACTTAATCTACCAACGTAATATTGTTTTTATACTGAACTCACAATAATACAAGGAAGCTAATACCCTACTTAATCTACCAACGTAATATTGTTTTTATACTTAACTCACAATAATACAAGGAAGCTAATACCCTACTTAATCTACCAGCGTAATATTGTTTTTATACTGAATTCACAATAATACAAGGAAGCTAATATCCTACTTAATCTACCAACGTAATATTGTTTCTATACTGAATTCACAATAATACAAGGAAGCTAAAACCCTACTTAATCTACCAGCGTAATATTGTTTTTATACTGAACTCACAGTAATACAAGGAAGCTAATACCCTAATTAATCTACCAGCGTAATATTGTTTTTATACTGAATTCACAATAATACAAGGAAGCTAATACCATACTTAGTCTACCATCGAAATATTGTTTTTATACTGAACTCACAATAATACAAGGAAGCTAATACCATACTTAATCTACCAACGTAATATTGTTTTTATACTGAACTCACAATAATACAAGGAAGCTAATACCCTACTTAATCTACCAGCGTAATATTGCTTAAATTTGCTAGAATTTTAGATACATGTTTCTTTCAAAAGATTTTTAATAACATTGTTCACTCTTCGTCCACTTCAAGTTTAAAAATGGAGTAACAATCTTACACAAAACCACGACCATATTTAAAATATTTGTTGAATATGTATCCCGTGACTTACATTTCCAGTAGTAAAGTCATAGTAAATGTACAAGCAGTGATATACTCAATAAATATTTTTTTAAACATTACTGTAGTTTTATTATTTGAATAATAAATTTTACCATCTTTGTTGGAAATATTTGATTTATTTATTGATTTACGTAATAGCTAAAGCAAATGAATATAGGTACACAAAAATTATAAATTCCACAAAATATAAAATTTCGTAAACTTGAATAATGAGACACTGAATGTAATAAATTATATCCTACATTGGCCAAATGAACAAAAAGTTGAAAGACAGATATTAAGACCACCTTAAAGAACACATCAAACCAATCACTTTTAATACAAACTTAATCAACCACGCTATAAAAATAACCATACATTCCCCACATTAGAAATCATACTTTGAATAAAGAAAGCACAAAAAGACCTAAGAATGACAAATAGCGAACAATTACAAATTTATATACATAAAAATAATGTAATAAATGAACAAATTCAAATAAAAATCTAATAAAAAATGGTAAATTATGCAGCTTATTAGACAAAGTTAACCCCAATACAGACCAAAACTAACCCATATTGGAGTGAAACCAAAAAATAGGATAGTACCGTTATATGGTATCACGTGAGAACAGAATTCTCACACTCAAGCTAATACAAAAACTCTGAAGTCTTCTGAAGCTAAAAAATGAGAGTACTGTAATTAATAACCTCTCGAATATACCAAGTAAGTTTATTGCTCAAGTACATTAAAGTGTGAGGGATATATATATATATATATATATGTGTGTGTGTGTGTGTGTGTGTGTGTGTGTGTGTGTGTGTGTGTGTACGTAGGTGTCTGTACGTGAAAAAAAATTTGGATAAGTAACGTTTTGCCAAAGTTAAGCGTTTACAAAACTAGTTTAGTCGAAAAATGCAAACAGGCAATACATTTCTTCGCATTTTGTGACTTGAAACTTTAATATAATTTTATTTAAGTTTCTAAAGTTTATTTTTAACATTTTTAACGCTTTGTTGAATGTAATATAATAGTAAACACATCGTAATTTGAGTATTTGAAAACAATCATTTTCTAACATTCTACCTGAGTTTTTCGTTTTATATTTGTTTGTGAACTGTAAATAGCGGATACATGGGCGTCTCATTCTGCTGAGCAATATCCGCATCTATTATCTTGTTTCTCAAGTTATTTGCCTATCACTGTTACACATCTGCTTTACAATTAGGCTGGTGGAAGTGTGCGAAAGTACAATCCCTGCCCGTAATTTAGCATTACAACTCCCACATTAAAGCTTCACTCAATCAGCATAGGCTTATAGGAAGTATTGCGTTGTAATACGCAAGTTGGAGACTTTAACTCCTGAAATGATTGTTACGAAAATGCCATTCTTTAGAAATATTTGCTTCGACCCTGTAGTTGCTGATGACATTTAAAGTGCGATTGTTAATAAACTGAATTCTAATTGGTTACATTAGAAATGGACATAATATCTGTATAACGTCTTGCCAATGGTGAATGTTCAGGATAAAGAAAGGATGGATTAAAGAACTTAATATTTGCCAATGGTTTCTCCTTTTTGTATCTTTTTAGTATAACTTGTTTTATAACATTTGGAGAGTATTGAACAGGTAGCATTTTAAGAATGCTATTCGTTATTGAGTTATTCAAATCTAGACAATTATGATGTCATTGAGCTCATTAATTGCCTTCACCATTTATTATTATTTCAAGGTAACAAATCTTATAAGATTATATTAATAAATATTTTACATTTTTAAATTTCTTTTAGTAATTTTAACATTTCTACAAGTTTCAGAAGCTGTTAGTTAAGAGAGCAAGCGATATATTTACTGAGTTCATTTACCTCTCACTTGAAGCCCACAACTGTAAAAATAGATAAGATATAATTGTAGGTTCAGACAAATGATACATTTCTGCAAAGACATATTGCACTTAGAAGATTTGCAAACTTTGGCTTTAATTTGGAAAATTACTATGTCTGATTCTTGGATTCATGGTTGCTAGGAAGTGCTTACTAAGTAGAAGCTGTTTAGAGTTTTTAAATTATTCAAAGATTAAATAAAATTCGCCATGAGTTGAGTTGTTGCAAGTTTAAGTTCGTCTGCGATTGAACAAATTATATATTTAACAGAAATTAGCAATTGAAATGTACTTTAATTTGTATTTCTGAGAAAGAAACGTTATCAATTATTCTGGGCGAACGCCCTAATCATTACAAGTGAATAGCACTACTCTTAATTAAGAATAGATTTACAACTTTGAATAATTAAAATAGTTATAATATTGAATACATACAACATAGTGAAAATATTACTTCTTACACAGATTTAATTTATAAGCCCCCTTTTGTCTTGAAAGTAGATGATGATATATAGTGATTGGTCTGAAACCAGTAATTGATGGTCTAATTATATCGATGATTTCGACTTAAATGAAACAAAATTGTCTTTCGGAACAAGTTAGAAAAAATGGCATCAATGAGTGAACAGTTCTTGCTCTTGATTTTAGTTTCTTGAGACGTCATTGTGTTTCCATTCGGTTACTTTATTCAATGCGATAAACCCTTATTCAATGCTTTAGAGCCCTTATCGTTAAGATAACGGAAAACTTAAAAGGGAAAAATCATATAATATAGAAATTCATATAATCGAAATAGTTATTTCGTTTTGTTTCGCATACAGAGTACATGTCTTATTTCGAAGACGGATGTTTTTTTTTTAAAATTACTTTAATAAGATTTCGCTTGGCTCTAAGTTTAAAAATATTATCTTTCTAAAGTATATTTCTGAAATATTATACTTCCTATATGGACTATCATTTATCTTAAAACTGTTAGGAATATAAAAAGATGAATGTTTCGATAAATCTTTAAAAATATAAACTGTGTACACGCTTTACCTGCATAAAAATTGTTAAAAATAATCGATCTTTTATCACCAGTTCAAACTGGATTTCCTAATCTAGAACAAGATCGAATGAAAGTCATTAATGGAGGCACAAGCGTAGATGCTCATCTCGGCGTAGCAAGTTTGTTCTAGTCAGGTGAAAGGACTTTAGACGAATTTATGACGTAACTCAACATGTTTTGTAATGGTTAAACATTTAATAGATCTAGCCGAAACGTGTCTAGGCAACCCATCCTTAGGTCCACCCAAGCTGCTGAAAATTGCAGCCAACAGCTGTGCCGAGTGCGTCCTATCACGACCCACTGCCGGAGAAATATGCCTGCTATTTATCATCAATAAATTGGTCATAAACTATTTCTATGACATGATTCGATGGGCATTTAGTTGGATTATAATGGGTATTATGTTATTTGAATCGATTCTTTGAGCAATAACGTTCTTAGTTAAAAGTTTGGAAAATATCAACAAAACACTTACGAAATGATTAAAAAATATTTCGAAAGTGAGTTACATCTTTTATTAGGCCCCTAATTATAGTGAACTCTTCTGAACTAATCTTACAAAGAATCGATTACACTGTTTCTTTTTACATAGGATTTGATAGATACAAGTGTAATAAAACCTCCATTTTAACATAAGACTACTTTAATTTGTGTCAACTCCATCAACACTTGAAGAATTGATACTTTTACACAGCGTAATTAATATCTTTAACCTTAGAAAACCTGTTCATTGTTATGACTTGAACATTAGGTTATAAAATATCTTCACCTGATGGTAGGTAAACAGCCTATTTGGAGTGAATGCAATCTTCGAAAACACTACCCAAGAGATCAGGAAGACCTTCCATTGTGGAAATACGGTATTGTCATTCCTTATGTGAAACAATGAAGTCAAATATTAGAGATAATGGTGAATGCATTGTTATGAAAATCAGTTGACAACCTAAACTTAGTAACACAAAAAAATGACGTACCCACAGTCATTGACTCGGAATCTGTGGTTAGTTTGGATGGGCAACCATGAGGCAGTCTTGCTTGGTCTGACACCAAATTATGAATGGCTTAAAATTAAATTTAGAAAACAATCCCTGCATCTAAAATAAAAAAGGGAAACTGCGAAAGGATGTTCAGTTACTGGACAAGTGGGGTTAGAAAATGGTAGGTATTTAAAAAGGCAGGAATGTCTTGTTTAAAAAAAGAAAACAAAACCACTGCAACGATGCGGTTTACAATCACACTGATTAATAGTTTAATGCTTCAGCTACAGTCTTTATAAATGTCGTCTATACAAGCAGTGACAACTAAAACTAAGAGTGGTCTTAGCGATCTGAGTCATTGTTGACACAAATTTAAGATACTGATGCAGACAGCGGGTTTGATTGATTAGTAAGGTAGTTTATATCGTTTAAAGTGTAAACAATCAATGTGTAAGAAACTTACACAAAATTTAAAGTATCTTTGGTAAATTTATTGGTTGAAAAAAGGTAATTTGAAGCTTTTGTCAGATTTACTAATCACGAAATTACATTTTCTTACGGCAAGCCTATCTGTTTGTTTTAAATGAAGGAAAATCTTCGGAGGCGGTCTTCATATTTTAGCTAAAATTAAGTGATAATATATGAATTTATACAACAGCTGATTTTACACTATAAATTATACTGTAGAACAGCTGTTTTAAAGGATAGGTTGAGGTATTTTATTCATTGTAAATTATTAAAGATAATAAAGAATACTTTTATAAGTTTAATAAATATATTAAGAAATAAATACATTGATATTAATGTGTATGTATTTCGATAAATATTACAATAATTATGAAATATAATGATATTGAGTTGGGGATTTTTATTCTTATTTCTGAACCGAAAATTCTCTTAAATACGACTAATGCTTTTGAAGAACCAAAGATATTCAATTAAATTTGTTAGATAAAAATTTTTTTCAGTAAATTTTTCAATGTCTATTAAAGTGTTTTGTTAATTACATTATTTTATAATTAAGTCATTAAACATGTTCTATTAAAACCTTCATATAGTAGACTTTTCGAAAGAAATATTCACGTTTGTAGGCCAGTCCTAATACTAATTTTCGGAATTTGCACTAATTTTTGAATGTGTTTATTTTGCACTGAAAAACATCTTCGGCCTGCATAATAACGCAAAAATAAATAAAAGAATTTGGGTGCCCTACATAATTTTTTTTGAAAAATGTTACAATATTTTCTCTCTTCCTTTGAAAAATCTTCATTTAACAAAAAATATAAAGTTAAACGTAAAGTTTTGTCAGCTTATTATACTCAGTTAGGAACGTCATAAGAAACAGCCATTTTTGTCGGTCAGTCCCACGGCCACCTATTAATTATTTTTTACTTATTCATATTTTCTCTACTATTTTAAATTTTGTCGCTTGTAATACAAATTTTGAACAGATCTCTCATTCACTCTTTACTTTCAGAACAATCTTTGCAGATAGTATCGCAAGGTAAACTTCCGAATTTCTCAGACAACATTCAGTGAAAGGCATGAGACTCGACGCCGATCTTGCACTCTTTTAATGTTAATTTACTAAAAGGGAAAAGTGTCAAATTGAAATAATTATATTCTCCAACACTTGCTTAGTTGGATTGTGCTCGGATCACTTTGAATTACAAGGATATTTGTGAAGTGTTAAATCACGAGTTTAAGAACGAATCTCAAAAAGAAAATTATGTTCAGAAATAAAATCAGTCATAATTTTATGATTAAAAACCTATCAATAACACTGTAAACAAAATATTACGCTATAGAACTGAATCTCTCTCTCTTTCTCTCCCTCAAAAAGTTCTTGATGTTAGAGAAAAACTTGATGGTAAGTATAAATGAGAAAAAGCATAATAGCATAGCCCTTCAGTGAAAAAATAAGGTAATGTACTCAAATAATATAAATTTTAAAGAAAAATGTTAGCCAATTTTAAATATTCTTTAATTTATTGTATTTTAAAATGTACAATATTCACTAAAATAGTCAGTTTTTAAAATAATTTTCAGAGTACAATATATTATTTTTGTGATTTTGACATTTTATATGAAAAATAATTCGGATTATCATGGACTAATTTCAACTTATTTATAACGTAGAATAACTCGTTTTTAGAGTACATAATTAGTTCATAAAATGACTATAAGTTAAGAACATTGAACATTATGTCATAAGTAACATTTTTAACAGGTAGTCTATTGTTTCTTACGTTTAACGTTTGGAGCTTCAGGTAAACCTAATTTTATTTCCTAGGTTCAGTTTAGTTTCTAGTTGATATTTTATACTGGTTTCCCTTCGTGCCTTGTCAAAAAAAGAATGTCAAGAAAACTCGTCATGCAAAATTCTAATTTAAATTGTGTCACTTAGTATCAATATATTTTTAAATAAAAGTAAGTCAAAATGGAAAACATCAAATTTTGTAACATGTAAAAACGAAAAAGAATTACATCAATTTATATTAGCAATAAGTAATCCATATGTAACAACCTAGTTATTATCTTTCTAAAAACAACTTAGTTATAGTCTATCACGATTAATACATCAAATTATTATTATATTGAAGTAACTAATTTAAAAAAAAAGAAATTATTTTACCTAATAATTGATAAATAAAAACAGTTTACCATAATAAAATAAATTTTAAAAAATTACCAATGGTTCAACTTTGATTGTGACCAAAATTAAGGAAGAATATTTACATCAAATACTAGAATACAAACGTAGGCATAGAAATATACAATACTTAATTTTAATTTCTAGTGAATTTGGAATGGAAAGTTACATCTAATACGATTGTTACCTCCCTATTCTAGCAATGTATGTATGATTTCTGAAAAACAACAATAGTAATTTCCCAATATATAGTCTATAAAATCATTCGGCATCATAAGTAACTAAATAAATTTCAATCCGTATTTCGATGATTAAAGTGTAGAAATAATAAACTAATTTAAATCTTTCTCAAAACAATTTAGTCCAATTAATTCTTTATTTATTACATGTAATTAATACGTTAACACATACCCGAATTCAAACAAATAATACAATTCAGTTTTACTATACTAAATTGATTCAGTGAGATGTAATTTATAATTTAATATATTCAATCACTTTTAATTTAAAGAGTTTTAATTTCAATAGCAATTTTAACTTGATATTAAGCAATAAATAAAGTGATATAATTTATGCAAACCTAAAAATATATAAAAACAGTTGTGTGAAAATCATGTTTTCACAAAGGCTATTTTAGGCATTCGCTGAACGTCATATCGTGATTAAACTCCATCTATGTTATAAATTCTATCTATAGTAATAATAAATTCTTAGATTTCAATATAAGTGACTGAGCGCTCGGCCAGAAAAGTATTAGCATTGGTAATGATTTTTTTTTTGAAAAATATCGACTCAAGCCCCTCCAATCGCGGCAGTAACCTTCTCGGGAGTGTACATAACAACTTCCCAAAGTTGTATATCGAGAGGATTCATTGCGTATAAATACATAAAAGGCAAACAGACATACCGACATACATTCGTATATATATATATATATATGTAACTAAATTAGATTCAAATTTTTTAAAACTTTAAAATGTTGAGTAAATACTTTAACACGCTTTTAATTTTCATAATTAGATAATTAATGAGATATTTGATCTCATGCTAAATATGAAAGCAAATTTTGAAGAATTAGCTTAATTGCAATTGACAGTAGCATTTTTAGCACTTTAACTTTTGTATCCTGTAGAAAGAGGAAGGCAATTAAGTTTAGGAGCGTGTTACATTGAGGAAGTACAAACATAGGGTATTAATAGACTTGTCGAGTACACTAACACCAGCACGCAACTGCGTTTGCCGAGGCCGAACTGACGTTTTTTAGGTTATATAACCAGCAAAGTTAAATCGTTTAAATTTGTCGTTCAGAAAATACATGGTAATTTAAGAAGAAAGTTAATTTGTCACTTTTTTATGTTTGTATAATTTAAATGTTTACATAAAACATATCGTTTACATTTTGATGGTTTACATAAGACTTAGGTTGATGATTCAAATATATATATATATATATATATATATATATATATATATATATATATATATAAGTGATTAAAATTACAAACTGTAGCAAAATATCAATTTAATTCTCTGGACAATTAGATCTTAAAATTTAAAAACAGACCCTCTCTCTCTCTCTCTCTTTCTCTCTCTCTCTCTCTCTCTCTCTCTCTCTCTCTCTCTCTATATATATATATATATATATATATATATATATATATATTTGGTTAAATAAAGACTATCATAAACAAGAATATTCTAGTTTACTTTATAAATTAATTTCAAGCAAGCTGAAGTAGTACATAGTTCTGTATTAGCTCTGTGGCTACATTAGGAATGTCATAATTGACTATATATATATATATATATATATATGAGTATATTTCTCTTTTAGTTTTGTGGCGATCAGCAAGGAGGATTATTATCGTCTAAAATAGAAAGAGTTTTTGAAGAAGTCAGTCAGTCAGGGAAGGAGAACCTTTGGTGGCTCCGTAGTTTTTGCAGCGGTTGTATTCTTTACCACTGGCTGCGGATATCAGGCCTGCCAGCGTAAAAATTTGTAACAATTACCAGAAAAATAAGTATTTGTTGGTAAAAAAGAGGGTTATTTTCCATTAGGAAGGACTAAGGACTAGGGAAGTTTATAAAATGTAACTTGTTTCATGTGTATAATTTGTTTCAAGTGTAACGTGGACAAATCGGTAACAATGTAACTTGAAAATGAATTGCAATATAAGAGGAATTAAGGTATAATCCTCTTGTAGAGGTATGATTATGGAATTGCGTGTGGAGTTACATACCTTAGGTAGACCAATTCTATATAGGGACAGTAAATACGTAAGAAAACTTGTAAGAAAACGTGCAAACAAGGGTAGATGGAATTGCGTGAGACTAAGGATACCCCTCTATAATTAACCTCTGGTACTAAGAATTAAGTAGAATTATAGCATACCTGAAGCACATATGCTTTCAATCTGGGTAAAGACTACCTATCCAATATTCTGTGCATCTATAACAATTTCCTTAAAGCTGGTAGTTAAGTGCTCTTCATATTTGACCACTCAGCTGCCATATCGCTTATAATCATTTCATTTTGAAGCAGGCTATGTTCTCACGGAGGAGAAAAAGAACTGATCAGAAATGCTGTGCGTAACTATATTGCGCATGCGCGTGAGGATGGTTAAATGGAGCCTACTAAAGCAGCGTTACTATTCCTCTCATCTTTTGTATGAAAATTATTTTTATCTGCTTGAAATTTATTTGCAATTCATATTTATAATGGTGACGTTATTAAAACAACTTAGATAAAACATGCTGTCTTTGGATGTTTAAATATGATAAACATTTGGTTGTATAAATGTCGAAGAAGTTTGAAAAACGTGTGCTATTCACGTAGTCCTCGAATTTTGTTAGCGGTTCTGTTTAGGTCTTATAAAAGATATAACTAATAATTCTAAAATTCAGCTCTCTCTTTACGCTAGAGTTCAACTATTGTAATAAATTCTCGAAAATATCTCGGCTAAATTTCCTAATAACGAAATTGACGAAGTGCGTGCAAGAAATTCGTCTGTGTTGCACAACCGGAGGCGAGCTATGTTGGATGGGAAAACGACATTATACGAATCACACCTTTGTTACGTCGCCGGACCGCTGCGCGTGTATAGATGGCACTGCTCCAGACGTCCTTGGTAAATGTTAATGGTTGAAAAATACGGTATTATAAGAACAGTATATAATAACGAACAACGTTGAACCATATAAACTCTGCAAGTGTATATATTGACATTAAATGTTATTATTCCTTATGACCCCATTTATAAAATTTGTTTATTACGCAAGCACCATTTGTAAAAAAAAATCTATTTTGTTTTGTTTGTTTAGATATAAAATGCAATTATTGACAAAATTAAAAGAGATAATTGAAAAAGATTTAATTAGTCTTTTGGAAAATTCTACTTTAAATTGGCCACTTAATCAATTAAGGCTGTTGTTACGCTTTAACGTGCAAAATGAATAACAAGGCAAAACATTCAGTACATTGTACTGTTTAATTATTGTTTAGGGACTACGCTAGAGGTGAACTGAATCAATGTAATTAAAAAATGAGTCGGAATAAATAAAATAGGTTCATTAAATTAGGCGTAAAATACTGAAAATATACCAATAAATTACAATTACATACAATTACAATTACATACAATTACAATTACATACAATTAAAATTACACACAAAATTCGTCTTTACACCCCATTTGAGAGGAAGTCTAAGGTCCGAGACTATGCCCACTCGATGCTACAACCTTCTCTTTTCACAGTACTAGTTTACCCTTTTCTAGTACACCCTTTTTGAGCTCTTACATATTTCCAAGCCATTCTTTCTTATCCGTATGTAAGCAGGATGAAAATCTGTAACAGAAATAATCTTTGTATGATCGTGAGAGAGATTTTGTCTACTTCAGGCTCACAGATTCTCTTAGGAATTACCATATCCTAATCCTTCCTTCACTCTCAATCTCTTTTTTTGTTCCAAGTACAAATAGTCAAACTGATTGATAATTGATCATCCTAAATCTTATAGAAACGTCCAATGACATTAGTTTTAAAACTTTTGAACATAATTGTGAACGTTTCTGAATTTAATTTCTGTTCAACATGAATTTAATTAAATTTTAAGGTATTATTTAGTTTGAAAATGTTAAGTGAAATATATTATGCAGTAACATGTGTTTTTTGAGAATCTAGGGTTAAAACTAAGCAACTTTCTAAAATTGTTGTAATAAAAGAATATTTATTTGGTGATTTTTAAGTATTTGCCAACCTAATTCTTTCTACGTAATTAGACACGCAAGAGCTCGCACGAGCGCACACATAATATTTACTTTAAAAACTTCTTTCCTTAATTTTCTCTTGACGCTTGTATTATATTTATTTATTTTCAATCTTTAGAATGAAATTAAAATTTATTATTATTATTGTTGTTGTTAATATAGGCAGGCAAAATGATCTCATTACAGTAAAATATATTAGTTTAGGTTTCTTTTAAACAGTGCGTTATAGAGTTGTTACAAATTTGAATTAAATTACGGAAACAAACATTGCAATTTATTTCTTTAACTTATTTATATTTTAAATATAACAAATTAAATAAATTGAAACAATGCCTACTTTAACTTTAAAAAAGTAAAACATAGTGCCAAAACGTTTTTATTTTAAGTTGTTTAAATGTTCTTCTAGGCGGTTGCCGTTATTCCTAGAGACTAAGGGAAAATCGTATCAGAATATTTCAATTTAGGTTCCGAAAAAATTAGTAATTTTCTCCACTATATATTTTAAACATATAAGTTTCCATTTTATTTTAGCTTTTAGTTGGAACAACAGTCCTAGTAGAACTTGACGTCAATGAAAAGTAAACTATTTTCTATTAATCTTCTGTCATTGATCCAATTCCTCCAGTTCCTAGTTCTGATGTGGTCACCGTCGGAGAAATGGTTAATTATGTACCAAAGAGATCATAGAGTCATAATACAGGAAGCAGAATTCTACATTCGGCAGGAGGAAAGGAAGATTGCGAGCTTCATAAATATCTCATTCAATTCTTTTAAATAAGTACATCGGTCATTGCTTATTTTTACACATATTAAGAGTACTTTCGGATAGGCAAAAAATAGGTTAAAATTTATATTTTCTTAACATTTATTAAAAGTAATAGCGACAACAATAACAGTAGGGGAAGTAATATTGGCTGTGCAACCAAGTTTAATGAGAGATTATTTTTTAAAGAATACTAAAAAGTACGATGTAGAAGTGGTTTGTAAAATTTGATATTAAAGCTAAAGAATTACATATTCTTAAAGAGAGTGTACTTATAAAAAAGGTTTTTAATCATGGCTCAAAATGAATTAAAACTTAAAAAATGTTTAATTACAGACACCTATGAGGGTGTCTGAAAAAGAAATTTCAATGAACTCACTGTTAGTCGTATTTTGATAATATAATTACACTTTTCCTTTCTATTCTTAGATTTACAATTAATCTATCTTTATTTTATATTTTTAAAGAAAAATGTACTTTTTCAATAATTTCTTTTGTTTTATAAAGATTTAAAGTATTTAAGTATTCTATCAAGATTTAAGGTATATTTGAAAGTGGTTAAAAATCCATCAGCAGTTTTGAATACTAATAATAAATTTTAAACGAAATATAGAGGAGATTCTGAAACACCTACGACTTTTATCATTATCAGAGTTGAAAAAGTTACCCATTAGTATAAACACAGTATATACTATCGTCCTATAGTACTGTCTCCTGTAGTGTAATCAGAAATTTGATGAACAACAAGTTTCTCCTTACTTACTTCCGTATAGATCCTCCGATAAATCTAGCATCCGTAAGACGAGATTCACATCGCTCTATGATTCTCTGATAGCATATCTAATTTATGTCGGTTTGTGTTAGTTGTTGCACTGGTAGAAATTGGTCTATGAAAATAAGTAATTGATCTTTGTAACTGAAATTTACTTAAATAAATTTGTTGATATAATTTTCTGTGAAGGACAAAGTCGTTAAAAAATTTGTTTGCTTAGTTTGTTACTGTAAAATTTTAATTTTAAAAATTAATTAATTACAAATTATTTAATTAATTATTAATTAATTACAAATTAATGTAATAATTTGTACTTCTTTTGTAAATTGTAAACATAACAAATACTGTTGAAAATAAGGTTAAAAAATTCTTTGTTAACTTGTGTTAAAAGTAATTTCTTTCTTCATTTGAATGATAAATATATTTTCATTCAGGCTCAGTATATGTGGTTTACGGGTCAAAAGAAGTGAAAATTTGAATAATAGTTGAATAAGTGTATACAGACATTAGAAGAGATTACAGTTAAAAACATTATTTAACAAATTTACCTGAACCTGGTAGACCTACTTAAAAACACACAAATATACACTTCTAAGTAAAATATATAAGTCATAAATTACCACTGGCTGTTATTGGCAAGCATAAGAAGCCTTTGGAATTTAAAAATGTATTTGTAGATCTGTTACCAGCAAATTATTATTTTTTCAATAGAGTGCGTGGATGAGCCGTGATATTCTTAATGTATGGTTTAATGAATATTTTGTCTATCAGATGAAAGGCAATCTTAAAAGTAAAAATTTACCAGAAAAAGCCCTATTGATAACAGATAATGCCCTAGCTCATTCAACTGACCTTGGAACAGATGACGGCATGACAATTATGTTCTTTCCAGCAAATACCTCTTGTTTAATTCAGCTAATCGATCAATGTGTTACTGAAAGTCTAAAGCGACACTATAGAAATACATTTTTACAAATTTTACCATTTCGCGATAAGGAGATGCAAGTAAATGAATTTTGGAAAAAAATACGAATAAAGATGCTATATTTAATGTTCACATGCATGGAATAACATTCAACATAAAACAATTACATCGTGTTAGAGCACACTGTGACGATACGAACAGGAAATTGACAAAAGTGAAACTGTTGTTGATTTATAGCACAAATTTCATTTCAGAGTTGAAAGGAATATGTCAAATATACCAGGTGCAGAAGGAACAGCTGAGGAAGATTTAAAAGGATATGGAGATACTAATGATGTTGGCTTGTGGAATATGTCATTCAACATCATTGTAATTGATTCTTATTGAAATATGAGATTTCTTGAAATATAAAGGAATGTTTGTATTATCTGTCATACAATATTAAATAGAAATTTTACTTAATGAATGTTCAGAAAGTAGCACAACCTATTAGTCTGTTGTATGTTCGTTATTCAAATCAAATATTTGATACTTAATCATATACGCGTGGAAAATAATTAATAATATGGCATTTAAAAATGTTTAAAAAATAACCTCTAAGTGAAGACAGAAATACTACACCAATGTAAGCATTGAGTTTCACTTCCGACTCTGCACAATCCGTTCATCTTAGGACGTTAAACGGCAAATATTCTGATCTAAATATTTTTCTTTTTTTCAATAACCGTTACAAACGCAAAATAATTGTATACTTCAAAACAATACTATACACTTATGTCAACAATTTACATAGTCATTACAGCTAGATTGTGGTAGGCACATATAAGAAGCGCAAATATATTTATTTACATCTCGTTACTTTGTTTTCCATTCAATTGTTATTGAGTGTCTAAATTAAATGTTATTGTCATATACCCTCTATTAACCCTCTAGGCTAATAAAGTCCTTGAATTATTATAGTCAAATATTTTCGTCTTTTCTTAAAACTCGACAATTTGCCAATCCTCAACAACATATTGTAATTAAAGGTTTCATGTATGCCTCAAAGCGTCGTTTATAACCATCATTATCATCATCATCGCCATCGTCCTCATCCTAACCCTTTTTGCTGATAGTAAATATTTCAACAAAAGATAGAACAATATCTTCAATTCTTTGTTTTTCTCTGCTGTTTGTGGCCAGGTTCTACGGATAACTTTAATCACAGCAACCCAACGTTCAGAGGGTTTTCCACTATCATGCCTGTCATACTTGGTATCCGGTCTGTAATTTTCCTTTGGCCATTTTAAACCCTTTATTTCAGCTACATGTTCTGTTAAGTTATATACAATCTTACTTAAGAGATCTATTACATCAGCGATACTTAATCTCTTTCCCATATATCTGTTCCTGATTTAATCTCGTAGCTTCATTCGTAGCGTACATCATCTTTGCGCCACTCTCAATTTTTAAGCCATGGCCTTGGTCAGAGTCAATGTTTCCACTCTATAGGTCATAGCGCGCATTGCTCAATATGGTAAATCTTACTATTCTTCATAAACTCTTATCCGTAACTCTTATTTTTAACTTACCGAAGTCTATCAATGTTGGATTTATTAACCTATCCAGTCAACTATCAAGTTTAGTTATCCTTGGACAATATTATTTCGTGGTCTAAATGTGCCAAAGTCCTATTTTTTTATGGGTTAGTTACAAGATTGGAGACCAACCTTGTCATATCGTAGTTTTGAAAAGGCCTTGATGTGTTGTTAAACTAACTCTTCTCTGTAACGAGAATAATATTCGTTTGAAAACTGTTTTAGCTAAAGATTTGTAGAGGATAAAATTCTATCGCATGATATCTGCTGACTTCATAAAAGTATAAAACTTATAATTCAAAGAATAAGTATAATTTAAAGTGTATAAAGTATAGAAACTCCTTTAGGATTAGAAATGAATGGGACAAGTTGTCTAGGGATTCTATATTATTACTTTAGTTTAAAAACGTGTACTTACAACAAAATTGATATTAAACGTTTTTAATTATGACACAAGTTGAATTGAAATGGGAAAATATCATGAATAAATATTTTATTGGTTACCGACACCGAGATAAATTACTTTTTAATATTTACTAAAATCGTGATAACCAATGAATTAAAAAATTAATATTATACACGCAGTTCTAAACAACCTTTAAAAATAATTATTTAAATTATATATATATATATATATATATATATATATATATATATATATATATATATATATATATATATATATATAATATAGTCTATATACGTATATGTTCGTGTGTTTGTGTGTCAGAACATTTAGCATATTGCAACTATTTTGATATAAGTTAAAGTAATTTAATAATAAAAAAAAACACCGAAACAAAATATAACCGCCAATTAAATTGAAAAAAGAAAATTCTATTACAGTAGGAACGTACGTAAGTGGCAAAAGAATAATTTAAATTTTAGTTATACACTCATGGTATTCATAGTTTTGAAAAAATCGTTGTAAGGTAAGGACGAAAATAAATTAAAAATTATGTATATAAATATATATATATATATATATATATATATATATATATATACATATAAACAGACTTTTATATATATAAATTATATTACGTAAATTATATATATATATATATATATATATATATATATATACACACATAAATAAATAAATATATATATATATATATATATATTTTAAAACAACATAGGTTTTTCAAATAAAATAATATTTATTAATTTATATCCAAAGCTTTTCGTTGGCAAACAGTACCAACATCATCAGGAATGAAAATTACGAGTAATAAATATTCTTGTATTTGAATAACCTATGTTGTTTAAAGTATTAAACAAGAAAACGTATTTTATATATATATGTATATATATATATATATATATATATATATATATATATATATATATATATATAAATATACACACAAAAACGTAAATATATAAAAAAATTATATATTGTTTAAATTACCGATATATATATATATATATATATATATATATATATATACATATATACTTATATACATATACATATATCTATGTATATATATATATATATATATATATATATATATATATATATATATATACATATATATACATGCATAATATATGTACACACACACACAAAATAATTGTTTGTTTACAAATCATACTCAGCTGGTTTTCATTGCAATGTATTTTCTATTTTGATTTTTGGTAATTTCATGTTCCTCAAAACCTTATAAATTTTGTAAATTGGGTAAAACCCATCTTCCAGCTCTGAGCCATCTTCCAAGCTCCCACAATCTTTCTCTCAAAATTTGGCTCAGGAAAATACATACTAAGATATACATACATACATACATATATATATATATATATATACTTATGTACACTTAAATATACATATATATATATATAGGCTACAAATTTAGGCTATAGAATGTATCCAGTTATTACTATGATAATTGTATCATAGGAATTCTTTTTACACTTATTAAAATAGATGCAAAATGTGTAATTAAGAAAAGTGTAATGGTCATTCTTTGTGACTTAATTAAGAAGCATTAGATGTAAGATTACTGAAGTTATGATGTATAATAAAGTAAACTTCATTAAGTAAATTATTATTTTTTAAAGTATTCAACATCAAATTTATTTTTATTAAAATATTATAAATAAAAATACATTCTTCTTGTAAAATAAATAAATATTAGAGCTGTGTTAAAGCTTGTATTTGGTATTGTATAAACATTTTGATTCTAGGAAGTCAATTATACTTCATAAGGTGGAATTTATTTAATCTGCAAACGCTTGCATTTTTATGAAATAAATATAAATTTAGTTTATATAATAATTTTAAAAATTCATTGAGTTTCGTGTAGGATCACATTTTGACTATTATTTCCTGCGAGAAATAGAATATCCGGAGCTTGGACCAATTAATTAATTAGAATCAAGTGAAGAAGACGTTAAGGCGGGAGGTTGCATCTTATGTCATACAGTGCGTATAAAAAGCGACGGTTTCTCTTGGACACTCAACAGTTGTTCACGTTCCGTCCACAACTATCCAACATGCCTGGACTGAAGGTAGGGTAGTGTTTTATAACGAATATTGGCATCTTAATATCACTTATAGATACCCATCATAGATTTGATATTACATTATTACATAAAACAGTAAAATTTTACGTTTTTCAAAAATGCATAGACGTCTTTTATAAAGTGTTTTATATTTTATGTATGTTTCACGGTAGTGCATTAGAAATTTAACTATTTGTTTCAGATCTGTGTACAATATTTAGGATAGATTACAGTTGTTAGTATAAAAATATAAGTAATACGTAAATATAAGTATAAAGTAATTGTACGTCTCTTCATATCATTCCATATTTTTGAAGATAAAACAAAAAAGATTTTTATAGTTTGATTTTAATAAGTATTTCTGAAAATGTAATAAGAATCGTTTATTATTATAAAAGACATTCACTATAAAATGTTTATAATTGATCAGCGCTACTATTTATGCTCTGTTAAACTAATTTTTGTTTAGTTAGCAAATAATTTTCGTTACCAAAATAAAATTAAAAAATCCATTTATTTTGGAATTAATTTTGTTCTAAATGATAAATTTAGTCTAATTTTCAAATAGGTGTACTTACGATATTGTATGAGAACGAGTGTTCACTGAAATATGTCTCCTTTTTAAACCATACAGTTTCCCCTAATAAATTATTCTATTAGGTGTTAGTAATTCTTACCCTATAACCAATTGAAAATTTTATTTCATCGATATATTTTAAATTTGTCGAATAGTTCAAATAAAATATTTTTAACGATATAGAAGTTATTTTTATTTTCATGTATATCAAACCTAAAACATGTAAATAACTAAGGGCTTGTTTAATATATAAGCCTCAACAAATAAACAACTGTTCTTGTAACTATCTAAAGCATTGTTCCAGTATTCTGTTGTAGTGCATTTATGAAGTATTCTGTTGTAGTGCATTTATGAAGTTTTATTTCTTTTAAATAGGAATTTCATTATAGACGTTTTCTAACGTCTTTTATAGTGTTAGAATTTTTGTAAAACTTCCCCTATAGAAAGTAGAACAACCCCTACGTAAAACGTAATCATTCTAAATAAATTTCATATTACAAAAGTCAAGGTCTTCATTTCAATTAGTTCAAAATGTAATAAAATAACCTGACCTCTAGAACTTATGACGTAGATGACTTTGAATTCACGATACTTTATATTCATTGCTAGGTCTACTTTATCATTTATAGCTACGATTTATAACAACTCTGTAAGGTTTTAAATTCTTAATACAAAATTTAAAAAAACCGTTTTAGTCTACAGTTCAAGATAGATTGATATGACTTTATTCATCAAATTAGGCTGAAAGTAACTTATTACTGGTTATATTTTCGGTTATAATTAGATAATAATAATATGAACCTATTTCTTATAAAATCTTAGACATTATCAAATAAAAATGTAAGACGTTATATGTTTGTAAGTAGGAAATTTTGGTTCAATTTGAAAATTATTAGCAGACAATATTTTCAAAGAGTTTGAAAAAAATCTAATCTGTCATTTAAGATATTTTATAAAATTCTAACATCATTTTCAGAAATATTACTTTTTTAACATTTTTATCATGTCTATTCTTAGTTATTCTTAAAGAAATAAATTACTAGGTCTTGAACCTTAACTATCTTTGGACTTAAATTCCAATACGAAACATATATTGTTGAAACTTTATATTATGTACTACATATATAGAGAGACGATTTGGCTACTTAAATTTCCGTGTTAGATCCCAATCAGTGTCAAGGAATTTTTAAGGACGTTCTAGCGGCCAGATCGACTGTGCCAGTAACAAAAGGATTTTTAATGGGCCACATTAACTTCCTTGAGATCGTGTAGCTCAAGTAATGTCGCTTCTGCTTTAGTAACACCGTTTCACTGAATGACGTCTAAACTTTGCCTCTGACATAACATTAGTTGTTTATATTATTTACAGGTTATGAATAAAATCTATGGTTTTAAAATTGGTACCCTACAGATAAGAGGTGAAATAATTTTTTTTTTTTTAATTTTTTTTCCTAATATGGATATTATTTTATTGTTCATTAAATTAGGAACCATAAATAGTCCATCTCTAATGTAAGTAAACTAAAATCTCGCAGGGCTATTGAACTAAAAAAAATTTTTGTAAAACATTATTTTAATGAACATCTGTGTATCAATTATGGTTTGTAAAAATGTGAAATTATATTTTTATTATGATGAAGTGATAAATTTTGTTTTAATTTATGTTGTGTTCGTAAGATAAATTAAATGCTGTTATTTTACTTAACAACAATGGTGCTAAGTGTAAAGCAAGCCTCTACACTTGGAGTTGTTATACATCTAATAAGGATTCTGCTTTTTCATCTTGATTTATATGACTATGGATATTTTTTTGATTTTATAATTGGAGTATTCATGTCTCCTTAAAAAACATATTATTTGGTATTTTTATACAGTTCCACGCATACAAAAAACTTATAATTATTTAATAATTGTAAACACCTTGTTTTACAATAAAATGGATTCGATACAAAGAGGTATATTTAGATTTTTGTGTATAATACGTTGCAGTTAAATCTCAATGAACGTTACTTTCGACAAACCAATTATAAATGAATATACATTAGGAAAAAGTTATTTAAATTTTCCGTTAATATCGATGTTAAATTTCGGTATAGTTACAAATTAATTAAAATATTTAAGGTAACAATAATTAAAGCTATAGACAATTAAGAATTAAAACTATTAGCTATCAAAGATTTAGTTAAAATAGAAATAAGTCATGAAAAAAAATATTGGCGAACCCTGGCGATAATATTTATCTATTAACAGGAAATAACGTTATAATTATTTCCTTTTTTGAAAAATTTAAATTCTTTGCTATGCATATAAAAAACAATTGACTAATGTATTTTATAAAATATTTATTTGAAGTATTAACCTTCTTTATTTTAACTAATTATAATTAATTTAATTTTTAACTTTTGTCATAACAATTAAGTTATTTTTATCAGAAAGCGATTCAAGAATTATTGTTGTTTTTTTTACAATTTAAAAAACGTTATTCTAATAAATATACATTGATGTTGAAACCACTGTTACGAAATGAACTTCTTACGTTTCAACTCCTAAACAACTTCCAAACTTTTACTATAAAGTAATCAACTGTAAATTTTGTTTTCTGTTGAACTTCAACCCTTAATGTACTAAGGAACACTCAATTCAAAAACGTTCCTTTGGTTTTTAAACTTAAATGAAACACAAAGGTAAAATTTAAACTACAAATTATTTGAAATTGAAATCCATATAACCGTTCCCTTAGTGAACCCCCTTTAACTCATTACATTGGCTTGTTATTCAATGTCATGCCAGCCGTCAAAGTGTAAACAAACTATTTTTAAGTGAGTTGGTTTATTTTTATCAAAGAGCGTCAGCCAAGTAATTTGGCCATTAATCAATCGCTATAGAAACCAGATCAGCATTTAAATGTTCGAAATACTTCAACTCTTTGTTGCATTAGTTCATTATTTCGACACGATTTGAAATTTAAATTCTGACGCTGATTTTCTTACTTTAAGTCAGCATAGGCAAACAATCGACAATATTTTCAAACACTTTCGAGCCGGTTATTTTTTTAAAAAAAAAACCTTTTGGTAAATTAATTTTATTCTTTTAAAGTATATAATTATGTAACTGAATAGTTTGAAAAAGCACCAGTAATAACAAAGAATACGTAATACATTGAAGACGTATTTATGAATGATTCAAACTTTATTCAATAAAATATTAAAACTACTTCAAAATATTTTGCTTCAACTATAGATTTTAAAATATCTTTCTGTTTATAAAAATATAGACTAAAATTTGTTTTAATTAATATTTTACAATATAGTTTATTTTTAATTCATCTTTATTATATTTAGTTTGAAAAAAATATCTTTTTCTTGTAAATATAGATTAATTATGTTATTAATAAAAATATAGATACAATATTTGTCAATTAACCTCTAATTGAAATATATAATAGTATGTTTACAAAAGACAAACCTGTTCTTTCAAGCGAGAATATCCCGTTTTGTAATCATGCAGCTTAATAAATAAAAGACTTTTTGTATGGATTTATGGAAATGAATTATTTGTTTATGTATATTTAAATATATTTTCATAGAAAATTCTCTTGATTGGTAAAATTATTTCTTTTAAAGGATAAGTTGTTAAATAATCACTGCAAAATGGAATCCTTAATTTAACGAAACTGTTTATTCCTGGTACTCTTACTTAAACAATTAATATTAGTATTTTCCTTGTATTTACTATAATTACTAGTAAACTCGATTATAATGCTAATATGGATCCGAAAAATAAATGTAAATTCGATTATAATGCTAGTACAGAACTGAAAATTAAGTGTGTATGAACTTTCCCTTGTAAGCGTAAAACAAACTGTAGCAGCTCCTTCTAATTACGACATTCCAGGTGAGCACTTGGTAACTACTTCCAGTTCCGGTGAGGTAATATTTCCAGAGCCAGTAATCAAGATATTGCCTTCTAAGTGTACATTGTATTTCCTCGTTTGAATACGAAAAATTAAACAATTAAATTAAATCTCTCTTACATCAAATTGCTAAAAGGAAACATAAATGTAATGTTTAAGTAACAAAAACTTTTAATGTATTATTAATGATATTGAAAGCGATTAATAATATCAACTCTTTTAGACAGATAAGACAAATTATTTTTATTTATTGAATAAGAGGTACATATAAAGAAAACTGTTGACATAAATTAATAATAAATCTCCTCAGTTATAAGTGAAAAGTCAATCTCTGTTATTAATCAATTAATAATCAGTTATCAATTAAAAAAAACATCTATAATTTATTGATTTTAAATAGATCATTTAAAGGAAAATTAGGATATATTTAACTGACAATTTTAGATAAGCATGTGTGTAAAGGTAAAATTTACTAATATGGATTAAAATAATAATACAAATTCATAATAAAAAAATTTGTTTTCTCATACGTATTTTCAATGAGACGTATTAAGCTATTGAATATGTCATTATCACAAGTAAGTACGCAATGTACAAATCAAGGTGTATAAAAATTTTCATATTAAAAAAATTTTGGTTCAGAATCTGTAGGCTATTTAGGTATATATTGTATTTTTTGTATGTGAAATTGTTATTATTTTTTTTTGTAATTTCACAGATATCCTCTTCTTGAGTTGTACGTAAATCTTTCTTCGTTCGAGTTAATTCCCCATGTAAAATAGACCAAGTCTAAATCTCTTAAAACAATATTTTTTAGTATCTAATACAAGTGTATGTAGTAGTCAGTATCACTGACCTGTTGCTAAATTTGAAACTTTTATAAGCTTATATCTATTAAAAAAACAATAATATTTTCCTGAAAATAATTGAAGTGTTGATAACCAAGTAATTTACTTGTTATGAAAAAATATATAAAGAAATATGAACAAAATTATTTTACTTAGGATTTGTTTTAAATAGTATAAAATAATGAATTATTAAAAAACTTATTATGCTTTCAGTCAATTGCATTTATAGCGTGTTTGGCAGTGCTAGTTGAGTGTGGTCACCTAGGAGGAGGTGGAGGTATCTCAGCCAGTTATGGAGCGCCACTAGACAGTTACTCGAATCAGGGAGGTTATAGTAACAATCTTGGTGGAGGGTATGGCGGAGGTGGAGGTTATGGAGGAAGTGGAGGGTATGGTGGAAGTGGAGGATATGGAGGTTTCAGCGGAAGTGGAGGTTATGGTGGTCATGGAGGACATAGTCACGACCAGGTGAGTCACAAGAGGTTACAATCTTAAAAAATATAAATTCTCATTTCTATTTTAAATATAAAGAGTAGTAATGGTTTGTGCCGATAATTGTTTCTAAGTTACTATTTATTTATTTTAGTAGCATGAAGTCGCCAGAACGTTTGTTGTCTACAATTATATTTACTTTGCCTATTTATATAATTGATATACTGTGGTTATTGTTATTCAAGCCATCTCAAGTTCTGTTAATTTTCAAAACATATAATTAGTTTCGCTTCTTTTTAAATGAACCTACATATAAATAGTGTGATTTGAGAAAATAAATCATAAACACGTTGTTAGTCAAAGAATTATTAAAATTAAACACAGAAAACATGTAATTAATTCATTGAATAGTGAATTAGTCAGTAGATGCAAATTAACGGACGAGTATAATGTTGTTTGTGTATATTTTACACAGAGTTTTTTTAACAGAGGCAAAATCATATGTAGCAAAAAATTCATTTTCAATAACATATTAAATAAAACAGTAACCTTAGGCGCGTGTTGATTTAAAAAATTAAAAATTCAAATATGCCAACCTAAGAGTTAGTCGTATATTAGTTTTTAATTGTTTTATATATTCAATAAACTCATACCAACATACAGCAATTAGAATAAATAGATATAATTAATATGTTTAAAACAGTTAAATAATCGTCAAAATACATTAAATAGTTTTTTTATTTGTACAATATCATACTTAAATAAGCTGTATGCAATACTAATTTTAAACTACTTAACTAAGTGAATACGTAAATGCTTACTTGCTGACGCGTTTCAAAACAATCGTTCCTTTTACGAAGCTAACACTATGTATGCAATAGCTAGGTTTTATTTTATTTAGTTATAATCTGCATAGTAGTTTAAAAGTAAACAAAAAGTATTGTAAACAAAAAATGGAAAATTATAAAGATTAGTCAATCATAATATTTTTATAATTCAGGAACGATGATACAATATTAACGTTCATGAACGAGCTCTGGACGGACTTATCATGATCAGTGTAGATATTCCCAGTAACAAACTAACCAAATGAGAGTTTTAGGTAGTCCTGCATTAAACTGTTAATTTAATGTTACTTTAGAAATAAATTCATAAACAATGAGAGTCTGATAGGAATTTGAGTACTCTTCAATCTAAGCAATTCAGAGAAAAACTTACAAAAAAATCATCTCAACTAGAATTTTCGATATTTTGTTTTTGTGATTTATTAGTATGAAGAATTTAAATAGAAATTTTCTACAAGTACGAAAATGAAATTGTGTCATGCTATTAATAAATTGTGTATATAAAGTAACAGTGTAACGGTTTGCCATACGGAATTTAGAATCAATACTTCAACAAGAAACATGTAATATAAAAATAAGTAGGAACACTTCTTCTAAACCACTTTAATTAAAAAACGACCCAGAAAGACATTTAATCAATTAGTATTTTCGTTGTTTGGGTTTTATGATTTAATAGTGGAAAGTGAAGAAATAAACAAATTACTTTTCACAAATCCAAAAGTGAAATGCTAACATGGTATTATAGAATATGTTAATAAAATGGCTCTGTGGAGGATCTCCGAACTGAATCTGAAAAATAATGTCCGATTTTTAAACAATGCTTCCAAAATAGAGGAAAACTCACAAGAAAAGTAACTTAGCAAGATCTCAGTTCGTATTTTCGTTATTCTCTTTCTTTCCTTTATTACCAACAATTACTAATTTACTTCTCGTACGAA
Organism: Prosapia bicincta; assembly: GCA_036971475.1. Lineage (NCBI taxonomy): Eukaryota > Metazoa > Arthropoda > Insecta > Hemiptera > Cercopidae > Prosapia > Prosapia bicincta. The sequence continues at coordinate 40,141,147 of JBAIZL010000001.1, forward strand.
AGTGAAATTATGTTGAACGTTCTTACCGAGGCATTGAATCATATTATTAATGCAAAATTTTAATAAATGTTAGCCCGCAGTGTTCTCTTTGTTGATGTGCGATACGCTCAGGTTTCGTTAATTGCTATGTAACACTTCGGTGCATTGGAGAGAAGCGTAACAAAATGATTATATATACACGACGTTCGTGCACACTAGCGCACGTGCACAAACACGACTCATTGATAATATTTGGTAAAACACAAGTAATTACACGCAAATACTAAACGGAAAGACAATTGTTTTTAGAAACGTTTGTTTTGCTATTGTTTATGTTTACGATGGGCAGACAAACAATGGCATTGTTCTAGGTTAATGATAACTACTTGCTATGCAACAATATAGAACACAGCAGTTCTTCTCTTAGAAGAGGCAGTGGAAATTGTTTTATAACAGTTTTATCTAAAACACCTACATTTGTGCCGCCTATACTAAATATACTTACTTAAGGAATTGATATTCATGAGGTCTTTCAAAATGAATAAATTCAAACCAGATATGATTGAAGATTGGGCACAGTACACCAGAAAAGAAATGACTTTATATAAAAAAACAATGATAATCAGGCTGTTAACAGAAATGTTAACATCAAGTTTTAATAAATGATTTTAATAAACACCACCTCTAACCAAAAATATTTTTATTCTAGACTTACGTACATTTCGGTTACAAAGTAACTAACCTCAGAGACATGACAATACTCACTAGGTATGTAACCGAAATTAACATAAGACTAGAATTAAAATGTTTGTGGTTTGAGGTGGTGTTTATTATTTATTTATAGTAAACCACAGTAAATTATTTCAAGTAAATAGTTATCAAATAGTTTTATAAATAAAATAAAATCACGTAAGTTATTAAGGCTTCACATACATAAAATGTTTTATTAGTTAAATTTTCTCTGGCATTTTTAATATTGCATAAAAAAGAATAAATTCTGAATATAACATAACATTAGGCCTATTTATTAATATAGCTTAACAATTTTAAATTGAAATTTTACATTTTATCACAATTTTAAAATTATGGAATTTAAGTTTAAATACTATTAAAATGTGTCTTGGTATTTAAATATAATTACTAATGTTAAGTAAGAAGATTTTCTGTCATCCTTAGCATTTCATATGAACTCTTGTAAACTCGCTTCGGGTATCCTCCAATAGTTATAATTTTCTATACACTCCAGATTAGCCTACGAAAAAAAGTCCTGAAGGACGCATGTTACCCGCATCGCGGATTTCAGGATTTCCTATGACAATGCTAAGAATGGGAGAAGTCATGATATTCAACACAATAATGTACAACTAATCAGATAATTATAACAATTTGAAACGAATTATTAAAAAAATCATTAATAGGTCAGACGTAGGCTATACAGCTTTTTAACATACTTCTAATGTATAATACAGGCAGATATATAGCCTATTAATAACAAGCACAGCTTTTTTTTGTGAAATCATAAGTTTTAACATAATTTATTCTCATATACGATATTTTTAACAGTTTGCCAGTGTTCGTGTGAATTTTAACATTTTTTTGGAAAATTCAGAAGAAGTCTAATACGAAAAATGTAGGGTAGGGATCTATAATCCCCTGAGCAAAAAATCAGCCCTAACTATCTTTTACTTACAGTTTACATTTACAGTCGATAAAATAGACTATATATTTGGCTAATATTCTTGCAATAATTGAGTTATATCTTAACCAGTGCATTTTAAAGATTCTGTGAGAATACGCCTACCCCATGTATATGTTGAGCAATTATTGATAGACGTATAGCATGCAATGTAGCCTATTGTTACTCGTTGAATTATAGTGCAAATCAGGGAATAAACCCTCCTTCAAGAAATCTGTTTAGTAAATTCAATAAACTGGGTATAAATTTCATATGCACAGGTACATTTTAAGATAAACAAACAGTTTTATTAACAAAACATTTAAAATTAACTTATTAATTACACATGCGTTAATTTTCATATAAAATAAACAATTACTTATATTTAAAAAATAGTAAGAAATATTTTTAAAAAACGTTAACAATAGGAATTATTAAATTGCCTCTTATTACTTTAGGAAGTATTACAATTACGCCATCTAAAACGTTTTCATTTAATTTCGGTTACTATGAAATTATAATGAATGTTTGTAAAGGTTAAATAAATGCCATTAATAGAACGATATTAAAAAAGTATTATTTTAAAATACAAATTTAATTGAAATAGAATTGGAAGGAGGAAATAAACATATGATTTTGGTAGCAATGTTAAGATAAAATATATTCAAGTATTGAAACAGCTAGAATATTAGGTTCAACATAAAACTTAAGTATGACAAATAAGATACATGAGGAGTAGAATATTTCGAGGAAAATATTCAAAGTTTAAAAATTATGAAAAAATATAGTTAAAACTGTTGTATTACTAACGAATATTGCTAGAACAAAATATGTATTCTCAAATAATTGTAAAACTAGATTCGTGATCTTGTTATAAAACAAAATTTAAATCAGAAATTTCTTTTACCAAAAGATTATGTGTTTAAATATTTCATTATAATAAAGGAAAACTCTATACACAATAAATGATGTGTTTTGGGGACGTTGACACATTTACTTTACTTCTAACCAAGAAAATGGAATATAATAAACCTTAGCTGGAAATATTAAATCAGGACAATCCTTATGTACATTTCTCTAGCACAGTTAGGATCATGTAAACGTTGATAAATAGCCGAACTGTTTTGTTACAACAATCTGATGATAACTGTGTTACCTTAATATATATAAAGGTTTTGCGACTTATTTTATCTATGTAGGGAAGGTCTTTTTGAAATGACTATTTCACATAGCATGCCAGATTATGTAAACTGTTTTCCACAGAGAAAATTTTTCCACTCGCAGTGACACTCACTAGACGTTCTGATTTATAAATTTCTATACAGTATTCAAAGTAAATTCATAACATATGATTTTACATAACAGCTGATTTTATTTTATAGTTAATTTTTAAAACAGCTGTTTTAACACGTAGGTTGCGTTACTTTATTTATTGTACATGATTAAGTTAAAACCTTATTAGTAAATATTTCTTATGGTTTAAAATATAAAGTATTTAATTTATATTTCAGTAAATCTTACTATAATTAATTCAATATAATGACAGTAGAGAATTCTATATTTTATTTAAAAGTTTTGAAATGAAATTTGTTCAGGCACGTCTAGCACATATTAAGATCCAATTTCCATTAAGTTTGTTAAATAAAATTTGTGTTCACTAAATTTTTAACATCGTATAAATGTTTTCAATTAACTACATTCTTTTATTATTAACTATATTAAATAGATTCTATTAAATCTTCTATGAAGTACAATCCTTAAATGAAGTTATTTATCCACTTTTGCAGGCCATTTGCACCAATTACATTTAAGGAAAATGGTAAAAACAAGATTACGCGTAATCTTGGATTAAAAATATGATAACAGTTAGTAAAGTTATTTGTTATCATTTGACAAAAAAAATTAATATAAATAAAACATTCTAACCAAACTTAAAACTAAAGTATGTTCTTACAAACAATGAGTATAACTATTATGGCTGTAGATTCACTCCATTAGTCCATGAGTTTTCATTGTACTTATATATTATACGGAAGCCACTAACATAGGTACGTAGGCCCTAGTATGTTGTATAATATTACAACCAAATCTATCCTGACTTTATACTTCATAGGTAAATTAATTCAAATGAATAAAATTGAACCTACACGCAAATTAACTGCGGGAAACGCGCTAAAGTTAGGTTATGTTACGTTTATATATTCCCATTTTAATTGGGACTACGTTTTTGGGCGCGCAGTAGCAACAGCGTATTGCACTACGTCTAGACATGAATACACCTATAAAGCATCCAGTTAGGATATATTTGGTTGTAATTTTATACAATTTACTATATACCTAAATTAAAATATACCTATGAAGCATCCAGTCAGGATAAATTTGTTTGTGATTTTACACAACATTACTACCTACCTATATTAGTGGCCTCTGTATAATAGATACGTGTACCTTTTTCATTATATTAGTCTTACTTTCTACTACCAGCTAGACATCTCTTCGCTTTTTTCACTTCTCTAGAGTCATTTCAACACTGATACAGTATTAGATCTCTCTACTCACAGGCTTGTTGTTGGATTAAATTACTTGCTCAGAACACAGATTTCCCACAGCCCGCATTTCCTTTGCATAAAAGACGACGAATCACAATGTGCGAGGTCGTTCCACTTAATCACTAATTGTTGGGCAACTAATTACCCGAGATCATCACAGGACCTGGGAACGGCTTCCAGCTGTTGTTACGGTTTCACTTTTATCCGGTCGCATCTCTTTCTAGTTAGATTCACACATTCCTAAATTTATCATTGTAATGTAATGGTTGATGATGAAATCTAGAAATTATTTGCAAAAGTTTAAACTGCAAATGTTATTTCATTCTCTATTTAAGTTATAATATCTGTTCAATTTGTATGATGTAGCTACAACCTTGTACAACTGAGACAACTAATGAATCTAATGAACAAATTAATGAATCTGAACTGAACGTAGTTACGTTCTTGTGAAGAGACGTATACAATAAATAACGTTTTTACATAAAAGAAAAAAAGGCATGGTCAGGATTTTATAAGTTATAATTATTTACGAAAAACTTCAATACACTTCCTTGTGTGAGTACGGAATATTTTAAAGAAATTGTATAGATTTTATGAGACGAAATTCTTACGTTTGAACTCAAAAAGTTAATCATTTGCCGAACTTCTAGGTCAGTAAATTTATTACAAATTTACTGATCCGAAAATTGTCAACTGCTCAGCCGTAATAGTGGCCCGTAAAGTTAGGCACTAGGAAGAACAACTTAAGGAAGTTGGTAATTTGTTAGTTTCAGTCTTAAAAGTTTTTAAAAGAAATGTTACTGTGCAGAAGTGTTGGTAAACAAAATTATTATGAACAATCCTATTATGATGGTAATATTAGGCCTACCTATAGTTATATTTACTTGTAAAAGTAAAAATATAATATTAGTTTTCATAGTCATACTCAAAATATTATGAATAAATATAATTGTTACGAGTGTAACATTTTAACTAGCTGAAATCTTACAATAAACATATTAGAAAGAACCCCAATACCACAAAAACGATAAAAAATAGCAAATAAAACAAGTTACTATATTTGTTATTTTTGATTATTTCTGTTGTATTGGGGTTCTTTCCAATATTTACATTGTAATATATTGTACCGCTGTGCTCTTGATATTGTTGTATAGCTGACATTTGTTAGAGCATATGCCTTTGTAAGGGAGTATATATATTCGTTGAGATTTACGAAAAAATAGTTCATACATTTTAATTTCTTTAATAACTATTTGAAATCATTATTACTCTAAATAATTATTCATAACTTTACGACTTACTTACCACAGTTTGAAGGCTTCGTTCACTCTATTAAAAGCTCAAAATTAGAGCGTTGGCACAAAAAGTTATTATATTCATATAGAATAAAGTAATAGTCATTGAAGATGCTTTACATTTTTATAAAATAGTTGCTTTAAAAATTTATAAAAAAATACTTTATAGATTTGTAAAATAAGAATTTTTGCAAGGAAAGCTAATGAATTCTAGATATTTTGAAATATATCAGGTTTTCTTGTTTTAAGTCAAGATATAATTATTATTAAAGCAATTATAGGTATTGACAAACATTAGAACAAAGTGCAGTAATATACTTGCCCATAATTTCCCACGTAGTAAGTACTATCTGACAATAAACATTTGTAATTATGGAAAATTACGATTGTGTCCGTATTCTATTGGCCATTGTTGATCATTTTTTCCCAATTCAGCGCAGGAAACGAACAAAACAGGCGCAAACAATGGACGTGAAAATTATTTTTATTTTCGGTTGAAGATAAAAGACTTAAGAAACATCAATTATTCAAATGAATGCAAAATTAATTGTTATCCGGAAATTTACATAAACGATGCAAAGGAAATGAGAAAATTATTCAGTTAAATAATCTGACGAAGATGAAACTGTCGAGTAACGTTCAAGCAAGATATATTGTCAGATTGATACACACTGTGGACAGATAGGTTAACGGAAATTTGATTTTTAACAGCTGAGTTATAATGGCGTCATTATTTTGAAATCAGAGAAACATCCTCATCTCATCCGTCGTTTTACATTCTCATTTCTTTTCATCGTGTTTCTATTATTGTGCTCGTATTGTGGGCGATACAATAATAACGCCACAATGAAATATTACTTGTTACATAATTTAGAAAATAAATTCATGCAGGATATTAAAAAGGGAATGGTACTTAGTCGTATTACATAGCCTTTATAGGTTAAACTTTCCTCGTGTGTTTACTACATATTTAATGTTCTATAGAGAAAAACGTAAAATTCATACAGTACAGATTTAAATAATTATTATAACTTCGTTTTTTAAAATTAAAGATTACAATTTACCAACATTTATAATTCTAATATACAATTTATAATTTAACTTACTACTAATGTGTAATTTAGAAAGCTATATTTAAAATCAGGTGCTTTTTAAAAATCATTTGTTTAATCACAAACGTTATACATTTAATAATATTTTAAATCATATGATTTAATTATACATTTAATATACAGTATTTACATATTGATGGGAATCTGAATTTGAAAATGATTAAAGTATAACTTTCAAATAATCTCTAAGAGAAGAAGAAAAGAGTTGTTAGAATTAAGAGTCATGTTTTGCATCAGAAAATTGTCAGAACAAATTTCGTTGATCTTCAGATTGTTACATACTTTAATTTAATTTCAAAAGTGTAAATTCCGCGATTCACTACCATGTGAAGAATTTTATGTGTTGCGTCGGGAGAAGTTAACTCAAAAGGTGATTTTTAGAATTTTGTTTACAGTTGTACTTCTATACGTCGTAAAAATGTTCATATAATTTTTGGCTAAATATAGATTTTGAAACGGAATTAATTTCTTCTTTCTTTTAAATAATTGTATATTTATTAAATTTTCGGAACACTAAACTAAATTTATACTAATTGGAAGAGAAAATATTGATTTTACTTCTTCATTATCAAGATGTAAAATTCCTAATTCACTGATTATTTGAGTTAGCAAATATTTATATAATATTAGAAAATGGGTTAATTTGTGCAAATAGATAAATATAACAAACGGTATTATATTTGAAACATATTATAACAGAAAGTATATTTGAAGTATTTTTATAAATAACAGGAAGGCCTACTGGGGTTAATTTCCGACACACTGGGCAGTATCAAGTTTGCCGCTAGGATGCGGTATTGTGCCAGCTCATGTCGATAGTAACAATAAAAATATATGACCTATATTTTTGCTTATGAGCTACATACATACAAATTTACAGTTCTGAGCCTATAATATGATTTGAGTGGCAGATTTCAACTCACACACATATACAAACACAAGCACACACACATGCACAGTCACTCGCTCTCCCCCACATATTGAAACACTCTCTCTCTCTTTTTCTCTCTCTCTCCTCTCTCTCTCTCTCTCTCACACACACACACACACACACACACACACATACACACACACACACACACACACACACACACACACACACACACACACACACACACACACACACACACACATACACACACACACACACACATACACACACACACACACACACACACACACACACACCCACACACACACAACATACCTCAGTAGGAATTTAATTTGAAAATTTGTGTTTATATTATTTGCTAGAGAAAAATTAGGTCTGTAATTCAATCTGTAGATCTCTGTAATTATATATTTCAGGCTACACCGTACGAATTCGGTTATGCTGTAAAGGACGCTCACACCGGCAACGACTTCAAGCAACAAGAGCACAGCGACGGTAACACAGTGAAGGGACAGTACCGTGTCTTGCTACCAGATGGCAGGACACAGATCGTTACCTATACAGCTGACTGGAAAACCGGCTTCCATGCTGACGTCAAGTACGAAGGTGAGGCCCATTATCCAACCAATTACGGAGGTTCCTCTTATGGAGTCCCTGGTGTAGGCTCGAATTACGGAGGCGGTCATGGATCCTTTGGAGGACAAACGTCTTACTCGGTGCCGTCGTCATCCTACTCTGCACCTTCTTCATCTTACTCTACGCCTTCATCCTCTTATGGCCCCCCAGGATACACCAAGTAAAATGAATCTAAAGGCGATCAGGTTTTAAAAGGTTACCGAAAGTTTTGCTAAATACTGTTTATAGCATCTTAATAAATTCGATCACAACTAGGAACAAAATATTTATTTTAATGTTAAATTATGAAATTTTTTATCGACCTTTTCAAATATAATATAAAATTTAATCAATGATCTCAATACACTATATTATAATAAATTCTATTGCTTAAATTTTTTAAAAATGAAATCAAATAAAATTATAAATAATTTGTTGGATTTACTGGTTAGTTATTTTAAATTGACATTATATAAAAAAATGAATCCTTTTATAGTAAAATTACATTTTTCAGGACATAATTAATTAATAATAAAGACAATATTCTTCCTTACAATTAATAATAAAACTATTGTAACATTACAGAAGCGGTCAATAAAGTTTTAATAAACTTCATGTTTTAACTGCGGAATGGAAATACTTGAAGTTGGAACATCAAGAGTTCCAGCTTTTAATTAGGTTAAATACTTTTTAAACAATATTACAAATTAAGAATGATGAACTTATTGTATCTAAATTTTGAATTGTTTAGATTCCAAACAAATAAACAAACATGCGATTTGTAGTACAGATAAAATTGTATTTACTAAAACAATCTTTGAATAACTTTATAATGTTTTACATCGCTAATAACGGTATTAAGCACATTTGTATATATTTATTATTGGTTAAGGCTATTTATTTTTATTGTTTTGTTTTATAATCAACTTTCAAATTCAATTTTCAAAAAAATTTAATACGTTGGGAAAAATTACTAAAAAATTTCTTTTCAAAAGCACTAGTCAAGATTCAATAGATTTAAGCAATTTTCATATTTAAACGAGATTGAAAGTGTTTTTAATCTGTTATACCAAATGATTCTCTTCTGTTGTACCAAAGTATGTATTGTAAATTTTGTAATAAAACTTTAAAATAATAACTACTTGTTATTATTGTTTAATAACTAAACCTTATTTTGTACAAAATGATATAACTCCATATGTATTCTTTATATGTTTAACACGTTACCTTCCTATTTAGAGATCAAATTACTATAAAAGATAATAACATACAAGAATAAGATTAAAAAAGCATCAAACATAATGAACTCTACTGTCTATGTAAATATCGTTAAATATTTAGTTTGGTGATTGCTAAAAAGTAAAACTTATACGGTTTAACTTCAATGGCAAACAGAATGAAGAAAATTTGCTGATGAAATAAATTAGAAGACGAATTGTTCTAAATATTGTTTTAAATATGCAATTACAAAAACGTTTTTGATAAAAATAATAAACTATGAAAATGTTTAAAATCTTTATAGGACATATTTTGTTAAAGTATAAAACCAGCAGACATCGAGTGATAAGCTAGTAAAACAAATGTCAGCGTGGATTTAGTCTGGAACAAAAATAAGTCACGTTTTGAAAACCAAACAGTAACTGCAATTTTCGATTGTTATAAATAGTTTATGTAAACTTTAAGAAGAAAATATATCATTACCGAGAAAGGATAGTGATTAAGAAAATCAATAAAATTTTTAATTGATTTATTTTGTGAATGACGTCATGTGTAGGCTGTGGAAAAAGTCTTAGTAAAATGTTATTGGTAGTTTCGTCTTTCTTGACAAAGATTCCTTAAATATGAAAACTGTTTGTTATTTAATAGTGTTTATACCAAAGAAGCATTTGAGTGTTTCGATACATTTATGTTATTTCACAATACTAGTAGTGAACAAATCTGCCGGCTAAGAAGGCTAGAGGTTAGAGCATTTACTAACCTACAGTTGAGGGATCAGGTTCGATCCTGGGTAATGCCAAAGAATTTATGTGTGCATTTTCAGACCCATGTTAAATAAACTTTTAAAAAGAGTCTTCGTATGATTACAAAGGCGGCTGAAGCGTTATTGAATGACCACTTTGCCTTTCTGGAATACTGTTAGGACTTAACTAAGGTATCTCCACTCCACTAGAAGTAGCTTTATTTTTTAATTTCCTAATTTCTTCATTTTGTCAATATTTTTACTTTTTGTAATTAAAATGACTAAATCAGTTAAGTTATAACCCTAACAAAGTGTATCTATTATTAATAAATAATTTCACCATTATTTTATAACAACTCATGATTGTTGCATTGTATAACCCCAGTGAGTTCTAGGAGATCATGGTAGTGAGTGTGTTCGATCTCATGAAATTGACAGAAATTGATAATTATTATAATAAATGGAAAAGGAATAAAATCAAGTAATATGTAATAAAAATTATTATATATTTTTATTTTAAAAGTAAATTCCTATTTATGTCAACAAAGGATAAAATTGCCTGTTTCTATTTATTTAATAATTACAATTATAATAAATATTTATATACAAATGTCAGAATAACAATATTAAGCGACAAATAGAAAGCGAATTTTCTTGCCATTTTCAACTCTTATTTTGATTTATGGTGGTTAACACTTATTTTTGTTTGTTACTATTTATACGCTTTCTTGTCTCTTGCATTATGTTGTAATTTCTTTTCGCATTGTCCGTTTGTGAAGTAAAGTTCTATACTGTTAATCCAGTTTGTTTATTTTATTGTTTTCACTCGTTTTTAATACTAGAGCATTATTTATGATATTGTGTAAAATCAAGGCAACAATTTAAGGTTTTGAAATGGAAGTTCCTACTACAACCACCTGCAAACAAAAGAAAATTCATATCCATCTTTGTAATTACATTTCTAGCTATGGGAAAGTTGGCTCAGTGCCAAAGTACTAGGCTTCAAACCATCAGTTCAAATCCGACCTAGAGTCCTCAAATTTTTGTAATTCAATTATGGAATAAATATTTGAAAAAAACTGTATTAACATCAATTGTCATCCAATATAGGGCTGGTCGATTGAATGAATAAAAACGTATTATATTAGGGACTGAAATGTTGTACAAGATATATATCAGGAGAGTGTCAGCTGATAGAAGGAAATTATTAAAACAGCATGATATATGTCCTATCCAAACTTCGTCCTATCCAAGTACCTAAGAAATTCTATTGTACCTAGTGCAATGCAAGTTCAAATTATTCTACCCTAAAACATTTGGTTTAAAAATAACAAAAGGAGAAATAAGACTAGTAATTCATTGACTTTGTAAGAGTTTTCATTGTCTATCTCTTTTAATTATGACACGTCTACGGCCATAATGGTTGATCTGATTGAATTCAGGAGTCTCTCTTACTCCTGAGTTAGTCACTAAGAATCTCCAGAGGAAAGTCCTTTCCTATTAAGAAGTACTGAACTGTAGTATAAAGGAAGAAACGATATTAAGGAACATTTGTTGATCTAAAGTTGTAAAACTTTAAGAATAAATAGAGTTTTATAGAAATAAAAAGGTTTCTTCATTATTTCCTTAAGTTTTTCTTTGTTACGTTTCTGCTTGAATCACGGTTTGTACAAAAAGTAATTCATAAATTCGAATACGATTAAAGCTTTCCATGGTAAATCAATAACTTCGTTGAGGTTTAGAGATTAAATTTGTTTAATCGAATTTAGAAAGGTATAAGTAATCGAAAATATTAAAAATAAATTAATAATAAAAATTATTAAAAGTAAGACATTTACATTAGGGTTTATTGATGTAAAACGTACAGGATTATATACTACTAGGATTATGTGTATATTTCATTGACTTACGTAGTTTCATTTAGAAATTGTTAATCATAATTAATTTTTTCTCAATATAAATCCACAAAATCAGTAAATGAGGATAAACCAATTAACAAATGTACAGCAGGTTCAAAAGTACATCGATAATATTTATTTTTTTTCATGATTATATTAAAATTTTTAAATACAAATTTATAAAATCAACTTTATTAACAATTTTTATACTTAAATAACATGCTTTATTATACGTTACGATTCCTATAAAATTATGTATTTCATTGAATTAAAATTTAAATGTAAGCACACCCCCATTTCAAGTTTAATGAGAATTGTATTTTTATTTCGTTTTGTAAACAAGTTCATAAAGGAAAAGACCAACTCATATTAAATTTGTTTCATGATTGTTATGAATTTTCACATTTGTTTTAAAATTAACAGCTCTAGTCGGTTCTAATTTCAAATTCATAATAGTGGCTTTTGTAAATTCCTTCGAAAAATAATTGGAACTTCAATAACAACTCTTTATATTGAATGCAAAATCAATTACACAACAAACAAACTACCATATTATTGTAAATGTTCCTATTTTATCATTCGGATCACTAGTGTATTGTAAAATATCATTGTTGCTAACTTAACTGTTTGTCATAACTCGAGCATACTCTTCATAAAAAACTCAATGTTGGTACGACTTAAGTTGTTCTTACTACCTTTCGGCACAGTTCCGTATGTAAAAGGGTCGGAATATAGATACTTGCCCAGATTAGAAATTAGGAATAGAAGAAGCAATAGGTAATGCAGTTTAGAAGAAGTATGTATAAAAACATATTTTGAAATTTTATTAGATTTATATTTTAGCGGCATTGTGTTTGTAAAAGTACAGTTTAAATTAAAATTATATAACAATGGAATTATTAATTATATTTATATTAATTATCTTGACTACTTAAATTGAAATTTTTTCTGCAAAAATATTATTGTTTTAGACTACCTCCTTCCATACGATAATGTCCACTGTTAATACCTTTAAAAATCAATAATTTGACTAGTGCCTGTACAGCTAATGGATATGCTATTTAAAATACAGGTCTGTGCCGATATTGCATGAGAAATGAAACAGGCACCAATTACTAAATTGGAAATAAACTGGACGTTTAATTGTGTGTGTGTGTGTGTGTGTTTTAATCACTTAAATATTTGTAATCTATATACATTTTTAAATTTCATGTTTTATGTTTTCTTAACCAATCATTTTAAAGAAAACAGTTTTGTAAATGCGAACATTCAAACAGTTTTTTAATGATTATATAACATTGTCATTGTCTTTACTCGTATATTTATAAATATTACATGATTTTAGGTTTTTATTTGTAATGAAAATAGACTGATCATATACAAAGTATAGTTTATAAAGAAAAGAGCTCAAATCTTTTTTGTTAGGTGATTTAAGAATATTACAAACTGATCGTGAATGATAGAAAACAGTTATTTTAGGTTCTTAATTGATATTATAATAAAATTAATGTCGAGGATAAATAATTGTATATTATTATATAGAGGTATTTAAAAACTTTATTCAAATAAAACTCATTTTTAATTATTTAAATATTAGGAGCTCTTAATATTTTTAAAACAATTTCGTAATATCTTTAAACGTTTTAATTAAAAACCAAGTGCAATTATAAAACAAATAGTAATTAAATATATAAAGGCAAATTATGCAATACATTCGATTACAAAACGTTTTTACAAAGAATAAAAAAATGGTTGTTTACTGAGGAATTGTACTGTTTTATTGCTCGATAAAGTGTTAAACTATTAGTAATTAAATATATATATATATATATATATATATATATATATATATATATATATATATATATATATATAATTACTAATAGTTTAACACTTAGTCTATATATATATATATATATATATATATATATATATTTCTACATATTTAAATAAATACTTTCATGTACAAGAATATTTTAGTTTACTTTATACATTTATTTCAAGCTCTACGTTGATGAACAGTATCAGCATATTCAAAACCTATTTACTCCTGTGTTGTTCTGTTACTACATTTGGACTCATTAGGAATAACAAAGTGTAAAAAGGAGTAACAAAATATATTAAAAGAATAAAAAAGTGTAAAAAGGAATAATAAAATGTAACAAAGAAGTAACAAATTTGTAACAAAGTGTACCGAGGATATAACAGAGTGTAACAAAAGAGAAACAATAACAATAGTGTCTGTGACTGCGGCGCAGTGTTGCCTAATTATGCAAATATAGTCGCGACGAATCCCTGCACACGACATTGCGACTCTTTCTCTGCCGATGTCTGGAATACATTAATGCAGCAGAAATAAATCTTGTCATTCAGGATACATTTTACAATACTTCATTTCCCCTAAAACGTTTCATATAACTATTCTCATAATGTATGCAAAATTAATATTGTGATTAGAAATTCCAGAAAATAGTGAACATTTCCGTTAATCAGCAAAAATTGCAAGAACTACCATGCCTTTATTCTAATCACTGTCTATTTGTAGTAAAATTGTGATAGTAGTAGGGGGAAGAATACGCGTATACGATAACATTGTTCCCAGAATACGAAAATAGTATAAAAATTCGCCAATGCAGGTAGATAAGGAAAATTGTAAGGAGTGAAGATAAACACAAAAGTATTCGTGGTTAACGAAAATACAATAATACTCGTTTTAAATATGCTGTGATGATTTAAAAAAACAAAAAAAAATCATTAGATTTAAAGTAGGTTAAAGGGACATAGTTCAATCCGAAGTCACCTGGGAGCAGCACTGAAGCAGATCTGCAGCCCAACTTCATTCACCGCTTATATCGTATTTTTCTAGAACAATCGGAAATTAATAATCTGGTAGGCTGATGACCATGGTAAACTCATCTAAATTGTTTGTAGTTATATTTATTTAAAGTATTTATCGTGATTGCAACAGATGTAATATAGTATCGGTTTAATATCACTTTGCTGTTATATTGTGGAAATATTTATCGTGATTGCAACAGATGTAATATAGTATCGGTTTAATATCACTTTGTTGTTATATTGTGGAACTATTTATCGTGATTGCAACAGATGTAATATAGCATCGGTTTAATATCACTTTGTTGTTATATTGTGGAATTATTTATCGTGATTGCAACAGATGTAATATAGTATAGGTTCAATATCACTTTGTTGTTATATTATGGAATTATTTATCGTGATTGCAACAGATGTAATATAGCATCGGTTTAATATCACTTTGTTGTTATATTGTGGAATTATTTATCGTGATTGCAACAGATGTAATATAGCATCGGTTTAATATCACTTTGTTGTTATATTGTGGAATTATTTATCGTGATTGCAACAGATGTAATATAGCATCGGTTTAATATCACTTTGTTGTTATATTGTGGAATTATTTATCGTGATTGCAACAGATGTAATATAGTATAGGTTTAATATCACTTTGTTGATATATTGTGGAATTATTTATCGTGATTGCAACAGATGTAATATAGTATTGGTTTAATAACACTTTGTTGTTATATTGTGGAATTATTTATCGTGGTTGCAACAGATGTAATATAGCATCGGTTTAATATCACTTTGTTGTTATATTGTGGAATTATTTATCGTGATTGCAACAGATGTAATATAGTATAGGTTTAATATCACTTTGTTGTTTATTGTGGAATTATTTATCGTGATTGCAACAGATGTAATATACTATCGGTTTAATATCACTTTGTTGTTATATTGTGGAATTATTTATCGTGATTGCAACAGATGTAATATAGTATCGGTTTAATATCACTTTGTTGTTTATTGTGGAATTATTTATCGTGATTGCAACGGATGTAATATAGTATCGGTTTAAGATCACTTTGTTATTATATTGTGGAATTATTTATCGTGATTGCAACAGATGTAATATAGTATCGGTTTAATATCACTTTGTTGTTATACTGTGGAATTATTTATCGTGATTGCAACAGATGTAATATAGTATCGGTTAAATATCACTTTGTTGTTTATTGTGGAATTATTTATCGTGATTGCAACGGATGTAATATAGTATCGGTTTAAGATCACTTTGTTGTTATATTTATCGTGATTGCAACAGATGTAATATAGTATCGGTTTAAGATCACTTTGTTGTTATATTTATCGTGATTGCAACAGATGTAATATAGTATCGGTTTAAGATCACTTTGTTGTTATATTGTGGAATTATTTATCGTGATTGCAACAGATGTAATATAGTATCGGTTAAATATCACTTTGTTGTTTTGTGCCAAATTGAATCCAAAGCTCTAATAAAATGGCCTACTAGAGTTCAAATAAATAAATGAAACCAAAATTATTTTATTTCTTTATCTGTAGCTATAAAATACTATTGACATAAAACTGCTTGATAGACTTACTTGATTTGATAAATTAAATAACACATTACGTAATAAAGTAAGAATTACCAAATCGACATTATTTAAGACATATTTAATTACTAATTTACTACAACCTTCGTATATACATACGATATTGACATAATCAATATATGCATGTACTAGAAATTTAGTAAATGTCTACCTTGTAATTTCTTATTCATATCAACAAAGATCAACAGGGAACTGTTTACCTGAAAACTCTATTCAATTCATTTATAGTAATTATTTGCAAATTTATTATAGTGTTCTTTTCCTTATAACTATACACTGTCCAATACATAAATTGGGTTATTGTTCAAAGTTACGTTTTGAAAGGGGAATTCTAAATTCTTGCTCAGCGGACAGGACCGGAAATTAAACCACCTGTAGGCGGTGGTAGTTAGATACAATCAGGATCGAACCAGTTGAAAAGTATAGGTTTAAAGGCATCTTGTGAAAATTATACCTTGCGCTCTGTTGTACATCAGTGAAAATGAAAAAAAAAGAATAGGTTAGAAAAACTCTTGGGCAGAGAGCTATTTAAGAATTGGAGCGGCTAGAAATTACAAGAAATTTCTAGAAGATGCAAGTTCATATGTAAAGGTTTTGTTGAGCGTAAGGGAAGTCAATTATTTTAATGCGGTGAAGAGAGAAAAGTTTTAGTTACATAGTAACAGTTTTAGTGCACGTAAATAGACACAACGAACTGTCAGTTAATAGACCTAATTAAAACTATGTTTGAAATCTACTATAAATGCTAAGTTTGTAAATAATAGTAGCTCTTAATGCGTATGAATTAATAAATAGTTGTTTATTAATTAATCTACAAATTTTCTTATAATTTATTGAATCCCACTAAAAAAAGTAACAAATCTTTAAACATATCTTTATATTTCTATAAACTATTATTAACAGGAGATGATAGTTAAGTTATTGCGCTGTTAACTACTAACAATAAACTACTTAAACTACTGACAGTGAAACCCCAGGCCACGAAAAAACTTAGTAGTTACTCTGTGAGTCCATCTTTCTCATCTAATACTGATGACTGAGTTATACCAATGCCTCCTAGATATAGGTTTTCACATCCCTTGCTTAAACACAGACTAGCTATCACAGCTGAAACTGATCAGGAAGCAAACATGAAATTTTACTAACATCTTATCGTTATAAATGTATACAAAAATTATTAAAATACTAGTTTAAAATATAGAATAGTGTAGGCTTCTTAAACAATCGTGCATCACCAATCGTTTAAAAGTAAACAAATAAAAAAAACCTAAAATAAAGTACTATTGGTTTTTCATACTTATAAACATTAATTTTATGGTTACAACATTATTAAATCCACATTCCTCAGTGCTTCGAACAATGCATTGTAGTAATGCGAAAATATCTGCTGCCAAATTTGAGTGTCATAAATTTGCAGAACAAAATTATATTTCTCAAAAAATGTTAGAATTGTAAAGGCATTATACGGATCTGACAATTACCCTATATTGACCTTGACGTCACTAAATATATACTCAGACTATTACAGAAATATGCGTTAATATGAAGCGGATATTTGAGTAACTATTTCTTCTTAAAGTAACAACTTTGATACTTTATAAACAAACATTTGTTAAGTAACTAAGACTGGTTTCGTTGTACTTGATGGTGACGATGTTTTAGAAATAGGTTTTGAATAATTTCTAAAATCCATTATTTTTTTAGAATATGCAATGATTATGAAAGATTAAATCATGATTACGTTTATTTTTCATATTGTGTATATTATTTTGCATTTGCATTCGACCGTACAAGCAAGATATTTATGTAGGCACATTTATATGTATTAATATTACTATGAATACTGATTATTATTATGATACTATTTAGGAATACACTGTGGTTGAATTGAATAATAAATACACAAAAACCTCTTAACTACAAACTTTTTTATTTTACCCTTATGTACATATCAGTTACCAAGTAACCATCCTCAGAGGGATAACATACAAAGACTGTATCCAGCAAACATGAGTCTGTGTATGTTATTCCTCTGAGCATGGTTATTTGGTAACTGAAATGTACATAAGGGTAAAATAAAGAAAGTTTGTGGTTAAGAGGATTTTTGTGTATTTATTATTATTATAATAATTTAATTGTTGACACCATTTCGCTTTGTTAGTATTTCTTTTACTACAACCAGGAAAATCCCAAATTTCTTTCAACTCCTGCAGAAAAATTGTTAAAATTTAAAAAGCTGTTATATGTTATAAGCTAATAGGTTCCAAAATACTTCAAAAATTCCAAAAATACAAAATAATACTTAGACTATAAAAAAAAATAATTTTCGAAATTGTTTTAATCACTTGATTTTTCTAATGTCATTTACTTATTAACAACGATCAAAGTAGACATTTTAAATAAATTGTATAAGAATATAACTTACTAATAAATTGTTTATAAGTAATAACTAAACAAACTAAAGTCTGTCATATTAGTAATAGAATTAAAATTACTTCCTTACTTTTAATATTTACTCATATAAACAATCATTAACTCAAAACAAATAAAAACAGACACAAAACTCACAAATTAATCATTTATTTACTCAGACGCGTTTCAATGACAAAGTCATCAGTGAGTGTTGCTATTACAAACTCCAATTTAGAACTCCCACTGATGATGATGACTTTGTCATTGAAACGCTTATGAGTAAATAAATGATTAATTTGTGAGTTTTGTGTATGCTTTTGTTTGTTTTAACATAAACTCACAAGCTAAGCTCAAAGAATAGTTGTAATCATTAATTCATTAACATCTGATAATACAGCAAGTTTGATAATTAATAATTTTATTAAATGAATAATATAATTTTTTTATATCAATAATATCATTAAACTAATATTAGCTAAATAAAAATAATAAAAATATCAAAATCCTTACATCACGTGTTTGCAATTTGGCCTTGAACAATTAAATATTTTACTTTTAATGTTACAAAAACCTTCCTTAGAGTAGTTGTAAAGTGCAATAACTTAGTGACATTAGATCTGCATGAACAGGCGATTGTCATCAGTATCTAATGACCACGAGTCACTATTGTTCGCTTAGTGCCGTTGAAAACGTTTCATTTTAGTAAGTTTCTTAAAATATACTATAATTAAAGGTTTGTAGAGGCGGGAATGTTCCTAAGATTCTGCGTGAAATTAGTACGTTTCGGAGCTGTATCATATTAAATGAGATTTTTAGAAATTTATTTACTTAATTCAATGTGTTGCTTATATTTGACGTAACATCTCCATATTATAAATGCTAAGCTGGTGATATCATATGGCAAATGGCAGTAAATGGGACCTTACCTGTTGCGTCACGACCTTCACATTCGACTTGCTATGCAGTTACCCACCCACTATAAATTGTCGCCTCTCCCCGGTTTTTGTAAAATAAAATACTATTGTAAATCTGCTGTTTTAAACGGGTGTGTACAAAAGTACCTTTCGTTTCAAGTAATTTCTTTAGAATATTATTTTATTTAAAATAAAGTTGAATAGCTTTAAAAAAACACACTTAGAGACCAGGCTAAAATGGTTGTTTTTAAATTTCATGCTCAGATTAGCCGTACCTCGACTTAACCGGCCTATCCTTTATTAAGGGATCCATAAAAAAGGATATTTACAAACATAACTTCTCCAAGCTTTTCAAATATTTATTATTAGTGGAATTATCAAGAGCCTCTTCCCTTATCAGCAATTGAAAAAATACTGTAATTTGTAACAACGAGCATTTGTAACAAGCTACTGAAAACTTTAATAAGAACACACTTACAAACACACACACACACACACACACACACACACACACACACACACACACACACACACACACACACACACACAAACATACACACACACACACACACACACAAATACAGACGCTTAAATATTAAAATAAATAATAAAAAAGGTCTACATTTTATAAGTACATAAATATATATAGTATGTGTGTGTGTGTGTGTGTGTGCGCGCGCGCGCGTGTGTGTGCGTGTGTTTGTGTGTGTGTGTGTGTGTGTGTGTGTGTGTGTGTGTGTGTGTGTGTGTGTGTGTGTGTGTGTGTGTGTGTGTGTGTGTGTGTGTATGTGTGTGTGTGTGTGTACTAGAATATCGTCATGAAAGAGAACTCTAAAGTATTTAGTATTTTTAAGTTCACAAATCAATAGTGAGAGGCCATGTTAGGTAATATTATCTTTATCCTACTATTCATTCAGGATTAGAGCAAAATAAATAATAAGTTAAGTAGAAGCTTTCTAAATAAGAGAGAGATAGTATACACAAAATGGTTAAAAGTTTATAATTAAGGCCTTCAATATGGCAAATTGATGTAGAGTGGGTATGGAAGTCAAATAGTTAGGTTTTAGAAAATTAAGAAAAGTGAATTCGAATACTGGAACCTGAAGTCGGTGACCCGCTGATTAAAACATAATAAAATTATATATTAAAGTTATTATTAATCAAGTATAATAAATAAAGTATATACCTATAATTTTGTAAGTAATTTACTAGCTATATGTATAAATGTTATATTAATAATTATTGATGAAATTATAGGGAATATATTTTTCCTACTATTCAATTATTAACCCACCATCAGTTGCGCTGCAAGAAATCCCTCCATCGGTCCCGTGTTAGGTTCAGTCTAACATAAGTCATTTACTCTTGATTCGGTTTTATGCGATACACCTTATTTACTACAACCTGCGAGACACCTAAGGTAATAAAATCTACTAATAAGAAATATAATGTTATAATTATGCTTCTGCTAAAATAAAACTCTTATGACAAAACTAGTAATACATATACTAAACAATATATTTTAATCATACTCTGGATTATTTTTCCGATATATGCCATCTACATTACAAATAAAAACCGTTCTATAGTACATTTACCCATCTGTTTCCACTCGTAAAGTTTGCTATTCAACACAAACCACGGTGACTGAAGCAGTCTGTTCCTTGCATACTGCGTTGTTGCATTCGTTGCAAGAGGTCTGGATGAATAATTTTTTCTCATAGGGCAGTACTTACAGCTAATCATCTCATCGGCAACTGCACTTGATGAGAAGTTGACTCAGTTCCAGTAACACCTTATGTCTTCTACTTCAAGGGTATTGGTAGCCTATTATAGGTGCTTGTATCAATAGAAACTACTGTTTCCGTAGTTGAGTAGTAAAAGTGTTTCTGGTCAGCATGTTATCAGTGTTTGAGCGCAAGATTCTTCAAGCATTATTTATACCTAGATTCAACAATCCACAAGACCCAAAAGTCAACAGTTACATGAATATACAAGGACTGGATGTCAAATATCCTCTGTTTCCAAATATACAAGTACCGGATGGACTTCCTTTTCTATCTCAGATCTGTTGTCAATAAAACTTTTACTGAAATCGTAAGATTGGTCTGATGTGACGTCTTGTAAATCACTGAAATTTTCGTCTTCACTTGCTGCAAGCCACCACAAAATCATTGAAAATGTTCTACAATTATTACTATTACAATAAAATATATTATTATAATAAATTATAACAAAAAATTCCAAACACACAAAACATTATAAAACAAATAAAAACTTATATTCACTCAAATAATGCAAAACAAATACAAAAAGGCCACACGCGATCGGTCCCAGCGCCAGAACGAATCTAACGTTAGCAGTAACGCGATCGGCCCCAGCGCCAGAACGAATCTAACGTTAGCAGTAACACGATCGGCCCCAGCGCTAGAACAAATCTAACGTTAGCAGTAACTCGATCGGCCCCAGCGCCAGAACGAATCTAACGTTAGCAGTAACGCGATCGGCCCCAGCGCCAGAACGAATCTAACGTTAGCAGTAACACGATCGGCCCCAGCGCTAGAACAAATCTAACGTTAGCAGTAACTCGATCGGCCCCAGCGCCAGAACGAATCTAACGTTAGCAGTAACGCGATCGGCCCCAGCGCTAGAACGAATCTAACGTTAGCAGTAACGCGATCGGCCCCAGCGCTAGAACGAATCTAACGTTAGCAGTAACGCGATCGGCCCCAGCGCCAGAACGAATCTAACGTTAGCAGTAACGCGATCGGCCTCAGCGCTAGAACGAATCTAACGTTAGCAGTAACGCGATTGGCCCCAGCGCCAGAACGAATTTAACGTTAGCAGTAACACGATCGGCCCCAGCGCTAGAACGAATCTAACGTTAGCAGTAACGCGATGGGCCCCAGCGCCAGAACGAATCTAACGTTAGCAGTAACGCGATCGGCCCCAGCGCTAGAACGAATCTAACGTTAGCAGTAACGCGATCGGCCACAGCGCCAGAACGAATCTAACGTTAGCAGTAACGCGATCGGCCCCAGCGCCAGAACGAATCTAACGTTAGCAGTAACGCGATCGGCCTCAGCGCTAGAACGAATCTAACGTTAGCAGTAACGCGATCGGCCCCAGCGCCAGAACGAATCTAACGTTAGCAGTAACACGATCGGCCCCAGCGCTAGAACAAATCTAACGTTAGCAGTAACTCGATCGGCCCCAGCGCCAGAACGAATCTAACGTTAGCAGTAACGCGATCGGCCCCAGCGCTAGAACGAATCTAACGTTAGCAGTAACGCGATCGGCCCCAGCGCCAGAACGAATCTAACGTTAGCAGTAACGCGATCGGCCCCAGCGCTAGAACGAATCTAACGTTAGCAGTAACGCGATCGGCCCCAGCGCCAGAACGAATCTAACGTTAGCAGTAACGCGATCGGCCCCAGCGCTAGAACGAATCTAACGTTAGCAGTAACGCGATCGGCCCCAGCGCCAGAACGAATCTAACGTTAGCAGTAACGCGATCGGCCCCAGCGCTAGAACGAATCTAACGTTAGCAGTAACGCGATCGGCCCCAGCGCCAGAACGAATCTAACGTTAGCAGTAACGCGATCGGCCCCAGCGCCAGAACGAATCTAACGTTAGCAGTAACACGATCGGCCCCAGCGCTAGAACGAATCTAACGTTAGCAGTAACGCGATCGGCCCCAGCGCTAGAACGAATCTAACGTTAGCAGTAACGCGATCGGCCCCCGCGCCAGAACGAATCTAACGTTAGCAGTAACGCGATCGGCCTCAGCGCTAGAACGAATCTAACGTTAGCAGTAACGCGATCGGCCCCAGCGCCAGAACGAATCTAACGTTAGCAGTAACACGATCGGCCCCAGCGCTAGAACAAATCTAACGTTAGCAGTAACTCGATCGGCCCCAGCGCCAGAACGAATCTAACGTTAGCAGTAACGCGATCGGCCCCAGCGCTAGAACGAATCTAACGTTAGCAGTAACGCGATCGGCCCCAGCGCCAGAACGAATCTAACGTTAGCAGTAACGCGATCGGCCCCAGCGCTAGAACGAAACTAACGTTAGCAGTAACGCGATCGGCCCCAGCGCCAGAACGAATCTAACGTTAGCAGTAACGCGATCGGCCCCAGCGCTAGAACGAATCTAACGTTAGCAGTAACGCGATCGGCCCCAGCGCCAGAACGAATCTAACGTTAGCTGTAACGCGATCGGACCCAGCGCTAGAACGAATCTAACGTTAGCAGTAACGCGATCGGCCCCAGCGCTAGAACGAATCTAACGTTAGCAGTAACGCGATCGGTCCCAGCGCTAGAACGAATCTAACGTTAGCAGTAACGCGATCGGCCCCAGCGCAAGAACGAATCTAACGTTAGCAGTAACGCTATCGGTCCCAGCGCTAGAACGAATCTAACGTTAGCAGTAACGCGATCGGCCCCAGCGCCAGAACGAATCTAACGTTAGCAGTAACTCGATCGGCCCCAGCGCCAAAACGAATCTAACGCTAGCAGTAACGCGATCGGCCCCAGCGCTAGAACGAATCTAACGTTAGCAGTAACGCGATCGGCCCCAGCGCTAGAACGAATCTAACGTTAGCAGTAACGCGATCGGCCCCAGCGCTAGAACGAATCTAACGTTAGCAGTAACGCGATCGGCCCCAGCGCCAGAACGAATCTAACGTTAGCTGTAACGCGATCGGCCCCAGCGCTAGAACGAATCTAACGTTAGCAGTAACGCGATCGGCCCCAGCGCCAGAACGAATCTAACGTTAGCAGTAACACGATCGGCCCCAGCGCTAGAACAAATCTAACGTTAGCAGTAACTCGATCGGCCCCAGCGCCAGAACGAATCTAACGTTAGCAGTAACGCGATCGGCCCCAGTGCTAGAACGAATCTAACGTTAGCAATAACGCGATCGGCCCCAGCGCCAGAACGAACCTAACGTTAGCAGTAACGCGATCGGCCCCAGCGCTAGAACGAATCTAACGTTAGCAGTAACGCGATCGGCCCCAGCGCCAGAACGAATCTAACGTTAGCAGTAACGTGATCGGCTCCAGCGCTAGAACGAATCTAACGTTAGCAGTAACGCGATCGGCCCCAGCGCCAGAACGAATCTAACGTTAGCAGTAACGCGATCGGTCCCAGCGCTAGAACGAATCTAACGTTAGCAGTAACGCGATCGGTCCCAGCGCTAGAACGAATCTAAGGTTAGCAGTAACGCGATTGGCCCCAGCCCCAGAACGAATCTAACGTTAGCAGTAACGCGATCGGTCCCAGCGCTAGAACGAATTTAACGTTAGCAGTAACGCGATCGGCCCCAGCGCCAGAACGAATCTAACGTTAGCAGTAACTCGATCGGCCCCAGCGCCAGAACGAATCTAACGCTAGCAGTAACGCGATCGGCCCCAGCGCTAGAACGAATCTAACGTTAGCAGTAACGCGATCGGCCCCAGCGCTAGAACGAATCTAACGTTAGCAGTAACGCGATCGGCCCCAGCGCTAGAACGAATCTAACGTTAGCACTAACGCGATCGGCCCCAGCCCCAGAACGAATCTAACGTTAGCAGTAACGCGATCGGCCCCAGCGCTAGAACGAATCTAACGTTAGCAGTAACGCGATCGGCCCCAGCGCCAGAACGAATCTAACGTTAGCAGTAACGCGATCGGTCCCAGCGCTAGAACGAATCTAACGTTAGCAGTAACGCGATCGGTCCCAGCGCTAGAACGAATCTAACGTTAGCAGTAACGCGATCGGCCCCAGCGCCGGAACGAATCTAACGTTAGCAGTAACGCGATCGGCCCCAGTGCTAGAACGAATCTAACGTTAGCAGTAACGCGATCGGCCCCAGCGCCAGAACGAATCTAACGTTAGCAGTAACGCGATCGGTCCCAGCGCTAGAACGAATCTAACGTTAGCAGTAACGCGATCGGCCCCAGCGCCAGAACGAATCTAACGTTAGCAGTAACGCGATCGGCCCCAGCGCTAGAACGAATCTAACGTTAGCAGTAACGCGATCGGCCCCAGCGCCAGAACGAATCTAACGTTAGCAGTAACGCGATCGGTCCCAGCGCTGGAACGAATCTAACGTTAGCAGTAACGCGATCGGTCCCAGCGCTAGAACGAATCTAACGTTAGCAGTAACGCGATCGGCCCCAGCGCCAGAACGAATCTAACGTTAGCAGTAACGCGATCGGCCCCAGCGCAGGAACGAATCTAACGTTAGCAGTAACGCGATCGGCCCCAGCGCCAGAACGAATCTAACGTTAGCAGTAACGCGATCGGCCCCAGCGCTAGAACGAATCTAACGTTAGCAGTAACGCGATCGGCCCCAGCGCCAGAACGAATCTAACGTTAGCAGTAACGCGATCGGTCCCAGCGCTAGAACGAATCTAACGTTAGCAGTAACGCGATCGGTCCCAGCGCTAGAACGAATCTAACGTTAGCAGTAACGCGATCGGCCCCAGCCCCAGAACGAATCTAACGTTAGCAGTAACGCGATCGGTCCCAGCGCCAGAACGAATCTAACGTTAGCAGTAACGCGATCGGCCCCAGCGCCAGAACGAATCTAACGTTAGCAGTAACTCGATCTGCCCCAGCGCCAGAACGAATCTAACGCTAGCAGTAATGCGATCGGCCCCAGCGCTAGAACGAATCTAACGTTAGCAGTAACGCGATCGGTCCCAGCGCTAGAACGAATCTAACGTTAGCAGTAACGCGATCGGCCCCAGCGCCAGAACGAATCTAACGTTAGCAGTAACGCGATCAGTCTCAGCGCTAGAACGAATCTAACGTTAGCAGTAACGCGATCGGCCCCAGCGCCAGAACGAATCTAACGTTAGCAGTAACGCTATCGGTCCCAGCGCTAGAACGAATCTAACGTTAGCAGTAACGCGATCGGTCCCAGCGCTAGAACGAATCTAACGTTAGCAGTAACGCGATCGGCCCCAGCGCTAGAACGAATCTAACGTTAGCAGTAACGCGATCGGCCCCAGCGCTAGAACGAATCTAACGTTAGCAGTAACGCGATAGGCCATAGCGCCAGAACGAATCTAACGTTAGCAGTAACGCGATCGGTCCCAGCGCTAGAACGAATCTAACGTTAGCAGTAACGCGATCGGCCCCAGCGCCAGAACGAATCTAACGTAGCTGTAACGCGATCGGCCCCAGCGCTAGAACGAATCTAACGTTAGCAGTAACGCGATCGGCCCCAGCGCCAGAACGAATCTAACGTTAGCAGTAACGCGATCGGTCCCAGCGCTAGAACGAATCTAACGTTAGCAGTAACGCGATCGGTCCCAGCGCTAGAACGAATCTAACGTTAGCAGTAACGCGATCGGCCCCAGCGCCAGAACTAATCTAACGTTAGCAGTAACGCGATCGGCCCCAGCGCTAGAACGAATCTAATGTTAGCAGTAACGCGATCGGCCCCAGCGCCAGAACGAATCTAACGTTAGCAGTAACGCGATCGGCCCCAGCGCTAGAACGAATCTAACGTTAGCAGTAACGCGATCGGCCCCAGCGCCAGAACGAATCTAACGTAAGCAGTAACGCGATCGTTCCCAGCGCTAGAACGAATCTAACGTTAGCAGTAACGCGATCGGTCCCAGCGCTAGAACGAATCTAACGTTAGCAGTAACGCGATCGGCCCCAGCCCCAGAACGAATCTAACGTTAGCAGTAACGCGATCGGTCCCAGCGCTAGAACGAATCTAACGTTAGCAGTAACGCGATCGGCCCCAGCGCCAGAACGAATCTAACGTTAGCAGTAACTCGATCGGCCCCAGCGCCAGAACGAATCTAACGCTAGCAGTAACGCGATCGGCCCCAGCGCTAGAACGAATCTAACGTTAGCAGTAACGCGATCGGCCCCAGCGCCAGAACGAATCTAACGTTAGCAGTAACGCGATCGGCCCCAGCGCTAGAACGAATCTAACGTTAGCAGTAACGCGATCGGTCCCAGCGCTAGAACGAATCTAACGTTAGCAGTAACGCGATCGGCCCCAGCGCCAGAACGAATCTAACGTTAGCATTAACGCGATCAGTCCCAGCGCTAGAACGAATCTAACGTTAGCAGTAACGCGATCGGCCCCAGCGCCAGAACGAATCTAACGTTAGCAGTAACGCTATCGGTCCCAGCGCTAGAACGAATCTAACGTTAGCAGTAACGCGATCAGCCCCAGCGCCAGAACGAATCTAACGTTAGCAGTAAGGCGATCGGTCCTGCAGTTAGATCAGACCTAACCACCTCCTGCACCACCGACTGTAGGAACTCCAACTTTCACTTAAGTATTTCTTCCCACTCAGATCAACCACCTAGGAGAATAGCTAGAACTACAAAATATTAGCCTCCATTTTAACGATTTTATTTAAAAAAACAGCTGACTAAAAAATCCCTTCTTTACTCTTTTTAGGCGGATATATGACTTACTTTATGTCAGAGGTAATTTTTCTACTTCCATAAGTTCGGAATTAAAAATTTTTGTGACTTTAATCTGACAAGTTTTATCATTGATATAAATAATTTTATTTTTTAAATTTCTACTTTCAAATATAAGTAGTAGTAATAATATCGTGAACTAATCCTAGTCGAAATTCAGAATGCTTTGTATTGATCCGTTAAAAGAACAGTGTTTTGTTATACAAATAGTGCTGCTTCTTATACCATATCAAGAGCACAGAGGTAGTAAAATATATTACAATGAAAATATTGGCTAACACCCTAAAACCACTAAAATATTAAAAAATTACTAATAATACAAATTACCTAAATTAAACCCTTATGTACATTTCGATGACCGTAAAATGAAAATTTTGGACTTACACAATTTGATAAATAACAGCTGATTTGTAGGGTGAGGAATAGATTTTCAAATAGAAATCATAAATAAGTTTCAGTGATTAGTAATTATCAAACACAATTTATCAATACGAAGATCAACACTGGCAGAAGTTACAGATACTAAACTTCCCATAAAAAATGCTCAATTATTTTTTAAATAAAGTTCAAGACAACCCGTTACCAGTCGTGAAAATGCAATTTCAGGCTTTCCCATGGAATCGAAAGCTTTTATGATGTCCTGGTTGGAAACAGGTTTCAAGTGGCATGGTATACAAATCTTATACTCACTCCTCCATCGAATGCCCGCGATTTGTCTCAAAGGCAATGCCAGTAAAACATTTAATTGAACCTGGACCAGCCGAGAACCCTGATAAGGAACATGGAAAACTGGTTGACGCTAATTGAAGATATTGTAACATTTACCATCAGCTAATTAACATAAACTTTTAAAAATAAACAAGGAAGATGTATTCGACTCGTCCACCCAGTATATAAAATACCTTTTCATATTCATTTAAGTATATAATACTTTATAAATCTTCCTTTCTTTCGTTATTCTTTTACTTTTCAGAAGCCACCCTCAAGAGAGTCACGGGCCTGAACCGACTGTAATTTGTGTCTTGAGTTCATTTAGGAAAATAAAATGTTAAGGGTATATTGACCTAGTTTAGACCATAATAGACAAAATCTACTTTAACATTTAAAAATAGTTAGTCTGTTTGAACGTTTACTTTGTGTGAAGAAAGAGACTTATTGACGTGAGCAGAATTTATAACACTTCAGGTTAAAACAAAAAAGGGCAGTAGAAAAAATGCATTAAAACGCCAAATAAAAGTAATAGTTGATAATTGTTGTATATGGAATTGCTTAGCAACGGCCTTTATTTCGGCTTCAAAATTTTCATTGAAAGGTTCTTATTTTTATCAGCTAACAAAATTCATGCCTAGGTCTTGCATTAACTAAAAATGACATCTAAATGTACAGTAAATAAATCAAACCAGAATTTTAATAGTGAGCCTAAAAATGACGGTGGTATTTGATCAGTTTGGAAGTAATTGTACATACTAACAGTAAATAGTGAATTTTAACAGTAAGGTGGTCAGTGATTTTTAACAGTACATAGTGAATTTTAACAGTAAGGTTGTGAGTGATGTTTAACAGTACATAGTGAATTTTAACAGTAAGGTGATCAGTGATTTTTAACAGTACACAGTGAATTTTAACAGTAAGGTGATCAGTGATTTTTAACAGTACACAGTGAGTTTTAACAGTAAGGTGATCAGTGATTTTTAACAGTACAAAGTGAATTTTATCAGTAAGGTGGTCAGTGATGTTTAGCAGTACACAGTGAATTATAACAGTAAGGTGGTGAATTATAACAGTAAGTGATGTTTCACAGTACACAGTGAATTTTAACAGTATACCTTACATTTTACACCAGCAAAATTTGAAGATAGATAAACTGATTTTCCGACTCCAATAAAACATGAGATGCAAGACCTAGGCACGTTCCTAACAATATAACATGAAATCATAACTGTCTTCTTTACAGCAAAAATTGTGAGTGCATTAAAAATTGGAAGTAGCCTCGGAAAATTCTTACTCTGATGCTCGTGATAGATCACTCTTCTGATAATAAGTGCGATTTTATTAATATATAAATTCCAGTTTACCAAAGCAAGCCAGCTAAATATTGTACGATTGAAGAAAGAAATTTAAGATGTTACCTATACAACTATAAAGTGAATCTGGAGGTGATTATGATTGGCAAAATTTATAGATAAATAATGCGACTTAATCTCCTATCCAATAATGCAAAAATTGTAAGTGCATTTAAAATTGGAAGTAGCCTCTGAAAATTCTTACTCTGCTGCTCATTACAGATCACTTTTCTGATTTAAACTACGATATTATTAATATATAAATTCCAGTTTACCAAAGCAAGCCATCTAAAACGATTAAAGAACGAAATTTAAGATGTTACCTATACAACTACATAGTGAATCTGGAAGTTATTGTGATTGGCAAAATTTCAAGATAAATAATGCGACTTATTTTCCTATCCAATACAGCAAAAATTATGAGTATTTAAAATTGGAAGTAGCCTCTGAAAAATCGAACTATGCTGCTCATTACAGATCACTTTTCTGATTTAAACTACGATATTATTAATATATAAATTCCAGTTTACCAAAGCAAGCCAGCTAAAACGATTGAAGAACGAAATTTAAGATGTTACCTATACAACTACAAAGTGAATCTGGAAGTGATTATGATTGGCAAAATTTCAAGATAAATAATGCGACTCATTTTTCTATCCAATACAGCAAAAATTATGAGTATTTAAAATTGGAAGTAGCCTCTGAAAAATTACGTATACAGCTACAAAATGAATCTGGAAGTGATTATGATTAGCAAAATTCATAAATTCTAGTATACCTAACCAATGTAACTAGTTATTTTACGTTTGGAGAGTAAAAACTCAAGACATCGTTACTTATATGAATCTAATAAATTCTAGTTTACCAAAGCAATCTAACTAGGTATTATATGTTTGGAGAATAAAAATTCAAGATTAGCCTCAAAATGCTTGACAGTGCTAAATTAAAAGAGGCGGACATGTTTAAACAATATTTAATTTTAATTCATCCAATTGAAAAATGTATTACTTTATTACATATTAAAAATTTATAATGAAAATGTGTTAATTTTAATTTTTATATAAATGGTATAAATAACAGCCATTTTGAAGAATATTTAGGACAAAAACTCCTTTCAAACCCTGTGTAGCGGTAGTCGGTACCTCTTCACTCTGGCGGAAAGCAAGGCTACGTATGCGTGAACCTAACCTGACAACGCACCAATTTTTCCCCTTTCCTAAAGGAACATTGCCCTGTTCGTAGTACTGCCTTATTTCATCGGTCCTTGATTATCCCTCTTCCTACAAGGAAGTGTATTAGATATCTGAAGAAAATCTGCTCTCTACAGGGTCCATACAGAAGGGTGGGTGAGATTATGTACTTATTTTTTTATAACGGATCTGTTACAGCTGTTGCCACCTCTCCGCCTCAAATTTCCAATTTATTTTGCCATAGATTATGCCTCTTCTAGGTTTCTTCCAGTCATTGCTTCGTCGATGCCATCAATCCAACTTCTTCGTGGCCGTCGTCTCTTTCTTTTCTCAGGTTGAATCTACTCTATTACCTTTGAAGGCCACTTTCTGCTTTCCTCTTTACGTGTCCAAACCATGTTAGTTGCTTCTTTCTATCTCCTCCCTTATACTTTTATCCATTTTAATTTCTTAACGTATTTGCCTATTTCTGACCTTTTCAAGTCTCGATTCAACGTAGCGTCATCTTAAGTAGTCCATTTCCATCGACATGAGTTTGTTATTGTTAGCATTCGTAACATCCCATACCTCTGAACTGTAGTGTTTAAAGTTAGTTTCACTGATCTGCCTTTGTTTAGTCGTCTCCTGATTTCATCCTCACTATCGCAATTCTTATTAAAAATAGTCCTTAGGTATTTGGAGGTTTGTACCCTCTTGATCACAGTGTTTTCTAAGCTAAGGTCCCAAATCTCGTCTTTGCCTACTATTAGATAATCAAATTTTAGAATGTTCGTTGTTGAGCCTGCTGCCTCATATTCCTCCGGTAGTTTTCTTATCATTTAACTAAGATCGTGTTTCATATGGTTATTTAAAATATTATATGTAAATGGAATTATCCATCAAATAGTAAGTAATACACAAATGTTCTATTAACACTTTTCCTTTCGGAGAATGTATTAGTGGATAAGCCACTCAGGGCATCCATGCACTCTTTAGATGAAACCATGACTGTTCTAATGACCGGGTTAGAGGAGCTAAGTATGTTATATGCCGGCACAATAAGAGCAGAAAACTAATGCTTCTCGTAGTCTTGGCATTCCCGCTGAAATAACCTAAACCTGCAATTAACACAAGCACTGTATGTATTCGGTCATGCTTCACTACGGCTATACTAAGCCATGGCTCATTGTGTTCTTGACCACTAGTTTATGTAGACATATATTTTGAATATGAATAGACAGCTAATGCCACGTTATTTGAACTGTCTGGCAGTTTTTATTTCTTGTATTACAACCGTTCATTGAATTATTTTGGATGTATCTTTCTTGCATCCAATTTGTACGCATCATTTCTCTGATTTATCCAATAAGTTAGTTACGACTGTTTTTCGGGAAGGTTTGTTTCCAAGATACCATCTTATTACGGTATATTTAACAATGTTTAACGGTATTTTACAAGTACAGATCTACCGGAATATCTTCGTACTACAAGCACTGGCTAGTTCTGAAATGGCTTGCCCCGAAGTACTCAGTAGCTCTAACTATTTATGTATGGGTCAATCCACATACATAGAGAGCCAGAGACATTATCTCGCTACTTCGTTTCAAATATTGTTATTATTTATTAGAACATTTTAATTTCTTTATATCATTCAATCGTTTTTGCCATTATTATATTAGTTAGATTTTTTATGTAATACAAGTAATATAAACAAAAATTCCTATTTGATAAGGTCAATTCCTACTAAGATAACCAGCGAAAAATTTTATTTTATTTATCTTTTTATAAATAAAGTAACAACTTATAAGTTAAAATAACTGCTTTAATCTTCGTTAGAATAACCAACGTTTTCGTACATTAGAATAAACTATGTGTTCATTTGAAAATAAATAAACCTATATTTCAGGTTGTTTTATTTTTTTTTTCTACCACATAACCTATAACATAAAATCAGCTTTCATATGTAATCATGTTATCACTTATATTACGCCAAATAGAATGGATTACCTATATCATCAACCTTACCTCTTTTATGAAACTATTTTATCCCATGTAAAACTAAAATACTTTATTATTAAATATATTTAATGGATTAATTTTTCAAAAAAAAAAAACTATTACCATAAATTATCAAATTAAGTATCATAAACTTTGCGTTAAAACAGCTGTTCTACCACATAACCTATAACATAAAATCAGCTGTTTTTTTTATATCATGATATCAGTTATTTCAAGTCTTATATTGCAATCCTTGTACCAGCTAATATTTTAGTAGGCTTTATATATACAAGGAGACACATAATCCATTAGTAGGCTTTGAATATACAGGGGAACAGCTAATCTATTAGTAACTTTTGAATATACAAGGGAGACAGACTATTTATTAGTAGGCTTTGAATATGCAAAGGGACAGATAATCTATTAGTAACTTTTGAATGTACAAGGGAGGCAGCCAATTTGTTAGTAGGCTTTGAATATAGAAGGGATCACGTAATCTGTTAGTAGGCTTTGAATATACAAGGGAGGCAGCTAATCTATTAGTAGCTTTTGAATTTACAGGGGAGGCAGACAATTTATTAGTAGGCTTTGAATATACAGGGGAACAGCTAATCTATTAGGAACTTTTGAATATACAAGGGAGTTGACAATTTATTAGTAGGCTTTGAATATGCAAAGGGACAGATAATCTATTAGTAACTTTTGAATGTACAAGGGAGGCAGCCAATTTGTTAGTAGGCTTTGAATATAGAAGGGATCACGTAATCGGTTAGTAGGCTTTGAATATGCAAGAGAGGCAGCTAATCTATTAGTAGCTTTTGAATATACAAGGGAGGCAGACAATTTATTAGTAGGCTTTGAATATACAAGGGCACAGCTAATCTACTAGTAACTTTTGAATATACAAAGGAGGCAGCCAATTTATTAGTAGGCTTTGAATATACAAGGGCACAGCTAATCTACTAGTAACTTTTGAATATACAAGGAAGGCAGACAATTTATTAGTAGGCTTTGAATATACAAGGGGACAGCTTATAAGTAACATATATCGAGGTTTAACAGACTGAATATTTAAAAAATAATAAAACTCGCATTTGACACAAAATTACATTTACAGTGGTAATCATGTATTTTAGTATTGTATTAATATGTTTAACACGGTTATTGATTATTAATAGGTTTCTTATAATCAAGCGGATAAATATTTTTGATCATTAATTTTGACAGTCTAATTAATTTTGATAGCTTTTTTAATAGTTTTTACAATTTTTTCTAATTCACCTAATTAATAGCATCAAATTAATTTTCTTTCTTGTTTATAAAATAAAATAAATTTATTCTGTACAAAATAAAAATCATTTGATATAATCGATTAAGCGGTATTTGGTTCAACTCTTAACCAAATTTCTAATGAAATTTTAACTTTAGATGCATATTGAGAACTGGTAGTTAAACTTTACGCTATGCGGGAGAAATATTGTTTTTATTGTGAAGAATATGCAATACATGTATTAATCAAACTAAATACTGCAATAACTCTATGACTTTCAACAATAAAACTTATTTAAGTTTTATGTAAGTAACTTACAATAAACTCTGAAATAAGAGCTTAATATTTCAGCATTGAAATATTGAGTATTCAGGATTCCATCTTTATAAAACTTGTACTAGCAAAGTTTACAAATAGTCTATATAATTTATTTAAGACTATATGAAAGTAAATAAATACTAAAATACATGTTTCAAATTTGGAGCTCTAAATGAAATATTTGTTTTGTAATCTAGTGAAGTGTCGACCACAGCCATTGAAAAAAAGTCTGCATACTGATTGACGTTAAAATTAAATAACTGGAATTTAGAATAGTAGGTTTAAGTTATAAAGAGAAATAAGGCCTTGAATATATTTGGTCAAATAATTTTTGATGTATAAGACAGGTTGGTTTCTTGTACTTGACAAGAGACAGAGAATCCAGGTAAAGATTACGATAGGGTTGAACATCTGTCTCTCCGTTAGCCAAAAATATCTTTAGTAGGGGTTGAGAATGTTAACAAGAACAGGTTAAACTAAATTTAAACCACTTAACTAAGTGAATACGTAATTGCTTACTTGCTGACGCGTTTCAAAACGGTCGTTCCTTTTACGAAGCTCTACTATCGGCTTTTGGCTCTTTACAAACAGTATGACAGGGTTGGATTTATGACAGTGGGTGAGTTGTCGGTGTTTTGTGTGATGTATTGGAAGAGGCTATTGGCTTCAAAGTGTGTGTGGTCGTATTATATATTTTCGATTAATTAATATTAAACGACCACACACACTT
Source organism: Prosapia bicincta (assembly GCA_036971475.1). Lineage (NCBI taxonomy): Eukaryota > Metazoa > Arthropoda > Insecta > Hemiptera > Cercopidae > Prosapia > Prosapia bicincta. The sequence continues at coordinate 40,176,898 of JBAIZL010000001.1, forward strand.
TGAAGCCAATAGCCTCTTCTAATACATCACACAAGACACCGACAAGTCACCCACTGTCATAAATCCAACCCTGTCATACTGTTTGTAAAGAGCCAAAAGCCGCTAGTAGAGGGTTAGCTTCGTAAAAGGAACGAACGTTTTGAAACGCGTCAGCAAGTAAGCAATTACGTATTCACTTAGTTAAGTAGTTTAAATCTAGTTTAATCAGTGAATTCAAGATGATTACATCAAGAAACTTCAAGAACAGGTTAGTTTGAAAGAGTTAATTGAGAAAATGTGCCGTCCTGTGCCGTGTCTAACAAATGAACTAACAATTCCTGTGAATATAAAGTGAATTTTTTAGTGAACAGTGAGTTTCCCAAACCACCTTGATTAAATAATCACCTTGTTCACAAAGTCCTATAATATTATAGGGTTGTAATGAATAATACTAGAGACGACGTGTATGAAATCAAAAGAATATAGGTAACAGTAGCCTACCTTTATAAGAAAAATTCTCTTGTAATATACGGATATATCCTAGGAAATTGTTTAGTTACCTAGAACGGATTGTTATTTTATGAAAAAAGTCATCTGAATCTGTAACCGGTTATTGTCATTTCGTTAGGACCCATTGGTATACATGTATAAACCTCCATATTCAGCATTAAAAGTACAAGATATCGCTAGCGTTTAAGAATCCTGTTTTCAACATTAACTCTTAAATCCTAAATAAATTGAACATACTAACCGTTGTCTAATTTTTTAATTAACAGCAATTGTTGACAAAGTATTGTAATTTAGATTTAAACAAATATAAAATAAATGTTGCTTGTTAATATGTCTTAAATAAATGCCATTACAATTATATTACCGGATCATAATACATACTAGAGCTAATGGAGTATATAACATAGCTCTGAAAATGATGCTGTGAAACATTATTTTAATATTAGTTGTAACGTCCTAATTTTTTTAAAAAGTGTTTCATACTGCTAAAATGGTTGCGGTACAGAAACGGCCTAGCGAGGACTTGACATTTTCTTAACATGCAACCGAGGTCTTAGGCGGTTCATTATCCGGTCAACAGAGATTTTTATTTAAATTATACAAACATAGGATTTATAGTCTGTTTTATTAAATCTGTTATATACCATAAAAAACTGCAAAATATTTAAAATATTTTTTTCTGGAGTAAAAATAGCGCTTTAATCATTCTAAAATTTAGTCTAGTTGTAAAATTTAATGTGTACTATTTTACATTTTCAAAATACTGGAAATTTAAATTATCAATAAAAACAAATAGAATACCGGTACTTGAATTTATATTCCAATAATAATTACGAATTTTAAAAGTGATAAAACTTTAGCCAAGATTCAGAATTTATTGGAACCCGACTTATAGGCTAATATTAATTACAATTTCTATTTTTTTTTTAAAATTTTGTATTGTATTATAATAACATATTTCACAGTATATTTGTATCACAGATACGACACCATTAAACTACATACAAAAATCATTTAAAAATCGTTACTATATCACTTTTTCATGCTTAGAAATGTAAACATATATAATCATCAAATAGATATGTATATTTTAAAATATTTGTATATTCAAGAGATTTTTATACTACATATAATCGAAATACTAATTATTCTGTTAGTTTTGTAAAATAAAATATAGGTTAATCCATTTAAAAAAGTACCTTTCATATTACATACGCTGTAAAACAGTCTAATTTTAATAAAAATGCGAATTTTACTAGTAAATTTTATTAATTTAAATATAATTAAATAACATTCCAATTGTGTAAAGACTTCATGCATAATGAAATTAAAAAATTCTTATACAACTTTATTAGAAAAAGTCCTCAGTAGTCAGTATCAAACATTTCATTAGGACCTCGCTTTGCTTTTATATAAATAGTGGAGACCCCAGTAGTAGGTTCTAAAACGGCAAGACCTCGCTAGCGTGCAAATAAAATAAAATTTTTAAAATTCATTTCCGAAATAAAAAACTTATACCATTAGATTCAGAATTTAAAACATAACACATCACCATAATTTATTGTCGAAGTATTCAATTGTTTTAGGTATAATTAGGCGAGACCTCATTGGTCGGTTTGGGAAAATTACGGAGTCCTCGGTTGGCCGGATAGTGTTTAACCCCGGCACACCAAGGTCCTCATACAAACCTGTGTGTGTGTGTTGCAACGTCCCTCCCTATTAAATTGATTTCCCTTCTCGCAGAATACCAAAATTTTGTTGTTTAAAAAACTTATTTATAAACAAACCAAACATTTGCCAATCACCCCGCTTGTTAAACCGTGCTAAAATCCCTGAGTTACGTGTATATTTCCCGCTCATAGAGCCATGCCCAAAACAAGCCTATTCCCGCTGACTTTTATTTAAAATAAGTATAAACTCCCCAAAATTGGTTTATCAATTATGTAGGGTCTAAAAATAGTCACACATGTCATTTCAATAGTCAGCTGGAAAGAAACACATTTAAAATATTACACAAAATATTCACAGAGTCTTACCACCTGATGATGATCTGCAGAGACAGCAAGAGAACGTGCAAAATATGATCGTGTTTAAATTACCTATTTTAAAAGGCTCATGTGTCCTTTTAAACACAATCTGCCAGTAGATAAATCTCTGGACTTTTATACAAAAAAAAAACTAATCTTTAGGCTAGCTCAATGAAGTTAGTTGAGAGAAACTCTTTAAAAACATTAGGTTTTAACTATTATCATTTAGTGAAATTTAATTAAACTTGTTTACTGATTTAATAATCATTTTCATATTAGTTGGAAAAAGCTAAACAGTTTTTATTGATTATTCGACACAGGATGAAATGCAAATACTGTTGATTTTTATAACATATTTAATTTTATTTATTTAAATAATAAAAAAAAATTTATCTTTTCAAATACAACACAATTATATTAACAAAACAATTCACTAAATAACTTGTTGTTTCTCATACTTTAAAATCTTATAATTTCTATATATATCAATTACATTTACATAAACATAAAATTATTTCCCAAATTACACATAATAAAAATTTATCTTCTATATTGAATTGGTAAATTCGTATTTATGACACTTAATTTTTAAATTTATAATATTCTAAAAATTCTTATTTCCTTGAAAATAAATGGCTCATGGCCAAAAACCCTTTGTAAGTTTAATATTTATCATTTGAAATATTCTGATCACATAAATTCATTTTATTAAGCATAAAATTTATTTAATTTTTATAAAGAGTGAAGTCATTGTTTAAGCTTGAATATCTGTTTGAATTTAATAAAATTAACTGACTAAATTTGACGTAATTAGTATCGAATAGAGAAAATGACTTGCCAAAGATGTTCCTGCCGGTCCTAGAGTCCCTCGTCTGGATTCCCTGGTTCTTGGACATCGGAAGTCGCCATTCCTGGTTCGTCGGTGGTGGTTTTTCTCCACTCCCGCGTCCTGGAGGCTGAGTCTGGAGCCTTCATCCCTTGATAGTCCTAGACGTCGGAAGCGTTGAGGTTCGGTCCATCTGGCCTGATGGCGGTCCTATCCGCGGTCCACCATAGCGTTCCGCGGCACCTCGTATTAAAAATTTATTTCAGACTGTCTCTAAGGTCCTAGAGACCTAGTATATATAGCGGTGAATTTAACCTACCTCACCCCGCCTGCATTACTTGCTATCTTTGGATTTATTCCTTGTACAGGCAAGTCGGGCAACGAATCTGTTTTAGCTTGCAGAGTTTGATTATCTTTTTTGAAACACTGAAAAATGTCTATTTTATTAAAACTGCTGTAACCTTTTTGTTTTTTAAGTTTTTCAAATTTTGTTTTCACTAATGTTTATTCTGGCTTATTCTGGTTCTTTTAAAATGTCGATGAAAGTTATACGTGGTTTGGTTCTTAAGATAGCTTTTTTAAGCACTTAGAAAATTTTCGCCTCACTCCCGATGGTCAAATTTAGCTAGTTATTACAAATTTATTTTCTAATACTTTTTAATTTAGCTTAATTATTCTATTTATGATTTTATTTACTTCTTCAATCTTTATTATTTTTATAACTCCAAATTTGATTAATTTAAAAATCAACTTTATTACTTAAAAACAGGAAATTATTTATTTCCTATTTGTCACGGTATGTCAGACCCTTACAGTGAGTGTGTGTAAATAAAGTAAAAATCAATTTTAAAATAATTATTTGTTCATTTAAAGAGCTTAGTTTAAACAAAAAAATATTATAAAATAGTTTCCTGAACTAGAGAAATTAATAATGATATTGCTTTAGAATTGCTTAACGACAAGTTTGTAATTGACAAAGTATTACTTCAGGTTATTCGTCTCTAAGTGGAAAAGTTAAGAAGCAAAATGGGAGTGAATAGCAAAATGGAATGCAAAGTCGTGCCTTAGCATTGTGATGAGACCGAAACACAAATCACGAACAGAACTTGTATCGGAAGATAACATAGGTCGCATCGCAGAGTTATTGTGTCATGCAAGGTGTATGGCGCAACGATACGTTTATTATACAGTAGCAGTGCCTTTCACATTAGTGTAATTCTCACATGTAAACATAGTGTAAGGCAAAAGTGGGATATGGGATGCTTCAAAGTTTGAATCAGTTGAAAAGCAAGTGTGGTAAAAACAAAATTAAGAATTATTTAATTATGTGGACCTTGGAATTATACATGGTTAAGTCAATAGTTACAAATGTTCGGATTACAAAAAAACTATGAACTTAAAGAGAATTTTACGCTCATTTTGGATTTGTTACAACACAACATAGACAATATTAACAAATTTATGGAATAATTTTTTAAAATTAAATTTATGAGAAGATACTAATTTATGGACTTTGGAATTATTATTATTATTATGGTGAGGGATTATTTTAGTGAGTAATTGAAGGGGATTATAAATATTGAAAGTTTACATTATTTTGTTTTTTTAAATTGTTAAAAATTACTTGTTTTTAAAAATAGGAGTAAATAGTGCAAAACGAGAAACTATTATTTCATAAAATTTGTTTTTATATCACAAAACAGAATAATAAAATATGTTTTATTATCAGGTATAATATACAATTAAATGAATTAGTGATTTGAAACTTGAAAATTGTGACATTTTAATAATTTAAAATTAGGAAGGATTAATAAAATTTATTATATTATTTGTCACTTTAGGAATCTTACAAAGTTTATTTTCTTTCTGTGCATAAAAGTTTTATTTTATTTTGAGTGCTGAGTTTCTTCTCTATGCTTGAGTGCGTCCACTGCATTTCCACTCATTTAATAGACTTTTATTGAAACATTGATTTTTTTGGTAAAGGTTTTTGAAAGCCGCTTTGTTTATGGTAACTTAGTAAAAGTTATGTAAATTGTAAAATATTTTACTAGAATTTCTCTGCTATAAATTATGTAGTAATTAATGAAAATACTTGTAATTTGTTTTTAATGACTAAATGTTTGCAGGAAACGTGTGTAGTCAGCGTGAAAATCAAGGTATTCGGAAGTTAACATTCAAAGTTCTCGGTTGCGCAATTAACTGTTTTACAGTGTTATTATTATTTATATATTAATTACTCTACAAATATGCCAGTCTCTTTTCAATCGAATATGAGAATCTCTTTTAATCAAATACTGCAGTCTCTTTGCAATCGAATATGCCACTTTTACGGTTTTTATGACGGTACATAAATTTAGTGTTTATTTTATTTAATTAGTTGTTTAGAATAGGTGTTTGAAGTAGTTGTTTGCCTGGTCATGCAGCGTTGGATGGTTTCTTTTCAAATAATTGTTAAAAGACGTTGTATAGTGACATTTCATATATTAATTTTGATTGTGAAATTGTAAGCTCCAAAATTAATTTTTACAAGAAGAAATACTGATTTATAGAAGACTTGATGTTAATTTATCTGACCTTCACCGGTATTTTGCCTCTAGAATTGAAGTAATTATTTTAAAATAAAGTCTTCAAATATATATTGACGCCATACCAGCTTCTAGAATACAAAACCTTTATAATTACGTGCAATGTATGTTTTATATTTGCAACATCTGTTATCATTTAGTTTATGAATAAAAACCTATTTATAGCATTGTGACATAGAGGGAGCCTCTCGAAGCCTCTTTTGTTGAAGGTGAATAAACTTGTAGTTTGCATACTACATATTATTAAACATAATTAGTATAACATAAATATTATTATTATTATTTTTGGGTACAAAATACAAAAAAACACTAAAAGAAAACTACAGACAGGGAAAACAAATACATCACATTACCATACATAAACAAAACAACAAAGAAAATAGGCCGCAAATTTCAAAAAATAGGATACAAAATAGCATACAAAACTAATAACAAGTTACAATACAAAATACAACACAACACCAACAATAAAGATAAACTACAAGCACCAAACGTATACAAACTAAACTGTAACAAATGTAACAAATTCTACATTGTACAAACAAGTCGCAGCTTTAAACACAGAGTCGAGGAACACAAACAGTACACCTACTCAACAATTTACAATCACATGAAAGAAACAGAACACAAATACACAGACATTTACTATAACCTAGAAATCGTACACATCAACAAAAAAAGGACCACACTCAACACACTAGAACAATATGAAACTTACAGACAAATACACAAAGTACAAACATATTAAACGAACATACAAAATACAAATCACTCATATTCTTTGATGCTATCGAAAACCTGCTTTTAAAACCGTCACCGCTTGACCCGACATCTCCAAGCAGAAGACACTGATGGAGATTGCCACATTGCGATCGAAAACGTTCTGTCTCAGTAAGTTATAACAAATTTACAAAATTTAAAGTTCGGATGGTCATAAACTTTTGTTTAAGTGATTAATCAAGATTCTCCGAACGTAATGGGCTACAAAATTCAAGTATTATTTTTTGTCATTACTTTATTTATATATACACTTTATTCTTCACAAAAAAAAACATATAAGGTTATCAGTGCGATTTCTTCTCACCTAATCACAAAACATTTCTCAGAGCTGAGTTTCATAAACAACATTATTAATAATAACTATTTACATACTAATTACTCAAGAAGGCCTCTTGAAAGTCATAGTCGAGCTGGATCTAACATAGAGGGAAAAAATCCTGTATGGGTGCCTTAACTGGTGGCACTTTATTGGTTTGCCCAATACTTCAAAGTCAACACTACTTGGTTTCAAGACGATCAGACACTGCTGATGACAATTCACTTTTTATTCTGAACTCTTTTTGTTGGACGAATTGAGGTATTTAAAAAAAATATTTTATTGTCTCAGTCTGGTTATCATGTGTTTCTACAGACAGTGTTTTATAAATCTCTGGAAAAATGGTTCTTCTAAATTTTCATTCTCATTTTCATCGTTAAAATATTTTGTGAGATATTTTATTTCATTTTCTCAGTGAACTTCCACAGCGCCACCTCGGTAATGACCGTGTAAGTCGCCATGTGGTAATCTCTGTTGCGACAACTATACCTACATTTTATCGTCATCGCTTCTTCAGTTACATTAACACTGTACACCTGTTCTTACTCTGTTATATGCATCTACTTCTTGACCATACTCCACAATCGGTAATGAACATGAGAAGTAAATTAAAAAAAAAAAAATTATTCAGTCTTTTAGACACCAACACACGACGTCAAATAATAAATTTTTACATAATTGTTTTCAATTCATATTATTAGTTCGCACTTTCCTTATATATATATATATATATATATATATATATCTTGTTCTATCGTTAGTAAAAAATACTTTTTATCCATCAAGTCAAGTTCACATAGATTTTTTTAAACTTATAGTGGATGACACTTGATGCTATTAAAGTTTATTTCAAATAATAAATCATTAATTAAATTTAATGAATTAATTTTAGTTTTATATGGAAGAAAAAACCTTTCACAAAAGGGGTAAGTTATGTAATATAATTACTTCGTTCTATTTGGGTTAAAATAAGTGATACCAAATGAATTCTTAAAACAGTTGATTTTATGTTATCGGATATGCGGTAGAACAGCTGTTTTAACGCATAGGTTATGTTACTTTATTTATATTATTTGTAGTTACTTAACAATAAGTAGGTAAAAAAAAAATTGTTGATGAGTAGGAGTTGGTTTGAAAGATTTTTTGTTTTAAACTGTTATTATTCTCGAACAATAATTGTGAAAATGTTTACTTGATAAGAAACACATTTACTTAGTTATGGTAACGTACAATATACTTGAAATATCTGTAATTAGATTAAAATTAAAACTTTTGCATGTTCATGCACAATGTAAACTACTCAATGTACAGATGCTACCATTTTATATTAATTATTTGAATGGTGATAACTTTGGGAATCAGCTTTAAATAATTGCAATGGATGTGTTTGTTACACGAAATGAATAAATATAACACGTTTATGAAACTTCTCCGTAAGATTTAGATAAAATTAATTACTAATAGAATTAAAAAATAATAATTATTTGTAAAAAAAATTTTAAACATTTTTCATATAGGTTCATTGTATTTAGGTTTTATTGAATAATAAGTTTTTCATTGTATTCCATTGAACTAATGTCAGAATACATTTGTTTCTAATTAGATAAATTTTCAGTTCAATAACACATTTTTTGAAAAAATATTAATAAAATAATTACTAAATATAGTTTGCATCACGGTCCTAGAGAATCTGTAAAATAATTAATAACTTCGAAAATACTACAAGATTTTTGCATTTCCTTCTGATTCGTAATCAACGTATACACAAGACAGTCATGTGGGTTTTTAAAGCTCGGATGATACCTTTGATATACTACACGTACTAATGCAGAGTTTTGTGAAATTTTAATTTTAAACCCACCCACCACCCATACCGTATATAATAAACTAGAATATAATTAAATTTAAAAAAAACTATTTTTTTAACTGGTATAATACTACTTGTAATTAACTGATATAAAAACTGAATGTTCCACAAAATATCTTCTAATAGAATAAATCGTATCCCACCTAACATCATACTTAAACAAATAAATTTTCTCTATGAGATCTATCAAGGTAACAGTGAGGTTTTTGTCAATTGTGAGTATTATTTGTTTGATAGTGAAGAAGATGGAGATGTTCAAACCTTATCTGAATAAGTGTTAGTAGTAATGTATTACATTTCGTGATGAGTATATTTATATATAAGGCAACATCCGATTGACAAACAAAACGTACCATAAAGTATTAAAAACATACATGAAATTATTGCAAGTGTAACACAGGTATCTTACGTTTTTTTCGATAGCAAAACCTTGTATGAAATTTCATAAATCCCATAATTTTATTACACATCAAATTAATGCATTAATTAATGCATTACATCTTTATGCATTATATTAAAACGTGTAAAATATAATTTTTAAAATTTGTTTATATCAGCCAAGCCTATTTTTATACTAGGTTAAAGTTTGTTTTAACATTTCAGATACTACACGTATAACAAAACTGTTTTTTTAAAATCAATATTTTTCACGGGGGAAGAGGAGTAAAAAACTTCATAGATTTTCGTCTCACAAAATAACGTGACCAGTGTAACTCACGAGCTATAGCAAGAGGCGCGATAAGTAGGAGAGGATCTCTTCAACTAGTGGATGGGGAAGCCCAGGCAACTGCCCACCATCTCTCGCATCTGGGCTCAGTGATGAACCAGACACAGTGGTTGTGTCTTACGTAGCAGCAGCAAGGTTCGAAAAACATTGACTTTACGCACCTCCGTAGCGCTGTAAATGATATATAAGCCACTGGGCATTGGCTTTCTTGGTATCTTTCTATGTCTCGCGACTTATACGTATCTCCAGTTCTGCTGCAGGAGAAGTCGTAACCAAAAAGAGGAAATGGAAGGCGTAACATTACTATTATTTACTACACATTTCACTCCTAAAATAATAGCTTGTTATACTATAATATATTATAATATTCAACAGCAAGTATAAGCTTTTGAAATGTACATTTGTCATTGATATTGAATTGTACTGAATACATTTGTTTGTATCCCTACTAAAAAAAATGAGCTGCAATAGTTTATAAAATATTTGATAGAATAATGAAGTTTAAAATTTTACTCTCGAAAATATAATTTATATATAGTTATTTTTAAATTTATGAATTTATTAATGACTTATATGTTATTATTTCATGCTATGAAAAGCTAGAGAAATGTTTGGTCACTTTAAATTTCTAATTTAAATTTATCTTTGCGTGTATCAACTTCGTGTACGTAATATGTCTAAAAATCAAACTGCAACTATTCCGTCAAACACATGAGTAATATAAAATATGAAAGGGATAAAATAAAAAAAATGTGCAATTCACAAAAATACATGCAGCACTCGTGATTATTTTATATAAAATATATTTTTAAAAATAGCTTGATTGTGCGTTTAACAACAACAAAAATATTGTTAATACTACTTAAGAAACACACAACATATTGGCTATTGCATATTGACTCTATACGTAAAATTATGTTATAACAGAAACCACATAGTTGGATAATGAACCCATTCTTAAAATGGAATGAATAAATCACGTACCTCATTATAGGCTACATAATGTTTTAGTTAGAGAACACATATGTTTTTAAATTTATCACCAGTGGTATTTCATATATAAATACTTCCATAAAATACCCATTCGACCACTAACTACGGAAGTATCATCCTTATTAATTAAGCGGCATTGATCTCTCCACGAGCGGAAAATTAATATTGCAAGGTAAACACAAGGCAACGCCGACTGTAAGCTAAGATACATATGAGAAATGGCGCGAACCTAGAGGAAGACAGAGCGAAATATCGCCGCGGTGCACGACTTTGCGTGTCTGCGTAGGCAACGATTTATTTACTAATCCATTTTACTTTAGAATGCAGATAAAAATGAAAGTCGAAGCGGTTACTTCCTCGTTGAAGACTCTACATGTTCAGGAAATCCCGGTTCGTGTTACATTTTGTTTGAACAATATTATATAAAGTGTGTTTTGACCTCTGCAAAAATTTTCTCACGCATTATTTTTTACAAATGATCCCCATTAAGCATTTTTACTTAGACAGGTATTTTCACATGAAAACTTTTTTACGACAGGTTTGACATTTTTTCGGGATGGAGAGAAATCATTCAGTTTGCGTCTTAATAACTTCTACAATCAGATTTTTCTAGACAAAGAATTGTGCTAAAATTGCTATTTTAGTTTCACCTACAGGTTATTTAGAGGGTATGTTTTAATTATTTTCAAATACAATTTCATATTTACTATGTTCAGAAGTGTGGCATTTTTGAATAAAAGGATATAACAAATGTTTTTTATTAGTAATAGTTAATATTACTTTATGTATTGTAGACTATCAAATTACACAAAATTTAAATACATTTTTAATCAACACATTTTTCAACATCTCAGTAAATTGATTTTCTAATAGTTTTATTAAAGTTTTCACTTTTATTGGCTAGTTACGCAAAGGTCAAACTTTCTAATTAGTTGATAAAAGATTAAAAAAGAGTAGAGTATAAATGTAATAAATTTTGTTGTAATTTCACTTTAAAAATACTTGCTTATTGATTTTCGGAGAGGCAGATTATATTCACCTGACACTTTTCCCAATATTATTGTAAATTCCTGATCAATTTCTACTGATAGGCTGAATTCTAATGATGACATGAATACAATCATAATCAAACAATCAAGTAATGAGTTACATTAACTTATGGTTTAACCCAGGACTAGTGCGGGTTAAACGCTATGTATAGTTTTAGCTTTATTTCACTTAGCAGGAGTGCGCTTAGGTTGGGTAGTACCAAAAATTTGAATATTAAATGAAAAATAAAGTATATATATATATATATATATATATATTTGTGTGTGTGTGTGTGTGTGTGTGTGTGTGCGTGCGTGTGCGTGCGTGCGTGTGTGTGTGTGTGTGTGTGTGTGTGTATGTGTATGTACGTGTGCGTGTGTGTGTGTGTTTGTGTGTATGTGAGTGAGTGTGTGTGTGTGTGTGTGTGTGTGTGTGTGTGTGTGTGTGTGTGTGTGTGTGTGTGTGTAGGTGTATGTTAGGTGTATGTGTGGGTATTTGTTTGTGTGTGTGTGTTTTTGATCTATGTTACCAGAAAAGTTATTTTTAAATGAATAGTCTTGTAAAATAAGTTTCTTATTTGAAATCAGTAAATGACATAAATTTGAGTATATAAGGCTTATAAAAGTTTATTTTTAGCAAAAAATATGACATTCGTAGGATTACTAACAAAAACTTCAAATAGCAATTATTTAATAGACCTAAGTAGGGTAACGTAATCTTTGTGTGTACAAATGTTATGTTGGTTTATGTATGCCTCAAACACTCAAATCGTTCGCCAGCGATAGATTCAAATTTTGAAGTATCAAGTATTGTTTCATCTATTTTTCGCATCAGTAACATATCCGCAACTGGGAGAAAACAACGATTCTAACGGTCAACTGTGAACCAGCCATCACGCCTCAAGGAAGACGATTAGTCTCCACGCTAGCTAAAGATAACCACAGTCACCACGGAAACATTACCTGTACCCCATTACATTGCTTATTATTAGGAAATTTTATCAACTTTCATCCCATTTCATCATATACAACGAAAATTAAATATTCATTTCAATCGAGGTACTTTCGTGTAATCATGGTTATTAGGTTATTTAAGAAACTAGCACCCACCTGAACTCTAACAGCTTCATTTAATGTGGATTTACGCCGTGAACCGATTTACAACACCGGTGGTCTCCAGTCATGACCCTTCAAGCATTCCCAAATTAAGTCCTGAGTATAGGGACATTTATGATTGCATAGTGCAAATTATAAATACATAACGGAATTGGGGATTTCTTCTTGAATGCGGCAGGAAAAACTGGGAAAAGATTCATATCAGATTGATTCTGGCAACGGTTCGATCAAAAATTACATAGCTTTAGATCTATATTGTATTAGCCTCTGGATTATTGCAAAATTAAACTTGTATGAAAGCTTTGTTTTGTTCCTCATCCATACAACCATAATCTGCCACAGCAAAGTGTGACTGGATGCATCTAGTTTACAAAAGTAAATAAAGTTTAAATCATTAGCATAAGTATAACACAAATATAGAAGCTCTTGTAGGCATAAGAACATATGTTATAAGACTATTAAGTATAACGTTCCATATTTATGAATGTGTAGAAAGATTCAGATTTATTAATTAGCTTTAAATAACTTTCAGTTGGAGACGAAAGCAAGTGGTAATATTACCCTACTTCTATTTCATAATTTACGGAAATCTTCGGGAGTATTCTATTGGGAGAAAGACAAAGCCCCGTCTTTGAGCCTCTCATAAAGATGCATTGAGGGGGAAATTAATACTCCTTCACATTGGGACGCGTTATGAGGAGACTCTGTACTGGTTCAGTCCAACATAAAGTTCTTTTATATTCTGAAGCTCAAAGAGTCACACAAAATTTAACATAATTAAAAAACGAAATATGTAAAAATTAAAAAGTTGCCTGAAGCAACTTAAACATCTTTCTTTATTCAATTTTACTATTGTAATTTATAATTGCAAGATGACTTAAGATTTTTAAGTTGAAATATGATGTACTTAGAACAATTTTTTATATTATCACTAAACTATACTACGCTAAAATATAAACTATACTATGCTAAATGCTATTATTTTTAGCATTTTGTGAGAATGAAAAGTGACTGACTGTTCTTACCGGAGGCCTAACCTTATACACTCATTCGAATAAGCTCGATACACATGGAAGGTGATAACATTTCTTCGATGTTTTTGGCGCTACCGATGATCTAAATTTAGTTTGCCCTTCGTGTGCCTCTAGCCACTAGACTATCAAGCCACTCAGATTTACATAACCTTATAAAATCAATTGTTCAGTCGTGATCAGTGACTAATTAAGAATGCACGAGTTTTTATTTGTCTTAACAAAAGAAGAACAGGAAGCTGCAAACACATATACAAATAGCAAGGCACTTGCATTCTCTTGGCAATACTGATTGAGTGTTTTCTAATAAATTATTTTCAATTAATTTCTGCAGGAATAGATATCAGACTTTCGCGGTTGGCATGAAGTAATGCCCAGGTCAAGTGAGAGGGAAACATCTGCCTTAGCGGGAACCATCTTAGACAATGAATGCAAGGACGACATCTATGTAGTGCAGGTGAATGCCAATTTTATGGAATCTCAATCGGTTTATATAACACTTTATGTAATTATCATTAGCTTTGACTGGCACTAATGCATTGTACTGCGGTTTATAATTAACAATCTTTATTAAATTGTAAAACATAACCTGTCCTAAAAGACACTATTCCTTTAAGCTTTTTATTTTTACATATATTTATACTTTATTACTTTTAGAAATAAACATAGATTTATATAGTTTTAAAATAATACCTACATACTAATATTATTACTGTACATATTAGTAATTTTTTTATTATTTATTATTTCCTTAAATAGTTAGAGGTAATAAATATACGAAAAAAAATTATACCATGTCCATCAGAACGCAACTTTACATAATTTGGTGTATATAATAAAAAAAAACATATAAGTTCTGTTTTATCTCAAAAATTGATAACAAGTTATGCAAATCTTACATAGTTCAATTTTCACTACACATTTTTTATAAGCCAATCCCAAAATACAACTCATACATTACAGATCTTATCATAATTTTTTTAATTAATATAAATTTGTATGTTTATTTTAAACTGTCAAAACATATCATATTCATGAGCCCTTATATTTTACTAAATAAGGACTAGTAAATGTCTATATTTACTATTTTGATGCATTAGGATATAATATAATTTTTTCTTAGACGTACGTTTCAATTTTTACTAATGTGAAATACAAAATATCAACATAACCTACAAGTAAGAAAAACAGCTGTTTACGAAGATAGACTGAGTTTGATCAAATATACAATATTTATTTATGTAAAGGAATTTGCATTTGAAAAGTAATCAAACATAACCTTCAAACAATCTTTAAGTCAAGACGAAAGCAGCTGTTAGCATGACCCGATATGTTTTGGTCTCGATAGCGTTCAGGAAAAATAATTCAGCTTCGAACTGTTCCGTACGATTGTAAGTTAACGATACTACAGGTTCACTCCTCCGCAATGCAATAAAACGTTGTACATACAAAAAATCATTTTTCTTTTTTACATTAAAAAAAAAATATCTCACAATTTGTCAGATTTGTGGAAGATAGTTAAATAATCTGAATGTTATTTCGTTGGAATTATACATAACGATTCTATTTTAATAGACAAATTTTTATTTTGTCTTCTTTTATATACATATATATTAAATTGATGATAATTTTAAAAGCAGATATACAACAAAGCCTATGTCTAAATCGGAATAATTATTTTAAAAAAAATAGAATTATGTGACTACGAGATGTTGGGTTTCTTGACCCAACATAAAAATCAATTTATTACATTTAGTCCACTAAATAAAAATAAAAAATAAAAATCCGCTAGCGTAGTAATAAAAATAAGAATTCAAATTTTAATTGTCACTTGTCAAACAATGATTAATTTTCTGAAAAACCAACTAGTAGTATTTTGATTCTAAGGTTATTTTTCTTTTAGACCTTTTAATATAGTTCTCTATAAAAAGAAATAATACCCTTCTATTTTTGTTAATTGCGTTTGAAAGTAAACAATGGTTTTCATTTTGTAGATTAATATTGCCTCCCCTTGACCGTCAGTTCACGTTGTTGGAACAGTGACCACGACCTAACAACAATGCTCAGACATTTTTCTCGAACAGAAGAATGGCCTTGAGATCAGTCTATAAGCTACTCATATATAGTAGGTAGGCAGTAAAGTCATAAGAGTAAACAAAAATAATAGTCGAACCTAAAATTCTAAACAAAGAAGTACAATTTGCTGTCTGTTAGTTTCTTCAACACCATAATTTACTATTTTATTTAAATTATTGAGATTAAAATTTGATTCCAAAACATTTCTATCGAATAAAGTAATAAGAAATTAACTAAACGATTGACACGTTTACGCCTTCAGTGTATACAAGTTGTTGGTTTTATAATCTATGAATGACCGCATCTATAGTTAACTTCATATTATTAAGTCCCACCCAAAACACTATGGTTTTAAATTTGAAATTATTCTAGTTCTAACATCCTTTTAAAAGTTGTTTTAAAAACGAATACAACTGGATTAGACGCTGTTGCCTTTAATGCTTTAAATACAGTTTCAAAATTTAAGAGGGGAAGAAACCATTTAGAGGTGTTTTTAGCCTACGTTTGTGTTTTCCCTAGCCGAACAAAAAGCTTAATTAATTAGACCAAAAACAATGTTCTAATTATAGCGCGCAAAATAAAGTTCTTGCTGAATACAGTTTTTCTTTCACAAAAGTTAAACAGATCCATTGTATTCACACCAAAGCATGGATTGCTATAACACAAAACATTTACACGGTAATTCAAAATTATTTTGAATCACTTATCCAGAATATTTATTGAAACAAATTTATGGAGAGTAATACAAATATAGAAGGGCACGAATAGTTGGGATAAAACCAGGAGATTTTCTGTGTTAATAGAGCCCTATATAATGAAAACTTCTCTTACGCTTGGGAGAAGAAAAAGCCATATACGCAGACTTGCATAAAATGTTGGTTAGCCACTTTTATTGGGTAAGTGTTAAATGAAACAATGAAATATAACAACTGGGAAATGATTTTACCTTGTAAGCAAGATTATTGGTTTTTGTTGGCTAAATAAAAGATATAACTTTAACTCTGTTATATATAACATATTTATTTAACTAATATAATTTATTTACTTGAATGATTATAAATTATGTTCGTTTATTTAATAGTCATGTAGAGTTGTTAAGTAAATAAATTTACTGAATAAATTCAAAACATTACTAATTATACGGCTTTGGTAAAATGAGTCAAATAATAAATATATTTTAAATCATGAACTCAGGTGTTATACTGGTAAAATACTATTTTTTCTAATAACATATAGCCTATAAAATATAAAATGTATATATATATATATATATATATATATATATATATACATAATATAATATATTATAAAATATAATTATATATATTTCTAAAATAATATTTCTTGAGTTCCAGAAATAACACACGCCGTTCTGTACTTGGTGTTCATACATGTTTAAAAACTTGTGAGTTATTAAAAGCAAAAAATAAAGTATATATAGCATGTATAGAAAGTATAGGTTATATTAAAACTCTATAGTTGATTTTAATAGACCCTAAAAATGATAAAAATGTCCAACAGTATTATATGAAGTTTGCTAAGTGTTACTTTTATTATATTACTACTAATAGACCCTAAAAATGATAAAAATGTCCAACAGTATTATATGAAGTTTGCTAAGTGTTACTTTTATTATATTACTACTAATATGATTGTTAGAGAACTAGGGTTGTGTTTGATTCCTAGAGCAGTGAATTGTTGGGGAAAGTACATTTTTAAATGCAATACATTGAGGACTATAATTGCTTTTATAGATGTGCTTCTTATTTGCAGTTTTGGATACCCCCCATATTTTAGAATTGTTATTATACAGTATAATACTCCGAGAGAAAATATAGGAAACGCGTTAACTGCAATGATGAAATGTCTTGAAAATAAAGAAGAATATTGTACACTAAAAAATTTAAAAAGATCTCATATTTAAATAGGATTAAAATACAATATAATGATTATCATGAATAACATTATTTCCTGTAAAAGTCTACCTATTTTATAATTTATCTTTTTGTGTTGATTATTTATTCTCGACATGAAACAATTTACGAGCAATCTTCTTGTCTGTATCTGATTGGTGTTTGATTTGTTTTATTTTATTGGCCTTCATATAAAATGATCATATAGCCTATTGCATTAGAATACTTAAAAACCAATATTCTTGTTGAAATATTAGGAAAGAATGAAGAACATTGTACTCAATATCTTTAATTAGATACTAGCAGAAATAAATGGTATTACAACAACTTTAAAAATTTCAAAATAATTATCAACTGTCAACATTTGGGGTGGCCTTCTTTATTAAATGTGCTTCTGCGTGTCGCATAACACAACTTTACAACATTAGATATTAGATTTACTGGTCTACACACACACACACACACACACACACACACACACACACACACACACACACACACACACACACACATACATATATATATATATATATATATATATATATATATATATATATAAAGAACTAAGTCAACATACAACTTATTAATACACAAGAATACATATTACGATATATATATATATATATATATATATATATATATATATATATATATATATATATATATATATATATACGTTTTCTTGTTTAATAATTTAAAACAACATAGGCTATTCAAATACAAGAATATTTATTTCATCAGGATGATGATGTTGGTACTGTTTACCAACGAAAAGCTTTGGATATACATTAATAAATATTCTTGTATTTGAATAACCTATGCTGTTTAAAAAAATTTATATATATATATATATATATATGATATTTTAAAAACAAGAATAAATTTAATACTTTTATTATTCTTGTTTTTGAAATATTTTAAATTTATTACCTATATTACAAGAAAAAATATCACCATATTTAATATATATATATATATATATAGACATACGTAACAATGTTATACACATATATACATGTATATATAAATATAAATAAATAAATAAATAAATAAATAAATATATATATATATATATATATATATTATTATTTGATTATATATACTCAATAATTATATATTGACAGTTTATGTTAGTACGTTCAATACAATTAGTAGTTAGTAAAAACGTACCACAAACGTATCACAATAAGATCTTAGTTAGCAAGAACAATTCACCAAATGCATTGTTATTTACCTGATAAACATTCCAGTTTAGGTTTAGAATGAACAATATGTGTAAATGTTACGTTTAGATTATCACGCGAAAAAAACAAATATGTTTTGTTACTTATAAATTATAATAAAATATTTGTTTCAAATAATGAAAACATCTGATTTGTAGTTGAAATCAAAGCATTGGTAATTTATATTAGTTTAGTTAGTTTATTTGTCAAGCCTCATTTATCTGAAATAGTTTCAAGGAGGCATGGGTTAATCCTCATGGAAAGACAAATAAATTACTTCATAAAGTGAATTTTATGCCTCTAATAATGACAAGAAGGTGATAATTAGCAAAAATAAACACCCTACACATATTAGGAATTTAAAATATTTTAAGATTTGTAACAAAATTAAATAAGTGAAATATAATGAACCAATAAATACAAACCAGTGAGAAAATTTGTAGTTAATGTTTCCCAAACACTTAAAACACATGTAAAGTTGTATTTCCATTCCCTCTCTAAATTGCGTTTCCTCTTCATCTCCAACGTGGAATCACTTGTTGCTCTACATAGCCTGTCCTTGTGTCACCTCACACCCCGCCCCACCCCCGCCCGATCTTTCACTCCAGTATAGAGGGATTGTTTGTAGAAATGTGTATAAAAGGACTCGACTCATCCTCGTGCTCATCAGTTCGTTCCCAGCCTCCAGTCTCCAGTAGCTGTCCAATGGATCGTGGCAAGGTATTGTTACGTCATCCCTCGTTACTTAGTTCCATATACAGTATGTGTCGGGTCTCGTTATTCGTTGCAGTAAAGAGTCAGATAAGTAAATACTTTCTCCGCGGTCGTTTCTATTCTGGGTCTTATCTTAAGTTAAAGGCGATTTATAGAAACAGTTATAAAGCGTGGTAATTTTCAAAAACAAAATTTAGTTTCTCATTTTTAAAATTCTTGACATCAGATATTAAAAAAAAAAATAAAATTAATGTTTTACTTGTAATTATTTCTTAATTTGTTTTATTGAAAATTACATTTATTAACTATATATTTATGTTAGTCTCATAATATTACATATATTAAACCCGACTTGATAACATACGTTGAAAGTCTTACAACCTTTATTAATTGATAATGTAGGTTTATTCTTAAAATAAATATACTTAAAGATTATTAATTTAGTTGGGGTTAAACTCCCTACTGCAGAGTTGAATAATGTAAGGAGAAAGTTTTTTTTTAACATTTGCCCTTGAAAAATACACTCCAGAAAAACAGAATAATTTATTTACGTGTTCATCTGAAACAACAATTACCTTTTGTTGGTTTTGTTTTTACTTTGTATTAATTCAATGTAATAAAATATCTTTTTGTATTTATTACTATTTAAATTATCCAAAATTTTGATCCAAAGTAATTGAAGCTTTTAAGTTTTTTTCGTAGTAACATTATTACAATTTATGAATTTCCTTTTTCAGTCTCCATATATATATATATATATCACTTCATATATATATATATATATATATATATATATATATATATATATATATATATATATATATTCTTGATATTTTACGTTATCCATTGTTTTTCCGTTGCACTGACTTTATGAAGTTAATATATTACTATTGTAAGTAATTTTATCCACCATTAAGTCCAATTATATGGTCAAGTGATTGAAAGGCGCCTCATCACACAAGGTAAAATAATTGCACTTAATGGTGGATAAAATTACTTACAATAGTAATATATTAACTTCATATATATATATATATATATATATATATATATATATATATATATATCACTACACTTTAACGTACATAAACATGAATCTTACTTGGTATATTTGGGAATCAACATTCGAGAACTATTAATTATGTGTCCTCATTTCCAAGCTTATTTAGCGCGTAATTATTAATTCTCGAAAGTCAACTCGCAAATATACGAACTAAGATTTTTGTTTAAGTACATTAAAGTGAAGTGATAGGTGAATACAAGATATAAATATCAAATCATTATTTAAAGTACATGTAGCAAGAATCTACTAGTTTGCTTATAGAGACAGATTCATTCGTAAGTAATCGCTACATTTTAAAGCTTCCTCTCGAGTACGCATAAGAATGAAGTAACTATGAGGCACCTCGGAAGGCTGATTCGATAAAAAAATACAATTACGATACTTGTTAAATATTTGAAATAATATTTCCGCGATATTTACGCCCCAAAAAAACGTTATTGAATTTTTCACTGTCTCTGCTTAGTATAATTATAGGGACAAACTCTATTTGTTCTAATATTTTGTATTATAAAGGAATTTTTATTCGATTTACAACTGTCATTGTAAAGTAAAACACTCATTTTATATTTAGATTTCAGTTGTTTTATTCCTAATTATAAAAATATTAAATATTTAACTTTTAAATATGAAACAATTATTATTTATGTGTATTTATTAAATAATATAAAGAAATTATATTAAATCTATTTTTAAATAGAAAAAATCTAAGCTTTATTTTTAAAACGTAACGAATTATTGATGCTCTAAAACGTTATAATGCAGCTATGAGCTGAAATATAAAGAACTAAAAGTTTTTATTTTTCATGTATCTTTAATGAGACAAATAAGTTATTTCTAAATAAAAAAAAGAAACAATGACAGAATCTTGGAATTTTTGATACAGAAATATACGAAACGTTATTCCTAACACAGTGAACATTTTATGAACCATATTTGATTCTCATTAATATCAGAACACCATCTATCTTACCAAATATATTAGATTTAGAGATTTCTGGTATAAATTAAAGACTTTAAGTGAAAAATTCTAAACACTATTGACTCTCAAAAGATTTTTTTTCTGTAAAATTTCTGTTCTTACTTTCTGGTCTTTATATGTGAAATAATAATTTTATAATTTAAGTGTATATTTACATATAGTTTGCAGGAATTCACTTATATCATAAATACTGATTGTAGAATTTGTTTATAAATTTCTAATACAAGGTCTCCCTACTTCCTAGGCTTCACTACTTGACACATAACAAGTTATAGCCTACTTGAATAGTGAAACCTAAAAGGAAGAGATTGATTAAACATTTGGAAAAAGTAGAAAATTAAATAAATATTATTTATAACGATATTTATCAATGACATAATTACAATGTACTCATTAAATTCTTAAGATTCAATACGTTAATTCATTAAAGTATTAAACATTTAATTTATTGTAAGTTTAACCGATTGCTATTGTTACAAATTGTATATTTATTAAGAAATTGTAATTTCTATTTCTTAATTACTAAAAAAAAAAAATAGGTAAGTTGTCATCTTTTTAAGAAAAATATGGATGAATTAACAATACACTTCAATTGAATTGCCTGAATAAATAGGCCTATATGGGAATTAAAAAGCTTTGGAATTCGTACATCTGATTCTTTAGTTGTACTCACGCACACATACACACACACACACACACACACACACACTCACACACACACATACTCAAACACTCACATACATATTATGTATCATAATAATAAATAATTTTAATTATAAATATAGGTTTAAACATTTAAATAGTTATTAGTGAAACAGAAAAGAAATATACTGTATATAGTAGATAATTTTAACTAGGATATTTTAGGAATTTCTTTTATGCAGACTGTAAAATGAAATACATAAATTGTAATAATGTAACTAAGAAAATAATTGAAAATTGATGTGTGAAAATTTAATGCATCTATTTTATAATTAACCACCATGAAATAGTTAGAAATTGAAAACGGAAATAGTGAAATTGTTTTGACTTATTCAAATAAATGTTAAATATGTGTGTTCAACTAAGAATGCATAAACCCTTGTCCATTCTAATATTTATACTTTCCTGCTCTTAATTTAGTTAGGGTTTACCTTCTTACTGCAACGTTGAATAATGTAAGATGTAAGAAGAAAGTTTCCTTTTAACACTTGCCCTCGCAAAATACGCCCGAGATAAACAGAATAATTCTTTTACATATTCAACTGCAACAAAAATTAACTTTTGTTGGTAATTTTGTAACTTTGTAAAATTAATCCTAATAAAATATCTTTTTGTATTCATTATTATTTATAATTATCTAAAGTATTGCCCCAAAATATTTAAAGTTTTTAAAGGTAAATTTCGAAACAAGCCTCGAACACGTTCCTAACACATTTAACTTTAATACACACTGAACAGCGATATATAATAGTACAGGTAGATGCACTACCAAAATGCTCAAGCTAAAGAGATAAAATAGGAGTAATGTTGGAAAATATAAAGTAAGAAATAGCTTTTAAATATATACTTGGACTCATTTATATCCCGTAGAATGTAAAAACGAAACACTGAAACAATTATTTTATTATTTAATACTATTATATTTTTTAGGTGAATACATACATTCTTCACCCTTGGTTCTCCAGAGTATAAGAGTTAAAGCGAAACTACATTCTAAGAATTGTCAAAGTATTTAGTTCCATACATTTTTGTTTTCAGTAAAATATCGGGTTTTGGAGTTTGTCAATGTTCATTTCTATCAATAATAAATAAATAAATATATGAAATAAACAAATATTTATCATTGATTCCTACAAATTTAAACCAATAGAAGAAATATTTGTTATACAATGGCAATTTTTTACTTAACTTTTATTTCTTGTTTTAAGAAATATGTTCATAGAATAAGGTATATAACAGTACATATTTTCAGAAAACTCATGCTCTTTTATTTTCATATGATAATTATTTTCTTTCATCAATAATTAAGAAATTTATGAGCTTTCGTAAATACTAAAAAAATGTCTAGAGATTGATTCCGCTAAACAAATTTGGTTCTTTACGTAAAATGTTCTTTTATAACGCATTATTTCTAAATACTCAACAAATTATTTTATTTTTTTTATACTACAATTGTATTTTAAAAACTGTTTTGTATTTAATTGTGGATAAATTTAGCTAAGAATCTGTAACTACATATTAAAATAAGCTAAAAACTGTTGTACATATATGGACCTCAATGTTACACAACGACCTCATTGTTTGCAATAGTCTATTCAACGAGGACAAGACTCGCATCTCCCAGCACAATATACCCCTACTTACAATGGCTTTGTAATAGACACTGCAAACAAAAAGACAAGTAAATGCATTAGTTGAAACCGCGATTGTCGCTCTGGTCACGAAGAATCTAAATAATCAAGGATTTCCGGTAAAGTATTGGGTTCTTCACGTGGCGTGTCTGGGAAAGTCAACCATCACAATGTTAACATGGTACGCTTGTTCAGTCTGTGATCTCCATGAGGTCACCTTACACGGCGCAGATGTGACGTAAGCGTGATCAGATCAGCTGTGCTGTCAATGTTTTATACCCGGTATATCCACATCGTGAACTAGTCATTACTTGTACTATTTCACTCCGCACTCTCTATTTATAATCGTTCACTAACGATTCGTCTAATTGCATTGAAAACGTATTTACAAAGTCATAAGCAATTAGTATTTCACAAAACAATGATGCCCCTTACTTGTTTCCAGTTTTCTGCCTTTTGTGGTGTCGCTGTTCATCATACCTTGTTAGGAACTTATGCGTGTTTACACTTCCGTGGTCCCTATATAGGTAAAGGTGGATAATGCAAAAGCCATAAACCTAGGATTATACAAGACCGAGGAGAAGAAAGTTTTACAATTAGAAAATTACTGTCGTAATTTACAAAGAATATTTATTGTGTGCAAGGTAATTGCTATTATATTCACCATTTATCAAGTGTGTGTGTATTACACGGACACACATACATACACACACACACACACACACACACACACACATACACACCCACACACGCATACACACACAGGCATACACACACACACACACACACACACACACACACACACACACACACACACACACACACACACACACACACATACACACCCACACACGCATACACACACACGCATACACACACACACACACACACACACACACACACACACACACACACACACACACATACACACACGCGCACACACACACACACGAATATATATATATATGAAGTTAATATATTACTATGTGAGTAATTTTATCCACCATTAAGTGCAATAATTTTACCTTGCACTTAATGGTGGATAAAATTACTCACATAGTAATATATTAACTTCATAAAGTCAGTGCAACGGAAAAACAATGGATAATGTTAAATATCAAGAATATATATATATATATATATATATATATATATATATATATATATATATGATAAATTGCGAAAAATTATTTGTTTTATATTTATTAATATAAACCTTGTACATCATATAACCATTTATTCGTACAAACTAATATTTTAAATTATTACTATATCACATACATAGTTTTGAAACCTGAAAGCTCTTCGCCAATATAGATTGTTGGTGTTGTTAAGAGTCATCAACTTGTTCTGTGAGCTAGATTATGTTTTCATTCACCGGGTAACAGGTCTTTTAAACTTCAAAGATGAACATGGACTAGAACGTATATATATATATATATATATATATATATATATATATATACAACAAATTCCATTGCTTATGAGTGAAATATAATAATTATAAGACTAAGTCAATTTAGAATGAATAGCTGTAGTGTAATAATAATACTTTCTTCTTACAATTATTATTTATTTGTATTTTCTTATAACATTTAATAATATTTATTTATTTTTTTTAAACAAACGTTTGTACTGGTAAACCTGACATACTTTAACGGTACTCTTTACTAACTTATGTCAACAATTCAAGATTCTGTTATCTTCCTGAAATTCAATATAGTCGTCATATATTAAAAAATTGTTAATTTTTTTTTTATAATTTATTTTATTATTAATAATTTCTAGATTTTTGAAGATATAATAGTTAACATTTCGGCTAATTTTTTAATATCAATAAATTATGACGTAATAAGACTAATATGTTCTGTTTTAAACTTGAGCTACGAATATAAACTTATAGACGCTAACAGTATAATAGTATGCATAGATTTACTAACAAGGACTAAAGTTTGGTGTTAAATGAAGTTAACCATCCTTTCACTAGCTCGCTCCGCCGTACACAAGTGATATTTTCTGAAATATTCGTTCTGTTTTAAAAATATTATGTGCTCTTATTGGATGGTACTTCTTATTGGACCAAAGTACTAATATTACAATTTACAATTGAAAATCAGATAACAGCTATAAAAATTTGCCAGGTATAATAATAGATAACAAAATCTAATAACTGAAATGAAATTAATTAATTCTCAATAAATTGAACTCAAACTATGCTCAATGCCGAGTTTATCATTTTAATATTATACAAGCAACGTTTCGGTTACATTTTCGGTCCTTTTCAAGCTTTAAAATCTACAATTATAAAACAATAATTGCTATAATTTAGAAATTAGATGCACAATAAAATTGCAAGCTCATCAACTTTGAACACGATAAACAACAACCCCAATACCACAATTTTTGTGGTATTGGGGTTCTTTTCAATATTTTTATTGTAATATATTGTACCACTGTGCTCTTGATATTGTGTACGATAAACAACATATAATAACTGGATGAAATTTAATCACTGCATAACTTCAATTTATTGTTATAATTGCATGCCTTTAGAGGCTAAGACCATTTAATTAATACTCTTATTGTCCTTAAATAAATGTGATTTGTTTTACCGTATTATAGTGAAATATTTTTTTTATAATGACTGTTACTTGTCTTTTCTAGAAAGATATATTAAGTCGTAAAAGATTAGGCATGAATAAGTAAGGTATCCTTTGAAGATGAAGATAATTCCTTTATCTATAGCATACGGTAACTCAGCATATTAATTATATTTACGTAATTAATAAATTAGTTTCTGCCCGTTTGTTTCTATATTGTCAGAATAACTCTCTGTTGTAAATACAATTGACGTAAACGCGGAGGAATGGAGTTCGTTTAAATGCCGTAAGGCGTAATAAAGAAACCCCTTCCATCTTGCACTAGTTTCTTTGTCGGATATGTTAGTAAAAAGTTATTTTATATGTAAAACTCATTTAAGAATTATATAAATCCAGAGCTACACTACTAAAGTTTTCCTACTGTGTGCAGTATATTCTCCGACTGATGAACTCTATAAAGTTTTCCTACTGTGTGCAGTATATTCTCCGACTGATGAACTCTATAAAGTTTTCCTACTGTGTGCAGTATATTCTCCGACTGATGAACTCTATAAAGTTCTCGTGACGGGTTGACTCATAATCACGGACAGCCTAAAATATAATCGGTACAGACTTTAATTTTGAATGAACCCTCGTCTTGTGATAAATGCGTGACAAAGCAATATGAAAAATTTTAATTTTAAATTGTGTTATGTAAATTGTATCTCAAAAGAGCTGTAGCCTAAATCATGGAAACGATTAACAGTTACAAATTCGATAAATTAATGAGTTTAATTAAATATCTATCGATATTGTGAAAATGGAAACGGTCAAGTTCAATGTACATAGACTATAACTCATACCATCGTTGCTATTGTGAGTAAATGTATCCGTCTTTTTTTAACAATTTTGTCTTACATCGTGTATAATAGCCTACATAAGATAAAAGTAGCATTTAAATTAGCATCGTCATTACAAAATATGCCCTCAATATTTAAAAAAAAACAAAAAAATAACCAAATTAACTTTTACATAACCTATAAATTACCAAAAATGAATTATAAGTAAATAACAACTTACTAATTAAAACTCTAAAATACACCATAAATAACTTTTAAATGTGTATAGGCCGTAACTCATATTTAGGCGTTATATAGGCCGTAACTTATAGGTGTAACTCATATTGCGCTGTGAGAAAATGTTTATAAATAACTTATTGTTTGTAAGTTTGTAATAGTAATTGTATCAAATAACATTCTTCGATGCAAAACAGACCATTAAAGGCGATTTCATGCAAAAGTTTAATTCAAGGCAAAGTGTACCATTTACGTTGTAGTTTGGAAGGAAAACCATTCGGGGAAAAAATATAGAATTTTTACAAACATATTTTATAGGTAAAGATGAGAAAGAAAAATAGTTCTAAAGCTGTGGAAGAAGTGTTTTATAAGATTAAACTGTAGCAAAAAGTCCATTAGAATTTCATTGTCTAATTCTCACTAAATAAAATTGGTTTATTATCAGTATGTGCGCTTAATAAATGCCGCAATTGGAACCACTAGAGTTTGACGCATGTTCCTTCTTTATAATGCAAACTTTAGTAGTGTAAGTTACTATATACTTTATAGAACATAGCGTAATATTTCTAACATAGATACACATTTTTTAAAATACTTTCAATAAACCTATATTTACAGTATTATTGTAATAAATGTTTCAAGGTGTTATGTGGCCTCCTACTATTGGCCGGTTTAGTGTGGGATCCAACTAAAGGAGAAGGCAATAGACCTTCATCGTCCTACGGTCCTCCTGGATTCGGAGGCAATGGAGGTGGCTCAGGTCCCTCATCAAATTATGGCCCACCTTCTGGTCCTGGCGGAGGATACGGAGGAGGTAATGGAGGAGGTAATGGGGGAGGTGGTCACGGAAATGGCGGCAACGGAGGTGGTGGATATAATGGAGGAAACGGAGGAAATGGAGGCAATGGAGAAGCTAGTGTGAGTATTTGAGCCTGAAATTTTTAGTAATGGCAAGTCTGTAATATGACCATCGAGCACTACTAAAGACCACAAACATGACACAGAAGGTTTCAGTTTCAGTTTGTTAGTAGATATATATTGCAGTTTGTCTTGAGTTTCTGATATTACCATTGTAGAAAAGCTTTGAACAATAGAATCTTCTGCCCATCTATTGTAGAAAAGACTTATCTTTATTTCTTGTTATTGAATTGCTTAAAAATGAGAAACTGATGTTTTATATTGCTATTTTTAGCTTAAATATTAACCCTCTTCATCTCTCACTCCTAATCTCTCTCCCCCCCCCTCTCTCTCTCTTTGTGACCTTATGAGAGCGAGGGGAAAAATATTCTGGAATTACCAAGGTGACAGGGGAAAATGAATAATTTAAAAAATATAATATTTTCTGTAGTGGTTGTAATAGACCAACTAAACTAAAAATTAAATTATTAAGCTTAAAAGTAACATGTTTTTAAAAAATATTTTCACAAGCTTACTCATTATTTTTATGTCTTTCTTTCAACAATTCTACATTCTGTTCCGAAATGCTTGTTTTCTTTTTATATTTATCATACTTAAAATTCAACACTGACATTATTAGCCACAATAATTGTATTATTTTTATAATACTGTATAAGTACGAGGATAAAAACATTCAATTTGAAAGATTTTCATTCTGAAAATGTAGATAAGTCCAATGGGGTTGGCAGAAGGGCATGCGGGAGAAAATATAAGGATATAAATTTCGCCTTAGTTTGTTTTATTGAAAAATCATTATCTATAATGTTTAGGAACATTTATATTTCCACAGCTACGTCCAAATTTTACTGCAATATACTTTAAACAAATATAAATAGTAGGAAGTGGTCAGGTTTATTGTTAACGTTTTTCAACCTAAGCTACTTTTATTTATTTAATTATTATTCTATTATTGTTTAATTATCATGCATTTTTGCACGAATCAAAGTTTCTATGTTTGAAACGACAAGGTGTATTACTCCTAATCAACATATTCTGAAGAGTTAGGTTAGTTTTAGACCTTTTTTTATTTTTTTAAACACACTATTTTTTTGTATAACTTTACTATATTAGAGAAGACGTGTATTTGTTTTAAGGCTTATACAACATACTACTATTATTGTCAATGAACAATAGGAAGAGAGAATAAATGCATAAAATTTTGATAGTGCTTTAAACCCTCATTTTTTGAGTCATAGGACATATCTAAAACGACTTTAAATCTGATAATAATAACAATAGAAATATCAAGAGCCTAATAATTATACCAGCAACAACAACAATAATAATAATAATTATTATTATAGGGGATAATATTAAATAAATAATACCAACATCTAGAATAACAAAATTGCCTCTTGTATCATTAGTAATAGTTTTAGTATCTTCTGTTATACTATTCTGTTATAATAATAGATATAATACATCCATAAAATGTTCCTAACTAAGTCTAATATTAGTCACTATTTATAGTCCATAAGAGGACTACATACATCTTATGAATCAATAATCAATAAGATTTATCAAAAGAATGTTTTTTATTTAAAATTGTTTTTTTAAATGTAAATGTAGTTATTGTTTTGTAAATAAATGTTCAACAACATGTTAATTAAGTCGAGCACAGTAATCATACAGTCGTACAATGTGTGTTGTTCTTGCCCACAGCCGGAACCATTTAGTTTCTCCTACGAAGTGAAAGACCCAGAGAGCGGAAACGACTTTAGTCACAGAGCAGAAAGTGACGGCACCACTGTTAACGGAGAGTACCGAGTCCTGCTGCCTGACGGTCGTAAGCAGATAGTTACATACACTGCTGATGATGCGAGCGGTTATAATGCAGATGTTAAATATGAAGGGGAGGCCAACAACGGTGGTGGCGGCGGCGGTGGAAATGGAGGCTATCCTTCAGGAAATGCTGGTGGTGGATATCCTTCAGGAAACGGAGGAGGTAATGGAGGTTATCCTTCAGGAAATGGAGGTGGTAATGGCGGATATCCTTCAGGAAACGGAGGTGGTAATGGAGGATTTCCTTCCGGAAATGGAGGAGGAAATGGTGGAGGAAATGGTGGATACCCATCAGGAAATGGAGGTGGAAACGGTGGCTATCCTTCTGGAGGAGGTGGGGGGAACGGGTATCCCTCAGGAGGACCTTCTGGAGGAAGTCCATCCAGTTCTTACTTGCCACCAGGGAAATAAACATTTCCGCCCGGAAGTCCGATGTAAACTTGTACAAAGTAAATTGTTACCGCAATATTTGCCTAGGCTGTGTTCATTTCTCCCCACATTAGTTTATAAGACTATTTTGTCGATTTATTGTAAATTATTATTGTTTAGTTATTTTAAAACAATGTGAAGTTTATTATATATTTGTGTCAAATATATCTGTGAAGGGCATTTTCAATAATATAGTTATTTACATGCTTTTGTAAATAATAATATATAATTATTAATTTTCGTATTTTTGTTGAAGTTAACTAAGTCCATTTTTAAAACACGCTTGTTTATAATTAATAAGTTTTAAAACAATGTAGCAAATTTTACAGTTTTTAAATTGAAAACTAATCTTATGTATAGCTTACTTGTATTTCTAATGTGATGTTTTACCTATATATTTCATTTACGTAATGAATAGGCTTGTTATCTAAAGTTTAAATTACAACTTAAAAAATTTAATATTCATTCAAAACAATTTTGTTTTTAAAAATTACCTATTTGTAACTGAAATCTAAAATACATATGTTCATTGTAAAATACCTGAAACATTTATGACATCAGTAGTTTAAACAATAAATAAGCCTACTTTTTATGCATGATATAAATGTAAAATAAATTCCGTAAATTAGATTTACACAAATTAATATCACTGTATACGTAAAATTTTAATTATCTAACGCAATAATTACTATTCGATAGAACTGTCTTACATTAATTTAGATTTTATACAATTTAGATTTAAACGGTGTTTATTATTTAAGGCACCTTATTATAAAATGTTTCCTAGTAAGCCCTTGAATAAAGCATCACTATTTTAATGTAAATATTCTGTATCCCGTGGACTGTTTGATAATATCTAATGTTTGATTTTTGATAAAAACGTGGCCAGTTTCTACCTAATGTCAGTTAGTTACTCATGATAGTTAAAGTCATATTTCTTTTTTTATAGACTTCTTTTAAAATTAATATGTTTGCTTACTTGTTACACGACAGCAATTTAGTGTCATGTATTGTATATTCTACAATGTTTTGAATAATAAAAATACAATAAAAATATATATGTTGTTTTATTATCCTGGTTGTAAAACCTTTTTTAAAAGTTCAGAAGAAATACCCGTAACCCTTTACATCTAAAATAATAAACGTTTAATATTGAAAAACTTCACCTCGTATATTTGTGGTGAACTTTTTACGCTTGTTCAAAACGCAATAAAAATTACTTTTTTACAGCCGTACTAAAACTTTCCCCGATAAACAATTTTTACTCCAAAAAAGTTTTAATATTTTTTCGTAGAGTGTTAATTATTACCTTAAACGATCCTAATATTTCATTTTATTATTTGTCATCGACTACAGAAGTTTATGAAACGTTTTTATTCTTTATTAGAAACTGAAAAGTTTCTACCCTGTTTGAGAAATTTTCTACAAATATGTGATATAGTACACAAAAGGTTAACCCTTTTGTATTCAATAAATAACAACAAACAGCAATTCAGAATCAATAACATATTCCTCTTACGTGTTTCAATGAAAAAATGATCATCATTAATGAGTTTAGCTATTATATTATTGCAACTATATGTGAGTATAAATTAGAGGTATAGTTTCGATATCGTACAAGCTATACTCACTGACGATGGTATCTTTGTCACTGAAACACACTTCAGGAATAAGTTATTGATGGTGATTTATTGTTTCAATTTTATTTAATTATCACCTGAGATTACAAGCTAAGCTTAAAAGTTTGGTACGAAAAATTGAAACGTTTTGGTGAATTCAAAGTCATAACTGTAAAAAAAGTGCATGTTTCACAGTCGCTAATTCATTAAATGTTTAGTATTAACAATGTTCATAAACTTAGATCACAGTTTTTGTGTACTAACAATTCAGGTTAAATTATAATTTCTTTTAAATAGGTCCTGTAAAAAGCGTTTTAATCAAAATTGTATAACAAAATGATAGATGTAAAGATTTTGCAACACGTTAAAGTCAAGCTTTTCATTTGAAAAATGTCTTTTTTTAAAATTAATTACACAAATGCATTTTTATTAACACATTTTTATTACATTCTAAAATATTTTCAGTTCCTAATACATGATGAATTAAATAAATATAACATTTAATATATTGTTTATAACTTAATTTTTGACAGTTATAATTTTTATAGATTTTTAAAACCTTCTACAATATTTCGATTGTATCGAAATAGTGACATAATAAATATGATACAATGCAGAAAACGCGCTGCAGTGTTTGGCTGCGGTTTATACAACACTTGCAATACAACTATTTCCTAGAAATGTATATACATATATATGAATATATTTGGCCAATTCAGTTATTCCATGGCTATTTAATGTAACGATTGAGATCGTTGTTTAACCTATGTTCGCTTAGTGATAGCAGAATAAGTCATCTCTTTTACATTCTCCGTTTGCATTAGTTTAGTAAAAAGGTGATCGTATAAAAATTATTGATGGTTTGGATATTCATTTCAAGAAATCAACAGAGTAAATAGAGTATAATGGACAAGCATCTACACATGGTATATATAGTCTACAAGAAGTGATTGTTCGAAGGATTATAGTTACCTAATTAATACAGTTGAGTCTCAATAGTCCGAGTTTGGATATTTCGAGCTTCAGTTAAATTCGAACCTAATTATATTTCAGCCTATTTTATTATTTTGAAAGAAAACGATGAATCGGGCTTCCAAGAAATGTTCTTACCAATACGGTATGCAAAGAAACTGAGTCGGGCTTCCAAAAAAAACGTTTATATCAATACGGTATGCAAATGAAATGAGTCAGGATTCCAAAAAAACGTTTTTATCAATACGGCATGCTAAGGAAATGAGCCAGACGTCCAAGAAATATTCATTTCAATATAATATGAAAGGAAATGAATCGGGCTTCCAAGGAATGTTCATAACAATACAAAATAGTAAAAAAATGGGTTGGGCTTCCAAGAAATTTTTATATCAATACGGTATGCTAAGGAAGTGAATCAGGCTTCCAAGGAATATCATAACCATACGAAATAGTAAAAAAATGAGACAGCCTTCCAAAAAATGTTTATATCAATACGGTATGCTAAGGAAATCAGACAGGCTTCCAAGAAATGTTTATTTAAATACGATATGTAAAGGAAATGAATCGGGCTTCCAAGAAATGTTCATAACCATACGAAATAGTAAAAAAATGAGTTGGGCTTCCAAGAAATGTTTATATCAATACGGTATGGAAAGGAAGTGAATCGGGCTTCCAAGAAATGTTAATATAAAGCTCTATAAACTTATTTAGTGCTTTTTTAATTACCTATTTAAATCCTATTTTTCTAGTGCACAGGGACGTATTTTCGTGCAATCCGAGTTTTCTGTAATTCGAGGGAACCTCAGTCCCATCTACCTGGAACTATCGAGACCCTACTGCATATCCAAAACTAATATCGTTACGATTTACTTTTGAAAATCATAATAATTTGTACAAAATTGATTTGAATTCAGGTATTGGCTATTCAAGTTTCATCCTTTCCAGAAATGTAAAAAAAACATTATGCAGAAAAAACAGAAATGCATTGAACCGCATAAATGTCCGTTATTTCTACGGATTTCGAATTTATAGAAACCGTTGAGGATTTTAAGGTGAATGTTGCAGGAAATTATATCTTACAAAAATGTACAGTGTATTTTACTAATACATCCAAATAAGTAAAAAATACTATTGTTAAACCAAGCTAATTGTGTAAACAGGTTGGTTGTTTTTGTTAAAATTAAAAACTCATATTTAATACTTATAGACTATATTTTTTGTTTTTCAAACATCATTTATAGATTTGAAAAAAATAATTTTATAGTGGTTTATTAGCTAATTCATAATTTTCCTATCCCCGGTTTTATAAATTCATTGTTTCCGTTACTGGTGTAATAATGGAGGTCATTTAATGTAGTCGTTTCAATTTGTATCAATGAACATTTTTCAAATTCTGCGTGTATTTCACAATAAGGGAAAACAAATAGATAAAGAAATATTACAAATTCGAACTTTTGTTTTCACAATATCTCTGTGAGATTATATAATAATCTGTGTATAATAATCTATATATAATAATAAGTGAACTATAAATAAATTCCAAATATTTTTCAATACTAAAAGACCATACAAATCAATTTATTGCCGTCTATTGTTATAACCACAGTATTGTTTACAAAAAAAATTTTTTTAAACAAATAATAATTATTTAGTTACGTAAACGTCAAGGTTTTAGAAACATTGAATTTGATTTGTACTTAGAACTAAAATATTTATTAATAGCACGTTTAGCAAAGTTCGGATTAAAGAACTAATGTTTATTTTAGTAAAGTAATAATATTGCATAGGTATAGGGTCATATTACATTATTAAATTAAATAAATAATTCTCGAAGAAATTATTTTCTGGGCTTATTTATAGCCACTTTTTGAGTTATATATGCTTGTGTGTGTGTGTGTGTGT
Source organism: Prosapia bicincta (assembly GCA_036971475.1). Lineage (NCBI taxonomy): Eukaryota > Metazoa > Arthropoda > Insecta > Hemiptera > Cercopidae > Prosapia > Prosapia bicincta. The sequence goes on from JBAIZL010000001.1 coordinate 40,212,303, forward strand.
GTGTGTGTGTTCAGGAGGGGGGGAGTAAGAAAAAATTCGGATTTTAATTATATGCAGTCTTTGTTTTCTACTGTTCTTCGTTAATTTCGCCCTGTCTATAATAACCAAATACATTTGTTTAGTACTTAAAATAGTTATTAATTTATTTTTATTGAACTGGTACTGTCTCTAACGATTGACCATCATTCGTGCGCTAGTACGTATTTGGTACGGCAGATAGCAGGCATTACAAAGATTGCTGATATTTTACAAAGATGGCTAATGTTAAAACTTTGAAATACATAAACGTTTCTTTCTTTCCGTATTGCAAATAAGGCTAATGTTAAAATGCAATACTACATGAAGAGTGGAATTAGACGTAAAGGAACGAATAACAAAATAATAGGTAGTAAAAAAATGTAATAATAATAATAATAAGCGCATTAATATATTTATACTCTTATTATACTATTAACTACAAATGAAAAGTATTTAACACTAATTAAAAGTTTAAAAAATTAACTAAACACTTTTAAATGTTATAAACTTGTCTATAGTAGCACTTACTTTGCTTGTTGTTAAGATAGGCAAGTTTAAAACATTTAAAAGTGTTAAGTGATTACTCGTAGCTCACGCGAAGATGGAATCAACAAATGTTAAAAAATTAATTTAATTTAATGTAAAGCATTAAAATATAGTACATAATACTAGTATAATAGTTAAAAATGAAATTAAATACTATATTAATAGCTAATATTGTATAGGTAAATATGAATTATACGAAAAATAGATATTTTGATTTTATCTAATAATTTAGTTATCTCTAATAATTATTGACACATCATTTATACTCTCATATGTCTTGTACATTGATATTATATTGCCTTGTTTCTTCCTAATTTGTTTTATCTCTCTTTATTGCCACCTCTTAATATGTTTCCTGTACTTTACAATGTTTTATAAACTGAAATGTTAGATTTTAGTAAGGTTTTATCTAAAAGCTATTTTTTCAAAATATGCCCTGACAAACGGTTTTGTACATTTATGTTTTCATCTTATTAATATGTTTGAAGTTTATCCACCGTTAACTTGTTTTAAATTCATCATTATCAAACAAAACACATTTAGCATTTCTCTCTTGAAATTTTAATTATTTTATACCTGTAACGGTTATATGTGTTTTCTCAATATAATAATAGGCTACCTGTATTTGTAAAAATTTATGTTACTTATGCAATTATTTCAAGCACTTTATAACTAAACGAGCGTTTTAAATTTTATTGGATATAATAAAACTCAAATATCGACTTATAATTGAAAAAAAAACGTTTTTGTATTATTTCTGAGTGAACTGTCTCTGACCCAAGAAACACAAATGAGCTTATATAAAGGTAATTTTAGACCAAAATAAAATAAAAGTCATTGCAAAATAGGCATACAGGCGAACGAGCGATGAAATCCTTTTCCCATCTTTCTTTTTGGTAACACGAATCTCGAGACAATGATGTTTGTTATATCACGACTAGAAGGAAGTCACGCTCTGTGCGCAAAGTTTTCGGCCATCTAAATACCGACCTGTGGTGTTATAGGTCAATACATTTGTCGTGCTCTTTACAAGATAAACGACCCAAGTTAGGAAATATAACGATTCTAAAGCTTGTATTGCTTTCGATAAATAAACACATCCTCAATTACGCAACAATATACTAGTAACAAATAGGAGAGCGTTAGTGTTACACGTAAAGAAAAATGTAATTTGAAATAACAACTGGTCATTATTTTACATTATGGTAGTTTGTGGTGATGTTACGATTCCATCTGTTATGTAAATATAGATTTGAGGTTTCATCATTTCAGGAAGAGATTTTGACCGTCAACAAATAATTCATTTTCGTGATGAAAAACAATTGCTGAAATCATTGGTGAAATTGGTAAATCATCGATGTCTTAGCACTCATATTAACATAATTTCTAATAAATTTAACGTACATATCTCATCAAATGATATTTGAAAGTGAAAAAGCGATCGTTTAGAAATATTTTCACCACATGCAAAAGAAAACTAAACCTACCAGACATAGTTATATTCGCTCCGTATATTAGTAATTAGGCCTACATTGGAATTGCAAACTTGCGTGTTATGGTAATCAAATTCAATTAGTTTCCAAATTAAGGTCTGTCATAAACCACACTTATTATTATTCAATAGGAAATAGAATTCTAGTTACATTACGCAATAGTAGCTACTGCATGTTTTACAGTAACTTCATATAATAGTAAACGTTATTGTAGGAAATTGTTTAATTATAAGTATTACTAGAAAACCTTGTTCAGCAATAACTTCTGCTGTTATTACTTTAGTAAACTGTATTATAGATCAATGTGCAATAGTAACCACTACTATAGAAACCTTATAAAACTAACTGGTATTTAAGTACCTTTATACAATAGTAAACTCTATTGTAGGAAATTATTAATTATTAAGTATTACCAGAGAAACATTATTCAGCAATAACTACTACTGTTAAAATTTTAGTAAAGTCTATTATGGAACAATGTGCAATAGTAACTACTACTTTAGTAACATTATACAACAGTAACTAGTATTTAAGTAAATTTATACAATAGTAAACTCTATTATAGGAAATTATTTAATAGAAAGTATTACTATGGAAACATTATTCAGCAATAAATACTGCTGTTATTATTTTAGTAAACTCTATTATTGAACAATGTGCAATAGTAACTACTACTATAGTAACATTATACAACAGTAACTGGTATTTAAGTAACTTTATACAATAGTAAACTCTATAGTAGAAAATTATTTAATAGTAAGCATTACTATGGAAACATTATTCAGCAATAAATACTGCTGTTATTATTTTAGCAAACTCTATTATGGAACAATGTGCAATAGTAACTACTAGTATTGTATCATTATACAACAGTCACTGGTATTTAAGTAACTGTATACAATAGTAAACTCTATTGTAGAAGATTATTTAATAGTAAGCATTACAAGGGAAACGTTATACAGCAGTGATATCTACTGTTATTACTTTAGTAATCAATCGGCAAAAGGTACATTTCTGTCTCTTTTTCAATTTCCCTGTTTATATAAGGTTTCCTGTCTATTTTATATTAACTGCTTGAGGCCTGTTCTTTTACTTAGAGACTGAAGTGGAGCCATGGTGTCTCCACTGTCTTGCTATGACCTTTACAGTGTTCTTTGGTGTTGATCAAGACGTTCTGAAATAAAACACTATATTCTTTGGGTATATTTAGAAGTTCTCTGATTGCACGTATCTACTAGTAGTATATTTAGAGTTAAGTACTTAGCAGGCATTACTACGAAATATTTATCAATAATCCTTGTATTGGAATAAATGAAATCAAAAAAGAATAATGACAGCTAATAGAGCATACTTCGCAAGTATGAAGCTTTTTAAAAGTAGGATATTGCCTCAAGCCACAAAGGTACGACTCTATAAAACCTTAATTCTGCCAGTCCTAACGTATGGAGCGGAGGCGTGGACTTTAACCGCCGTGATGGAAAATCAGTTGACATTGTTTGAGTGTAAGCTTTTGAGGAACATCAATGCTCCGGTCCACAATGTACAAACAAATGTGTGGGAGCTTAAATATAATGCCGAGTTGTATTCCTTATACAAAGATGCAAATGTGATCCATTTTATTAAAACATGACGTCTAGAATGGTTGGGTCACATCATAAGAGTGCCCATCAATAGAATGCCGAACAAACTTTTACATGCCACTATGATTGGCGAAAGAAGAGTTGGCCGTCCAAGAAGACGATGGCTTACAGGACCTTGAGAAAGATTTAATGGTACTCGGCGTTACAGCATGGAAACAGAAGGCTAGAGACAGAAGTACATGGCGGGACATTGTTAAGGAAGCCGAGGCTCAACGCGAGCAGTAGCGCTACGTAGTAAGTAGGCATAAGTAAGTAAGTAATCCTTGTATTGGAAAATTCAACAATAATTCTTTAAATCGCCTATAATATGTTTACATTTTGAACATACTGGTGTACAGAAAATGCCAAACTCAACCTTGTACAAGTTTCCAATGTTAGTTACTTTTAAACTTGAAATCATGAAATCACACTTGATATTCCACACAAACGAATTCCTCAGCATACTACCAACACGTAGATTCTGTTACTGATGAACAGCTTCAAACGATTCACACCAGATAGCAGTACACACAAGTATAATACTTCCACCAACCTTTTAGACCCTAGCCAATATTTAGACTTTCTCTATAAAAACAATTTATTCTAAAGCTACTATAATAAAGTACAAGTGGGTTTATGCATGTGAATTTGAGAGAAATCAAATTTCTTATGAATAAAATCGTGTACTTGCTACGTATTACAATGATGGAAGGGTTGTTATGACTCATTTCCTTCTAAAACAATTTACAGTGGTGAATTCTTTTGAGCCATAAAATCTTACTCGTTAAAGTTTGTTCCAAAAATGATCAACATATAAATGTAAATTACAAATAATGCCCATGAATAACTGAGAAAAACGTTTTCTGAAGATTCTTGACAAAAAAACTCGGAATAATCTGAACTGAATTCGTACTTGTTACGTATAGAGCATCATCCGACGCTAAACAATAGACTCTGTATCTGTGATGTCTGCTCATCTCATCCATTATACAAGGCATTTCCTGTACTTTCACAGTAGCCCAGGCGTCCTGCAGTGATTACCGAAGCTCCCCTAACGACGTATGGTGACGTAACCGTTCTAATGTGGCAGAATATTAAGACCATATTTGGTTACACAGTCACGTTTTGGGTGTTGTCCAGAATAAATGTGCAAGGGTTTAAAGTAAATGTAAAATTAATTTACTTTCATTTACAACGTTTTATAGAGGAGCTTGACGATTATAGAGGAAAGATCTATCTTGACGAAAGAGTAAATTTCGCAATCATTGTAACGTTTAACGGTCGTACTTGTTTGTGGATTCACTCGCGCATGTACACCAGTGAGCGCCCACACTATCATACACGACCTACACTCCCAATTACCTCAACCGACCTTTGAGAGCCTTGTGACTTATTGCAGGAGAAGGATAATGGAAACCTGCGACAATTTAATTATATTGCGAAGAGATCGGGATGTTAATATACGGGTTTTTAAAACACGTTTCTTATTTTCCGGTTTTGCTTAAATTTTTAACAAATTTTACATTTTGTTAAACACATATTTAGTGAGAAAGGTAGTTAAAAAACAAAGTTAGACAGAAAGTTGGTATTGCTCAGATATTTTTCAAAATAAATTTGACTCTACTCACGAAGTTTAAAAATATAATTAAATTATTTTTTAATCAAATGAGGTCGATTTGTGAGTCAAGTAAAACTATTTATTTAAAAAGGTATCGTTTCTGTAACGGCTACGTTATCACCAACAGTACATTCTTTACATAAATACAAAATTAAAATTACCAGTATTAATTACAATAGTTCAGAAATAAACATTGTGGCGTAATGTTTAATCTAAATAAATGAAACCTCTATACTACAAATAACGTTTTCTTTAAATAAAAGGAAATTTTTTTTTGTGGTATAGAAGTTTCATTTATTTAAATTAAACATAGCTACAATGAAATATTTTATAATTATAAAACAATAAATTACAAAAACCACTAAAATGGGTAACGTCAAACATTTTTAAATGTTATTAACATAATATCTGGTAATTTTAATTGTACTTATTTATGGCAGGGCTGATGATTATAGCGAAGCAGTTTATGAAATGTTGTCTGTTTAAATAAATAGTGGTACCTGACGCGCAAGTCAACCGCATTTATTTAAACAATAATCTCTGCGAATGTAAACGTAATTATTAAAATTCTTGGTTTTTTCTCATTGATGAGAAGCACCTGCCTTAATCACATTTATAAATGGAACTCACAAAAGTTAATTTTTACTCATTTTAAAATCAATAACTATAATTATAACTAAATAAATAAAACCCACTAACCGTAATAGAAATATTTTTATTTTACTAACATTGCTTTATGTACATCTCGATTACATGGTAATCATCCTCAGAAGTACTTGTATACAGAATTAGTAAAGAATAATAATTATGGATGAAGTAATTGAAAAACTATGAGAAACATAAATTTTAAATTACTTGGTCACTGATAGAAAAATATTTTTATTTAACTCCGACGTTCTCTTTTGGTGATACCAAATAGTTTTATCTTTTCCTTATTGTTCAATGACGAAGTATGGACAAAATGTTGCAATTCTTCTGCATATGAAGTGACTGTTATTTTTAACACAACCTTTTACTTTGTGTAACTAATATTTTTGTCACCTAGTACGACGAAACAACGTCATACAAGGGAGTCATTATTTAAGACTGTCATTAGAACGACTTTAAAAGTCACGCCTGCTTCAATTATTTACTATGTACACACATTCTCTGATGTCAATGTAAAATTTATAACTTAATTAATACAGGAGACTGAATTTTAAATAAAAAATGTGGATTTTCTTTGTTACCAAATGTTTAACTAGCTCTGGCGAAACACAAAATAAACGACGTACTTTGAGTGTTAATTGGATGTATAGTTTCATAGGGAGACCTGATATGCCAAGTGTTGCGGGGTTTGGTTGCATATGTGTAATATATCAAAATATAATATCGAGTGTCTGGAGTATTGCGTATTGGATGTGCTGTACAAGTTGCTTAATCTGTTTTGGTATTCACCTATGTAAACGTTTAACCAGAAAGAAAGATAAAATATAATAAAATTGAATATTTCATATAGCACATGTAAACATAATAGACTTAAACAGGACTTGCCAGCAGAAGGTAAGCGGCATATATGTTTGTTTTTGTGCGGGGTTACTGTGAAAATATATTGTTAAATAGCTAAATATACCGATTACGTTTACTCTGTGTTTTTTTATTCAAATTAAATTAGAAATCCCCGAAAATATTTAGTAAGTTTAAATAGTCTTTATATACCTAAACTAAAATATAGGTAGTTTTTAAATTATCTATGTTTAGTAAACTATTAAATGAAATGACATTTTTTACTTTCCATTTTTCACGATGCTTCCTATACTCAAAACTAATAGAAAATATTCAATTACATAGAAAAATGTAATAGTTCATTGCTGTCCAAACACGTATTTCAATTTTTACTTCGTATTTAAAAATTACTTTCTATTTTAAGGCAAATTTAACGATAGGAAGTGATTATAGAATGCCAATGTGATATGTAGGAACACTCGCAGTTTTACGTCAAAGGTAGATCTATTGAACTCATCTGTGACTTAGAGAGGTGAAAATGGTTAAAAAGCGATACGGAGGGAGATGTAGATAGGAAATGTCAGGAGATAATGGTAAGACCAAGGTAGCAGAAAACAATTCCCAGTATTGGGCACAGAAAACAAGGATGCCGTGGAGAGGAGACCAGATGTAGTTATGGTCTCCAACGACCACCTTATGTTATTGTGTGTCAGTACATTGTTGGTTAATGGATGCGTAACGTATGTGTTGTGTTCTGTTTATGGATGTGATTGTTGTGCTGTTTGGCTGGAATGGAAAGGGATATTCTTAACGTCTCTTGAAGGTGCAGTTGAAACCCGTAGAGTTTTATACAACTTCTACCCTTAGAATAAATTTATTTACAGATGATACATGTTTACTATGATTCTATTTAGGTGTATATATATGTTCAAGATAACACAAAGATGTTAATACATTTTTTTAAGATTAAAAATGAAAATAAAGATATATTCTGTCACTATAAAAGGCATTTTTATGGGATTGATATCTGTCTCAGGTTTGGAAAAACAACCAATTACTTGAGGTAAAGCTTTTCATACCGAAGCTTGTGTACGTCAACGGCCAAACTATTAAAATGCAAATAATGTTAAATAAAGAGGGAATCGGTCAGGAAAAAATATTTCATAAAACTTACATGCATTTTATACAGCATTTTAATGTTTATCATATGGCAAATAAAAGTTCCATAAATATATTACATTGATTGTACAGAATGTGGCTTAACCCCATTGGAAAATCGGAGAAAATTCGCTACAGTGAAATTCACAAACAAAATCAGGAGCAATCACGAACAACATATCTCAAAAGTCACCTTTCGGAACTGGTCGGAAAAAACCAGGCTAAAAAGATCTTCTACTCTCCAGTACGACAAATACATCAGACAGGACATCAACCTACAGCACACGAGCCTTGACATCTTACAAGAACCCAGGTTTCCGGTCAAACCACCCTCATTTGTGAATATAAACTTGAATCTCCTCGAACCCTGCTCCAAAAAAGAGCCTCAAGAAACAACCAAGAGGAAAGAAATGGAAACTATTGCCAAGATTTTAAAACCTCACTTGGTCGCTGCTTACACCGACGGCTCTTCGAATTCTGACTGCGATAGAGGTGGATCCGGAATCTTTATAACCCACCCTGATGGTTCAACTTCCAGACACAATATTGCAGCAGGCAAAATCGCCTCCAACTTCAGAAGCGAACTAATCGCAATCAATGAAGCTCTGAGTATTTACCTCACTTGAACAACACTCAACCCCTCTGATGGCATAGTAATCTTCACGGACTGCAGATCTGCTCTTCAGGCTCTCCAAAAAGGAAATACAAACCTCGCCCAAAAGATCAATACCTTTCTGTCCTTAATTGAGAAAAACAAGAAGCCTTGTACGCTTCAATGGATTCTGGCACACGTCGACATCACAGGGAATGAAGAGGCCGATTCTCTGGCCAAGGAAGCGAGGACCATCGAACCAGCCCCCGCGATTACAACATCTTCCGACGTAAATGCCGTTGCAAAACAGAAGCTCTGCCATAACAACCAAAGAAAATCATCACTTCCCGAGCTTAACTTCGACAGGGAAATAACAAAAACAATTGCCAGACTGAGGACAATGCACCTCAAAGACATGAAAACCTTGCCTGATGGATCAAGAACATACCCTGAATGTAGGCACTGCCCAGGGATACAGCTTGATCCCGATCATCTCTTCAACTGCCCGTCCATCATTGCAGCACTATTTAAAATTGACTTAAACTGTTCTAGGGAGACCCTTTATACGGACAAAGCTGCAGAGGTGGCCAGTGCAGTGCTTCACGCCTTTGGACCCGTGTAACTGTGCTCTCTCTACCTTTCTCTGAACACTTTTTTTTCTTTTTTTATTGTTTAATTGCACTTGTCACACGACAACAACAACATTGATTGTACTATCATAACTTAGGATATATTGCTTAAAACCGTATTCACAATAGAAGCCTTTATAACATTTGACTAATTTAAACAAGGGAACAAAAAGATAGTTTCTGAGTTATTCACTAAAAATGTGTCAGTTTTGATTATTTTATAGTTATATGTCTTAGTGGGGTATTGTTTTATTTATTTAATCATAGTAACAACTGTTATTTATATTTTAAGTTGGAGTAAGTTGGTAACTTTTAAGTAGATTAGTCGTGCACGTTCAAATTTAAATACATTTCTCATTATTTGAACCTGTATATTAGAATTCTTTATAAGAGCTAACTAAAATTTTAAAGGTTTAGGCTGAGAAGCTGAAGAAAGCCCTTGAAGATAAGGTTGAGGCAGAACAGCGCCCAGCGTTCAGTAATCACAACAATCACACCTGCATAAGCGTTAAAAGCCTGAACGGTGATGAAATTTCATTAGAGATAAACTATATTTTACGACTCATCAATATTAATTCTGTGACACATCAAGAGTTACGTGAATTTATATAAAAAAATCAAAGATATATTTGCGCATTAAATTATTATTATATTCGGCTGTTTACATTGTTAGCCTCGTCATCATATCTACATTATAAATATTTTAACCACAAAGAAAGTTTCCATAGGTTAACAAAGTTAACAATTCTTAGTAAAGTTATTATTTAAGCAACAGAATTTCATAAAAGTTTATTACGTTGTTAAATTGAAACCCAGTAGCAATACCGATCGTATAACCTTCAATAAGTTTTACCGTAATGGTAGCTTTAGAGTATGAGGCGTTACGACAGGTAGGCTATACGGGGTTGTATCTATTAACCTTTATTCGACCTTGCTTCGGCTACATCTCACGACTTCATCATAGTAGGTCTACACACAACTATGCCATATACTTGAAATAACATTTAGCTAGTTCCAAGTTCCATTTGTCATACATATTCTAAACAAACATACGCGTTTTGAAGATCTTTTAATGATGTTAACAAAGGGAGTTTTTTAATCAATTGAACACACCGAGGGGTCAAGGAGACAAAATTATTTTAATAAGTTCAAGGCGAGAGACTTAGAGAAACTTATCAAAGTAGAACATAATTTGTATGGCAAATATATTCAAATATTGAGTTAGAAAAAAATATCCCATGTTATAACATGTTAGTCACTGATGATATGAATCTCTTGAGAGCAACTTAGAATGGATAAAAAAAACAGTCTCAGTAATAAACTGATAAACGAATTCTCACGAGGAAAACTTTAGAACCACTGGCATCAAAGAAACAGTTAAAAAAACAGAAAAAATAATCTAAACAAAAAAAGACTCAAACATGAAGCAAATAAATTGGATTAAAATACATCTAATGAAAGACAAGGAGAGAATTTATATATAATTTAAAATTGAGTTGTGGTTTGTTAATTGTAGCAGAATTAATGAAAACGTCTGAAAAAACATTGAAACTTTTAAATATTAAGAATAATAATTCCTCGTGTTGTATTTTAGTTATTATTTTAATAGTTAGGCTAAAACAGTTCGGGAGTTAAATATGTTTTACTTATCAACTTCTATAATTTCATACTTTCAATCAATGTTTCGTGAATGAATCACAATTAATTAGGAGTGTTAAACTTTTATTTTTGACGTCATGAGCGTTTTCTAGAATAGTGTCATGAAAAGTCCTTTTATTCAGAAATAACAATTTTGTAAGAACCTTTTAAGAAAAAATGGTTTTATTGAAATGGTTTTTTGAATTCTTGAATTAATAATTAATGTAGCATACAGATATGAGAATATCTCCTTCTTGTATAAATCATTTCGAAGTGACAAAAAAACGTTTTATGAAAACATTTGCCATCCCTAACTATCCCGAAATAATGCATGTTTTTGAGCATAACGTTTTTATAAATAATTATTTTTACCCCCAGTAACTCACCCCAAGTCGTCCTGGAGTAGAAAGAAATTTGGTATAAAATTTACCTATATTTCTAACTCCATTCCCCCATTCACAATTATTGAATTTCAGACGGAAAATCATAAATACTTCAATATTCAAAAAGGTTGTCTCATTTTCATTTTCTCCTTTATTGTACCTTGTTTTAAGATTTATTTTGTAGGCTTTCAAATATTAATAATAATAATTTATTTGTTTTTGATACATTTGTTATCAATACGTTTTGAGTTTAAATGTTTAACCGACACTTGAATAATTAAATTTCTTAAACCTTTCTTTTATGTAAGTATAGCTTATTTGTTCAAAGACCCCCCCACACACACACACTGCTGTTCACCAAGCAATAAATTAGTTTTGAGTTTAATACCTTACAAATAACGATAAATGTTGCACTTAGCTAGAAAATGTAAATTACCCTCAGCACTTCAACTTTTTTATTAGTTTGATAGTAAGCTAGTTTATAATATACTTATAACCTATACTAACTTTATGTTTGGTAATGACAGGCTAATAATGAACCAGCTGTTTAGAGTCATAACTTATGATAGATTGGAATGTGCGTCACAGATACGCAAGAGAAAGGAAGATGTACTTCAAGGTCATTATATACATCCTGCGGTAATCCATTGTTGCATAGCAAATTGTTCTCACAATATTTCTAGGTTGGTTAAACGGGTAAGAGAATGTTAGTATAAGAATTTAACCGTTACGAATGAATTTTATTATTAAATTTGGTTTATTTATTTTACACAAAATCCCCAGTAGTGTTTTTCAATTCAGGTGCTGTTTGGAATATTTCTTGAAATTGCGCATTTCAACTTAAACAATCCTAAATATCAAGAATAATGTTAAAAAATTCTTTTCATCCTCTTACTTGCCGTGAAATCGGAAAGTTTGGATGTTAGAAGTTTTAAAAATTAAAAATTATGCCTCTTTTTCTTTATTTATACTAATTTACTTTAAATCACACTACTCATAACTATTATATGTTGTACTTATGGTAATACAAACTAATGTTTCCGTAAATACATCGTTTAGGCTGTTATAAAACATTTTATATGATATGTTTTAATCATTAATCGAATCATATATAAATAAGGAGTTTTTAAAATGTATAGTATTATTTCAGAGTATCCTTGTTTTGTCTGTAGTATTCATAGTAGCTCTATACGAGTTAATACAATTATCAGTAATTTATTTCTACTTAGTTTTTATGTATATTATATTAGGTTACTGTTAATTTGATTTTTTTAACCATATTAAGTAATGGCAAACAGTGCACCTAGTATATGATAATGAAAGCGTTTGTTTCATAGCGAAAATATTTAAAGTTTTGAGTTTGAAAGTCCTACTGAATCGATAATGTCTTCATAGATAGGTTGAGTTATAGCTAGGCTATGTTAGGTTATATTTAGTTTAGATTACGTTAAGTTAGGTTAGGTAAGATAAGGTTAATAAATAATACTCTAAAATATCTAACTACAATTTATTTCATTTTAACCTTAAGTACATTTCGGGGACCATGTAACCATCCTCTGATGCATAAAAATTATGACTGTTATGTGTCGGTTGTTATACTTCTGTGGATGGTTACTTAGTCACATAAATATACATTGGGAAAAAATATTTGTGGTTATAGGTTTTTGAGTATTAATAATAATTATTATTTACCCAACGTTTGTTCCAGATAAATAATGCTAGGTTAGGTTACGTTTTAATATTGCTGTATCAATAAGAATTCATAAAAAAAAATCTAGTAAAACATATCTTTCTAGGAGGACTATAAAAAGCGAAATAGAATTTGAATCACGGATTAGCCCGATCAAATAATGTTAAATTTGAGCACGACCTTAAGCAAAAAGATTTATTTCTCACATTTAAGCTTAAACAACACAATATAGTTTCAAAAACTAATATTCAATAAATAATTTTATACATTTTACTAGCTACTTCATTTGTGCATAGTTGTTTTGAGATTTCAAACAACTCAAGACCATTTGTTATAGCTGTAATATATAATCTAATTAGACTTTTACATCCCTCATAAACTTCCAAGGGTGTTCATTATACATTAAAATTTGAATCTCTGAAGTCAGCAATGACTTCGAAAGGCCTTCCTAATCCAGATTCTAGTGATATATCTGCAACACAAACTTCACTATCACAGATTATGTTCTCTTTCTTAGAATTCTTTAGGTTTAAATACAACCACCACATTGGCACTAGACTTAAGTTTTACGTTTGTGAATTTACTGCAAAGTGTTCGATTTAAGATTGAAAAATAAAATTGCCAAATCCTAATATTAATATTTAACCATACACATGGATTAGGTTAAAGGTTTCCCATTAGGCTATTCTGCAATTAATTATAATAATAATACAAAAACAGAAGCAATACACTATAATATATATTTATATATAATATAGGATATTTAAATATAAGAACTATTTATTAATTTTGTACGATTCAAAGCCCTTCGTTGATAAACAGTAAATTAATTATACAATTATTAAAACTTTGAATAATAAAAAAATAGTAAAGAATTCTAGTATATGAATATATTCTTTAATTTTGATTATTGTAGAAGAAAACATATTATATAGAAAGAAACATTAAAATAATACAGGCTATAAGGAAGTCGATAAGAGTTTAACAAAAGTTTTATAAAATTACATGTTTAATAGTTCAATTTCCTTATAAATATATTCTATATTGTATCATTTTATAAACCAGACGTAGAAATCAGTACTTAATATAACACACTTTTAATATACAGTTTTTTAGTTATATATATATAACTGCATTTATTAAAAAAAAATCAATTACAAATAGAGGAAGAGAACAACTGTTAACATGTGTGTCATTTTTGTGCTTGGTAAATTTTGTTAATCTCCGTATTGTTACAAACTTTCTTAGTTATTCCATAGTGTTGACGTACTTGTACTTGTACTTCTACTTGTACTTCTTAGTCCAGGCGTCCAGCTCTAGGTGTAGCCGATAGCCCGATGTCCACTATATATTCGGAACGCCAAACTCCACAGCCCTCTGTTCAGGAGGAAGTCCTGCCACTTCTCCAGTTCAACCCTCATGTGGTCCCTCGCCGGGATGGGGTAAGTGCAATCCCGAAGAATGTGCTCGATGGTTTCGTCTTGCTCCTCATCACAAAGAGCGCACAAAGGTGATTCAGCAAGGTTAAACCGGTATAAATAAGCCTCCGTGACCAGATGTCCCGTCCTGGCTCTTGCCGCAAATGTCGCGACTTGACGTTTGATGTCTCTGTAATTGTCGGCCGACGCAAGTTTGTTTTGCAAATGGAACAGGTGTCGTCCAGTCGCTTCAGCTTCCCACCGGGCAGCCCAGGCGTCTCTAAAGTACTTTTTCCCGGCATTTTTACAGTGCAGTAGGGAGTGCTGCTCCTTATTTGTGGGCTTCATTCTAGAAGCTTGTTTTGCTATTGCATCCGCTTCCTCGTTGCCCGGAATGCCAACATGGGCAGGGATCCATTGAAGGCAGACTTCGTTTCCGTCACAATTGATCTTTTTTATCAACCTCCTGATTCCTGCTATACGGAATGAATATGGTCCAGTGGAGGGATGAGCCAGCGACTGTAGAGCTGACTTAGAGTCCGAAAGGATGCATATCTTTGACTTGGCCATCATCCCCAGACAGCTCGACAATGCGGCGTTAATACCGAGCAGCTCTGCATCCATACTTGAGCTGGAGTTCGCTGGGATGAAAAATCTATCTCCATTCGACTCGTTGTAGTACCCTGCTCCAGAAATGCCTAGTTCTTTATCCAGGGATCCGTCGGTAAAAATTTTTATGTATCCATCGTACTGGGTTCGAATCATTTCAAGAGTCTCCGCTTTCAGCACTTCTCTGTGGTCTCCCTTGTTTCCGCCGTGAGGTAGTTGCAGATTTATAATCATTTCAGGCCAGTCATTTGGAGGTTCCTCATAGAACGTGGGGATTTGTTCAGGGGTGGTGTATCCCGGCATCAATTCCATCAGTGAGTTGATTTTGTGGCAGAAAGATTGTTTTACACGGCACTTTGTATTGAGTATAACACGCAGAGGGTAACTTGAGCCTCTAGCAGCTGTAGTTAGAAACTTCGACCATATTTGACTGTCTATAAAGACAGGAATGGGTTCTATATCCAGCTCCGTCTCCATGGCTGCCACAGGAGTCGTTCTTGTACATCCCAAACATAGTCGAATGGCGGCCGCTTGGATCGCTTCGATCTTCTTTAGATGCGTTTTTGCAGCAGATCCCCAGACTTCGCAGGCGTACGTTGTTTTAGATCTTATGTAACTTTGGTAGAACATTCTCAAGGTTGGCGTATCGGCTCCCCAGTTACGACTTGCAACCGCTTTTAGAGCATTGAGTCTCGAAGAGCAGCTCTCTGTGACATAGTTCACGTGACTACCCCAGCGAAGTTTAGGGTCCATAACAACTCCCAGTAATTTTGGGTTTTTGTTAAATCTCAGTGCCTTTCCGTTGATAGTTAGCTCGGGGATGAAGGTGGCTTGATTGTTGCGCCTGGTGAATAACGTGCACTCGGTTTTATCCACTGATATTGAGAGCGACCATTTGGAGCACCAATTTGACAGTGCATCTAGAGCCTCTTGCATCCTGAGGGAAGCCTCCACCTCGTCGGAAGACGTCACCCAAATGGTCTCGTCGTCCGCGAAGGTCATGCTGCGAACCTCCCTGGGGAAATCCTTGGCCATGTCATGCAATGCTATATTGAATAGTAACGGGCAAATTATTCCGCCCTGAGGAATTCCGTTCTCCATGCGAAACGACGAGGAATCTGCCCCGTTGACTGAGACTACCACAAGCCGGTCACACAAAAAGTTTTTTATGAATTTAAGCATTTTACCCTTAATGCCGAGCTTCATGCATTGAAGTACAATGGATTTGTGGGGGATTTTATCAAATGCAGCTTCAAAGTCCACCATCACCGCTACAGTGCAATGCTTGCGTTCGAAACCTTTGTATATTTCACTCGTGAAGTATAGTAACGCATCTGTGGTGCTCCTGTGACGTCGAAAGCCGAATTGTGTATCAGCCAGCATGTTCCCAGATTCCAATCTCCATGACAACCTCTTACAAACAATGCGTTCCATTAGTTTGCCTAGGCACGATGTTAGAGCTATTGGACGATATGAAGCGATCCTCGATTTATCTTTCCCTGGCTTAGGAAGCGGTATGACTTTGCTAGTCCTCCAATTCTGAGGGATCTCGCCCGAATCCCAAATGGAGTTGAATGTGCTTAACATTAGCTCTTTCATCCTTCCCGAGCAGTGAGTTAACATTTCATTATGGATGTTGTCATCTCCTGGAGCTGCGCTTTTCAAGTCGGCTAAGCAGTACTCCAATTCTGACATGAGGATGGCCTTGTCATCCAGGTCATCACAGTAACATAGAAGATCTGACCGGCACGTTAACATTTGCTCGTGTGGAGTGAGGCGCTTCGGCCAAGGGATTTTGCGCCCAGACCTTGCAGAATAGAATCTCCCGAACTCCTCAGCCTTCTGGACATCATCAGTCAACAACTCGCCGCCCGTATTCGTGATTGCAGCAACCTTCCGCAAGGATTCGCCATTTATTGCTCTAAATCGCTTCCAGACTGTACTGGACGGTGTATTTACATTCATGGATCCAACGAAGCTCCTCCATGATCTTCTTTTTGCTGAAATGATTGCTTTCCGAAGAAGGGCGTTGCATCTATTATATGTTACCCGGCTGTCTGAAGATTTTAATTTTTTCCATTTTTTCCTGGCCATGATGCGGTCTTTCCGAAGAGTTTCAATTTCTTTGCACCACCATGTATTCATTTTTTTGTTGGAGTCATTTCCCGATTTGGTTGGGATAGCTTGTTTTGCTGCTGTTATTATAGCAGATTGCAAATAAGATGCGCTTCGCTCGTTGACTTCGCTCAGCTCCTCTGTTGTCTTTTTAAAGAGATCCCAGTTCGCTTTGGATAACCGAAACCCGCTATGGACCGCCGACCGATTTGGATTCAAGGTCCTGCCGACGTCAATCTCGAAAAACACAGGAAAGTGGTCACTTCCCAGGTCATCGCCGACCCTCCAGTTTGAAATATTTTTCCGGAGAAGCGGGGAAGCTATAGACAGGTCCAGGGTGCTTAATGTGTTCGTAGATGCCGATTGGAATGTGGGTATATATGGCTTATTGATTAAGATCTGGCTGTTATTTAATAACCACCTGTAAAGCATTGGCCCGTTCCTGTTACAAGGACCTTTGTTCCAGCTGCCATGCTTGCTGTTAAAATCGCCAACCCACAGCACGTTCCTGTCATCGCAGGCCAGATAGTGTTGACGTCAAGTGCTAAAGAAATTTTAGGATGTCAAAACGACCCAAGCTGCAATTTATGCCACATAAATGTAATTTTAGTTCATAATAAATAGTGTCATGCTGATTTCTAAGACGAGACATAAAGGTGGGTTCAAAGGCATAACTGATGAAGGATATTCGTAAAATTCCAACTGCAAAAGATAAAACAGCTGGAACATTCAAAAGATACAAAACTTAAAAAAAAAGAAAAATATATCTTTTCAGAAACGTCAATCTTTTCATTGATTCTCATGTAAAATATTTTATACGCTACACCATTAAAGTTTATTACACGATAGTAAATTTAATAAATAAAAAATATTTTTATAGTACGCAAAGTAGGATAAGTTAAACCATTTTTGGATTATTTTGTATACTTACGCTAAATTTCTAGCTTTTAGAGAAGATTAAATTTTGAAATTCCGAATTTTTTAAAATTAGAAAATATATTTTATTTTGTCTGTTTCGCTCTTCGAAGTCTCACACACATACCATACATACATACACAAATACACATAGCTCACACACAGATGCACACAAAGGTACACATACTAATGGGACTACTACTAGTTTTAGGCTCTAACATTTTGTACTAAGTTATTAGACTGTAGAAATGCTACTGTTCCTGAGAAATCTTTGAGCTCTTGGATCAATGTTTACGCTATCAACACAACTACTACCACACGACCGTTACACTACTATAAAAAACAGATATCAAATTTCAGATGCAGGAAAATAATTATAATAGATGCCTTAAAATTAGGTTTGTAAAGTATGTTACAATAAGATCCCTTAATGCAATATTTAATGATAGTTCATCTTTATTTTGTGAATCAGGCTTTTTAATAGTTTTAAATAAATTATCTAGTCATTGGTTTAGGTTTTGACACAGGGTCAAGGTTTATTTGAGTCCATGTGCATGTGTTTTTATAACAAACATTAATTTTAATTGATACACATTTTTTAATTTTTTTCATTTTATTTTGTAACATACAGATTTATTGAGACCTATTTACATTTATTTATTATATATATTTATTAGATATAATGGTTGAAAAAACATATGATTAAAAATAAATATATAATCGAGTTGTAATGTAACATACTGCTTTAGAAATAAGAATGGCATTTACTATTACTTATTTATAAGTAAAATAAAAATTAAAAAAAAACAGTGCGTTTAATATGAAATTTACATTTTGTGACGTTTGTAAGTATTTATTTGTTTATTAATAAATTGTGTGCTTTGTACTTTAAGGAAATTTAATTGTAATCTACTATTATACCTTAAAGAATTATGCTACGTTTGATTAACAAAATAATAAACACTATTGATAAATTTTGCACTACCCACTATCCACTTTTGTGCGTATGTAATGAGGAAAACCCTTCAAACTATATCAAACCAATGCCGTTAAAAATGAGATATTGTTTGCTTTAGAGGTTGCAGATTATAGACATTACCCACTGACGACCTTGTCTCGGCTGTAGTTCTTCATCTTCACACACTTTCACGTCGACATTGATCCCCATGATTACCTTTTGACGTGCAACACCTACGTCTGGAGCGGAAGAGGTTATTAAGTCACAGATTGAGGACAATTCAGTAATTTCATCTGCGGCCGCCTATTGTCTAGAAACTTCAAGGTTTGTTTACTACTAAAGTCAAGTGAAAGATAGATTGGTTAAGCTGTTAGGTAACCTGAACTAATTTTCAACAATGCGTTACTTTCACACAAATAATGAACGAGAAATTTTCAATTTTCCGTAACTATTAAAAGTCAATCGACGGACCTTTCAGCATTGATGATCTAATTAGGTAATAAAATGAGTTTTGACGCAATATAAGACGAATCTACATTAAAATTTTTTATGGTGTTTATCAATGTGCTAGCTTTTTAATTAATAAAAATTAAATGAACTATAAAAGTTTTTTATTATCCTTAATTCACAAAATAGATAGTTTTACATTTCAGTTACTGGAAATATGTTCAGAGAACATAGAAACTAGTTGACTGAAAGAAAGACGGAATAAGCGCTAAATACAGTGTGTTTTTCTTTGGCCACTCAGGTGGGGACAAAATCTCATCCTGTATAAATGAACGTGCAAGAAATATTAGCATGCAAGAATTATACCTTACTTTCATTGATCTAGAGAAGGCTTGTGATACGATTGCCAGAGACAAATAATGGTCACGCTTGGCGTTTCGTCCATACGTTCTTGTATAGTCTTCTATAAGAAGCTGTATCCTCTATATTTCCTAGCTACATCGTTTCCTTTGCAGGTATCGTTTTCAGGATGTCCTCCATCTGTCAGATGTATCTCTGCACTTAATACCCATTTCCCTGTTTAATAATCAGCACCATACCATTAATTATAAATTATGTTTATACATATGATTATGTTACCTTACATATTAAAAACTATTATTTTAAAATTTCACAGAGAATTACAAAACGGAATAATTTGTCTAGAGTTATTTACGAAATGACAACTAACATACAAGTTTTTTGCGTCGATAAACGGCGAATATTTATTAAAAATAGATGCTTAGAATCATAATTATTCCCTTAATTAGTTAAGTAATTATCACCTGTAATAAAAGTAGGAATTGGTGTCAGATCACTAAATGTCCCACCCAGTTTATTTTGGTAGGTTGGGTCACAGCGTAAGAAGGCGGTTTTTAGCTTTTGGTAAGTTAACGTAGGTAAACCTTTTAGACCATGTTTTAGATTACACAATGGAGAAATTTAGCCTATTTATACTAAATGCTTTGTTAGGATATTTATGCCCAAGGTTATATCGGTCATCTCTAGTTGCATCGCTCAAATCTTGCTTTTAGACTGTCTCCATCATTTTTAGAATCCTACTTCTATTTCAAAAATGGTTACATATTTTTTAAAACGTATTTCTGGGTACGACGGTTCATCTTATCTTCCTACTTAAGTGTGTGAGAAGTTGAGCTTTGGCTGCCTTACGAAGGGGATGTATGACGTCAACCAAAGATGGAACGGTTTTCTGCGTTAAACTATTTCTATTACGCACTGAGCATTTATGCTACAATTATAGCTGTTTCTAAGGCTTGTGTCCTAGTCAATGTGATTTGTTAGTATGAAAGGCGTTCGTTAGGCAAAACTATTTTTCTATTTGTTTTATTAAAATAAAATTTAATAAAAGGTTAAATTTTTGATTAAAAAACTATGTAACAAGTATTTCCATAAATCATAAATATTTCCATAAGTGTTTTCATTTTTAGAATAAAAACATATTTTTAGTAAAAACGATTTTGAATTTTAAACTGTAAAAAGTTGAACCGTAATCAAATTGAACCTAAAGTTCAAAGACAGGTTATCAAAAATAGAAAAAAGATTTCTAATTTTTTCAAAGTGATGGCATCGTTATGTTATAAATTTAGTTTATATATTCTCATGATTCAACAGTTTTTTGTCTGTAACATTTGATTTTATCCCACTTATATGCCGTAGTACCCCTCTTATATAAATAAACAAAGAGGCTTTAATGCTTATCTTCTAAGTTAAATGAATTGCTAGGGTTAGTGGAATAAAAAAAAAAAATTAGTTCCTGAGATTTTCAATAGAATAATTAAATATTTAAAGTCAAATGTACAGATTTTTCTGTAAAAAACGTACTTTAAAAAACTCTTTAGATTTAAAATGGTTGTATTTGTTTAATTTACGTATTTGTAACATTTTCTTACAGCAAGTGACTTGAAATGGCAGTGAAGGTAATGGCATACGCCTTATAGGTAATCTGGAGCACCTGAAAACATTTACTCTTAAATCAAGGATGAACGAAATGAAAAAAAGGAAATCCAACAACCTTTGCTGGAAGTATTATTTAATGGCTTACTTAATGATTAGGTTAGCACTATTCCAAACTCATAACGATTACTTTCCCACAAACCTTTCTAGGCCGTTATTAAGGCTGGCAGGAGACAGAAGAATGGACGGGTATGTTGTCCTGCTGATCTACCGTCTATTGACCTTTACCTAGCAATAAATCGTTGCAGATGGTGTTGAAATGTTAGTTGTAAATTTCTGATGGTTAGGTTGGTAGCCTTGACTTTTGTGACCGTTGTAGATATACATCTTCCTCCTGTAAATAAACCAATAGATAGTAGCAGGAAAATGACAGGAGGCTATAAAAAACTTGTCTAGTTTAAACTAAAACTTTTTTCCTATCTTTAAGTATCACAGAAATACTTTTATCGAAGCCCGGTGCATTAGAGCAGTAAAGAAACTCAACACCTTGACAGTATTTAAAAAATCCTACAAAATTTATTTTCTACGTTTTAATGGTGCGAATTTTGTACAGATATCTCTATGGACTTTAGGATTAACAAGCAATATTTCCTTTTAATTCACATATTCTACATATTCGTACAATTATGACATCGAAAACTAATTATTACCGATAGAGGTAATTATTTCCAACTAAATATATTGGAACAGATGGTTTTAATTTTCTCCGTTGGAGTTATAAAAGCTAAATGTATTTATATTCATAAAGTTGTAGTTTGTTAGTCATATATACAAGGGGGAAATCCGGAAAAAATATTTAAAATTCACAATATTCATTAGGTCATTATGGGTATCCGGTCTACAATATGCAAACTCAGTTTATATTATGCATACTCAGTCTACATTATGCATATTCTGTCTGCTATATACACTCAGAGACTACATTATCCATACTCTTTCTACATTATGCGTACCCAGTCTACAATGTTCACACTCAGTCTATATTATGGATACTCAGTCTATATTATGCATGCTCAGTCTACATTATGTATACTCAGGCTACTATATAAACTCAATCTACATTATCCATACTCATTCTACATTATGCGTACGCAGTCTACAATGTTCACACTCAGTCTATATTATGCATACTCGAGAATGTCGACATTATGCGTACCATCCTGCACTCTGCATTCTTAATCTATATTATGTATGCACAGTTTATATTATGCATACTCGGGCAGTCTACATTATGCATACCAAGTCTACAAGAGACACACTCATGGTACATATTCAATATTCAATCTATATTACTCATAGTCAGTCAACATTATGCATACTAGCCCACATTATGCATTCTAAATCTATATTATGTATACACTGTTTATATTATGCATACTCGAGCAGACTACACTATGCATACCAAGGTTAGACTAGGCACACTCATGGTACATATTCAATATTCAATCTATATTACTCATAATCAGTCAACATTATGCATACTAGCCTACATTATGCATTCTAAATCTATAATATGTATACACAGTTTATATTATGCATACTCGAGCAGACTACACTATGCATACCAAGGTTAGACTAGGCACACTCATGGTACATATTCAATATTCAATCTATATTACTCATAGTCAGTCAACATTATGCATACTAGCCTACATTATGCATTCTAAATCTATATTATGTATACACAGTTTATATTATGCATACTCGAGCAGACTACACTGTGCATACCAAGGTTAGACTAGGCACACCCATGGTACATATTCCATATTCAGTCTACATTATGGATACTTAGTCTACATATTGCAAACTGAGTCTGAATCATGCTCACTGAATGGTACAAGATTTTAGGCTTAAAAAAGTATGAATAAACGATATACTATGAATACATTATGTTAATATAATATCTTTTATAAGACATAATATTTATTTTATGTATATTCACTTCAAACTATTTCAAAATATACATGTTTTATGATTTCCAAACATAACATTATTGCAGTACTGAATTATAATTTGTATAAAGCAGTTACTCCAATTTGTTACTTAGCATATTCTAACCGATTTTAAATAAACTTGACCTTAATGAACTTAAATAAATAAGTTATATCGGAGTTTTAGATTCAAGTTTTAAAAAAATTCTATAATTAGTTGTAAATTGTATAAACTGTGTTACATAATTCTTATTTCATTAAGTAATTCCAAATAAACTATTACTTTTGCCTTTTAGGAGATTAGGTACAAGAATTTTACTTTGCAAGGCTTACAATTTCTCATTATCAATTTGATCATAAAACATTTTCCCAGCGTATTTAATGTGTACTAATTTTACATTTATTCGTGTTAACTGATGTAAGAAAGTTAAAGAAAATGATTATCTAATAGTAGGAGCACTCCTAATTATTGAATAATTTATGTTACTATTCAAGTGAATGTAAACCGGTTTTGTTTATATCAAGAATTGGTAAAATTCTTCTCACGTGTAAAATTTGTTGTTAACTTATGACTCATTACAGGTTGTGATTGGGTATAAAATACCAAGGCTTCTAGCAATGACGAAATGTTATCAGTTCTTTTAGTACTGCATCTAACCTTGAATTATCCAAGTCCAGTTTTATCAATATTTTAATATACATGCCTTACCACTTTTAGTAGGGCATGGCCGTGTTTAGCGATTTCAATATATTTTCCTTGGTGTATAGAATAGTTAAATTCCAACACATGTAGAGAGAGGAGTGTGCCTTGTAAAGTAAAGTGAATAAAAATGGTTAGAAGAAAATTATTGAAAGATTTTAACGATGAATAACATAGATTTACGAAAATACTACAGTAGCAAAACAGACAGAGATATTTAAAGAAGCTCAGTGCAAGAAAATGTCGGACTTAGCATTTCTACAATGTTTTTGTTTAGCTTCACAGATTTTCTTGCCGCTCTACCTAAATCACGTATTTCTTCTGTCTACTTTCTCCACTCAAAGAACGTGAGAAAAGATTTTTGTCCTTCACATGCTCACTGCAGGTACTACTGACAGCTCCCCTATTTTGTAGAAACCATCAAGACAAATGAATCACCAAAAAGAATCATCATCTTCAAAAATAACTTTTAATTTTATTTTCTACTTACGAAGTATAAAAGTCTTTTCATTATATTTATAAGTCTAATGAAGATACTTATATATATAAGCGTCATTAAAAACTTTTCCATTCTTTTTAAAACAAGAATGGACTTGTGGGGGGTTGCAACAATATATCCCTTTAAATATTTTCCAGCTCCGTCATTCTCAAAAGATACGATTATTAGTGACCTTAGGTATTATAAATGCTTTTATAGGTAATAAAGGCTTATTTCTATAGAATAAAATGATGCTTTTGAAGATCTAAGAATAAGGGATATCCCACAGTACTTACAGTATTTGCCCTGCTGTATTCAAGCGAATTTCTTATATCAGAAGTGTGTTAGAGTATTTTTCTAATCTGATAGAAAAGGACCGAAATCGATTAATGATAGCACCATTGTCCTTTCAGGATTCATAATAACGAACTAGGAATCTCTTATTGTATGTGCTTGTGGTATCATAAAAATTTTGTTATAAGATATTTGTTAAAACGGATCAGCTGTAAGCAAAACAAGTCATGTGTATGAGGCCCTGGTCTTAAGATAATTTCTTACATATATAAGTTACCTGCATAAGCAATGTTGTTATTCTATATTGTATTTTAGCGTTCGGTGTTTTACCTTTCTATGTTTAGTATTTAATATTTATTATATCAAATCCTACTGGCTGTATAAAGATTAATAAGAGTGTGGTCAAAGCGGTTGATGCCATTTCACCAGGTTTTTAGGAAGTGTAATAATGTGATGAGAAATTAAAAGAAAATTGTGTCATTTCAGTCAGTGACATCGTGGACACAGAAACAAAATAAGAATTACAGCGACCAAATTGCATTCAAAGAGAAGAGGCATAACTTACGTTAAATAGGCGTTATTAGAAGAAAAGAGAGAAAAAATATTCTCTTTTCAACATATGGAGTGTTTATCCTAACTTAAATATTATTAATAAGTATAAGTAAAAAATGCATAACGTTTTAGTATTATAGGGGTTCACTGTTTATTCTCGTTAATCATGCAAGCTAGTTTATTAGTATTATCAGTATCGGAGACTAAAATTTGAGACGGTTTTGAATTTAGATTTTTTAAAAAAATTGTTTAAACTGAATTCAAGGCAATAAGTTTGAACTGGATAATAAATCCCAAAGAAATACTGAAGACTAAAATAGTAATATAAAAACGGATTAAATTTTTATAACGCAAGTAAATTATTTAGTAAATATATCTTTAGTTTAATTGATTAATATTGTAATTTTAATTCCATATTGTGCTATTGTTGATTTTATATTTTATTACACTGTATTGTACTTCGGTTTGAATAAAGGCTTCAGTTAACAGTTTGAAAATAAATTTTGAGTGTACATGCTTTTATAGTTTTAAAGCTAACAGTAATATTTAGGGTATATATATACATGTACTTTGCCTCCAGTCACGTCACTGGAGTAGGATTTTCTTTCGGGTTATAGTTATGCGGTTACATAGTAGCATTTAAAAAAGGTCATCAAGAGTAATAAGAAGGTAAGTTTTTAAAGACTTTTCAATGAAACTCTGATACTTAAAACTTCGTGTAAAAATTTATACACAACAAAAGTTACAATTTAAATTATTTTAAAGTAATATAGATTTTGCAGGTAAAAGAAATTGTGATTTCAAAATTCGTTACTTATAGGTACAAATGCTAAGTCATTATTGCAGGGTTATTGGCCATTATTTCACACTCGAGGTATTTTCTTTCAAAAAGTTTCAATATCAGGATTTTTAGTACTACAGTAGGGCCTCGCTATTCGCTGCTTCGGTATTCGCGGGTTCGGTATTCGCGGTTGGCAAAATCACAGGATATCCAGCTAACAAGTATCGTATATTAAAAAAAAACAAGACTGACAGTATAGTTACTGTGTAAACTGTAGGATAATGTGATCTCATCTTATTTGTTTTGAACAGTACTGTAGTTATAATTAAAGAATAAAAATATGGTACAACTCACAAATATACAATTTTTTTTTATTTCAAACGCGCTTCAACTACTAATTTGTCGTCATCCTCAGTGAAGATACACAAATGAAATTAACTAAAATATATATATTAAACATAACCTATAAAGTTTTACCAAAAGTAAAAACAAAAGTCACTTTTGTTTTTAGTTTTGCTAAAACTTTATAGGTTATGTTTAATACATATATATATATATATATATATATATATTTTAGTTAATTTCATTTGTGTATCTTCACTGAGGATGACGACAAATTAGTCGTTGAAACGCGTTTTTGAAATAAAAAAATTGTATATTTGTGAGTTGTACCATATTTTTATTCTTTAATTATAACTTTCACTCACAAGCCAGCTCGAATATTATTTATAGTACTGTAGTTATTTATGAAAAACTCTGATTGTTCTACAGAGATCCGTAATATGTCACACTACTACGGTTGCTACTCAAAAGATATGCATTCCTTATTTATAAGGAAGTGGCGTTATCGTCACTGACAAATACCATGAGTCAATCCGACACCGCAATTCCATACATAAGTTTAGCATCATTGAGGATATTTTACTGTTGATTTAGTAGTTTTTGAAATCCAAACATCGATAATCGTATCCGACGGAAGTTACTAACTCGGTTTTTTTGTTTTTCCTGTTAGTTATTAAACAGGTGTCGCATCTGTTTGTCATGTCTATAGTTTAGAGTTTAGTGAACTTATAAACGTTTTGTTTAGATTCATCTTCCCCTTTAATTGTTTTCCCAAGTCTAATGCCATCAAATTATGATAGGGACAAGAAAATTGACTTCATAGATAATTTTAATGTGGTGAAACCATAACACCTGTCGCGAAGCATTTTGGCTTTAATAAGTTACATACAGAAAATATAAATAGTGTCAGATGTTAGATAACAAGTGTTTTTCTAAATCAATGTAACAGTGTTTAAAAGATGATGAATATAAAATTAGGTGTTTAAATATTTATTGGATAAAGTTTAGCAATAAAGAATACATGTGTTTTTGTGTGTGATTGCACATGTTTAATAGCATTTTAATGTTTTCGGATTTAAAAAATCTTAGTAAACAATAAAACTAATGTGTAATTATGTAGTACGTAAATATATCATACTGCATTATAAGTGTACAGTATAGCTGTAATTAATGTTAACATTTTTAATGGTGGAATGTAACCCTCCCCTTTCCATATACAGTTGCTTTCAGTATTCGTAGTAAGTTCGGGTAACGTAACCCCTGCGAATAACGAGGGATCACTGTATTAAACCATTTCTGAGAGTAACATATAATCAAATACTAATAACATAGGCCAACATAGAAACAGGTATTTTGTGTCATACACAGTACGATCCAAATATCTCACTATTTAATCTCTCCACCAAATATTAATCTTCTATTTTCGTATAACTTTATAACTAACTCTCGAGACGTATCAATACGTTTCTATGACACTGTCCTAATCTTTTCAAGGATAGTAGGTGTTAGAGCTATGCAATAAGAAATAGTTGTCCAATCGTTAGCATTAATTATGATTTATCGTCACATTTTACTTTCAATGATTAATATCTGTAAGAGAATGAGCGGGATGAAATGCTCATTCTAACGCATTAACTTCAATTGGAATGATGAGCGGTGAATACAGTCATTAGGGAGGATTGATTCTGATGAGGATGAAATAAAACCGTAGGACGACCTTGGCCATGAACAGACCTTTGGGCTTGTTACCCCACGTGCTGAACAAACATAAAGCCAGCGTTGCGCAACGGGCCAAAAGAAATGCTACGATTTGAATGCAGTGACGGCGCCTTCTTCGACACGTGTATGCGGTTCTCTGGCTTGCTTTTTTGTCGGAATTTCTTGGGGAAATGATCGACACTCTTCGTCGAACAATAGCAATCATCGTTACATCATATACAGTCGATAAAGCATGACGATCATATTCTTTGAAAATAACAAGGTCGTGTAAACTGAAAGGCTTCTCCCTGAGACAAACTGAATGTCAACACTTTTAGTGTTCCACTTTCATTGGTTGCTTCGTCAACGCTATTGTAAAGACTTGGAGGCGTTACAATTATATTAGAGAAATATTTTTTTTTATTAAGACTTAATAAAATTCATTTATACAATATTTTAAAATAATATGAAATATTTAAGAGAAAAATCGCACATGCAAACCTATACGTAGTATATAGTGTACGAAATTTTAGTGCAACATAATTTAATAATAATAATATGGTAAATACTTATTGAATTCTGCTAAAAATAAAAAATAAAATGGTTTACAATAAATTATTCTATTTTTATACATATTCTTAGGAAATGTTTTATTGTGGTGGTTCAAACTAATATATATATATATATATATATATATATATATATATATATATATATATATATATATATATATATATATTATCACATGCTGACAAATTCTTGATAGCTTCACATTGCAAAATTGATATAAATGACCTACGAAATAATTTTATAAATACTTTGGTTTAATAGATACTTACACAAATACT